>CM069911.1:1338692-1938692 GCA_036172215.1 Camellia granthamiana | reverse complement strand
AAAAGATAATATATTAATTTCATTACTGCAAAGTACAATGCAAGACACAGTTTTTCTATAGCTGAGTATTTACATTCACAAGAATTTAAAAACCTACTAAGGTAATAAACTGTTTGCTCCTTGTCTTCTTCATTGTCCTAAGTTAGGAAAACTCCCAATAAATCTTCTGCTGCAGTAATGTATAACTTCAAGGGCTTGTTGCTCCTTAGTGACATCAACACTGAAGGCTTAGCCAAGTAGGCTTTAATTTCTTCGAAAGCAGCTTGATGCTCTATTGTCCACACAAACTCCTCTTCATTTTTTAACTTTAACAAAGAAGAAAATACTTTAGTTTTCCCTACAGTGTTAGAAATAAATCTTCGAAGGAAATTAACTTGACCAAGGAACTTTTGTAATTTTTTCTTACTTGATGGAGGTTTGGTCTCAATGATGACTTTGGCTTTATTCTAATCAATCTATATTCCCTTCTTGTGCACTACATACCCTAAGAAGTTTCCAACTGATACACCAAAAGCACATTTGAGAGGATTAAGCTTCAACTTGAACTTTATCATTCTTTCGAAAGCTGCAACCAAGTGAACCAAGTGTTCCTCCATAGACTGGGACTTTACAACAATATCATCAATGTAACAGTCTAGGTATCCTCCAACAAGATCATGAAAGATAGTATTCATTACCCTCTGATATGTTGACCAAATGGCATTTTCACCCATTTAAAGGTGCCAATATTCCCAGGACACCTGAATGCTGTCTTATGGACATCCTCTTCTACAATGTAGATTTGGTTGTAACTAGAATGCCCATCCATCAAAGAAAAAATCCTGTGCCCTGCTGAACTGTCCACCAATAGATCAATTATAGGCATGGGGTATTCATCTTTTGGAGTTGCCAAATTCATATTTCTAAAATCGATGTATACCCTCATCTTGTCATTCTTTTTAACCACAGGCACAATGTTAGACAACCATTAAACATACCTAGTTGTTCTAATGAAGCTTGCATTAAAGAGCTTGAGAATTTCCTCCCTCACTTTCTGAACCACTTCAGGGCTCATCCGTCTTGGTTTCTGGTTGTGTGGCTTGAAGTTAGGCTTCATAGGGAGCCTATGTTCCACTAATGACCTATCCAATCCAGGCAATTCATTATAAGACCACGCAAAACAATCCTTATATTGCTTTAGGACTACCAATGACTGGTTCTTGTCAAGAGGGGTTAACCAAGCACTGATGTAAATGGGTTGCAGAACCTTCCCCTAAATTGACTTCTTCCAAGGGGTCTTGTACTTGAGCATTTAATGATGCTGCTCCTTTGAGTTCTTCTGCCTTCAAAGTACTTATCAAGGGCCAAAGGCTTGGCCTTGTGTTGCTCTTGATTACAGCCAACCACCATGGCTTTCTTCTCTTGTTCCTGAACCTTTTGGGCTATTGACTTTATGTCCAATGCCGAAAACTTGACTAAGGCCAAGGGTCTGGCTTCTTGGGTCTTATCTTCTTGCCTACAACTAGGCATCATTGTCATCCTTGGTGACGAACTCTTCATCAGCACTCCCTTGCACTAAATGCTTCAGGTGTACTACTTCATTATCAGCCGTCACTTCGGTTGTTCCATCAGGTTTCCTCAGTACACTGAGTAGCGTTACTCCTTCAGTATTTAACTTGGCCTCTGCAAAATCAACACAAGCAATAAAGGGTTGAGGCTTTGCGTTGATCTCCTCTGTCTCTCCATTACATAGGGCTATCATTATTTTCTGATGTAGAGAAGAAGACACACATTTGTTAGTGTGGATCCAATCCCTGCCAAGCAAAGCATTATACTTGGCATTACTCTCTATAACAAAGAATATTGTCATACAATCTCTGGTTTCCACACTTAAGTTGATAGGCAGAATGCCCTGAGCCATCTGCTTAATGGTTATGCTAGTTGGGATTAATCTGGGGTTTCTTTTTCCCAATTTCTTCAAGAAAGACTTTGGAAGCAGGTTCACTGCTGCCCCATTGTCCGTTAACACCCTGTTCATTTGTATCCCGTTGAAGTAAGCCTTGATACACAAGGGCTTAACGTGCTGAGTCATTGATGTTGTAGAGTACTCGAAGGGATACGAAAAGTTAATACCCACCTCCTCACTTTCTTCTTCAATTTCCATTGGTGTGGCCACTTCAGACTCATCTTGAATCATGCTGGCTTGTGAATCTTCACTAGAAACCGGAGTAGAGTCATCTTCCTGAGCTTCTTGGTTTCCCTCTTCAGCTTGGAACTCCTGTGGCAGTATATATACCACGTTTACTGACACTAGAGGAAATGAGCCAAACTGAACTACTAGTTGTACTTGTTTCCCTTCCAAACTAGCTTGTTCTGTTATTTCATAAGCATCTTCCATGCTGCACTCTAGTACCTCTATGCTAGCAGGTTCCTTTGAAGCAGCCTATCGGTGATCTACCTTCGTTGGCTTATCAACCAAAAAGGTTTGCTCAGCCATGAAGGCCTCAAACATTCCATCTTCAGCCAATGTTCTCTCTTGGCCTAGCTCAGTCCCTTCATTCGTTTCATCATCACTTTCCATTAAAGCTTTCTCGAGGCCTGCTAAACTAGATTTTTCTTTGGCTCTTAGTTCAGCATGAACTTTAGCCAACTGCTTCATACTGGCACTCCTCTTGATCTTGGGAGCAGGCTTCGAACCTATCCCCCCATCTGTCTAGTCTTTTACTTGTACCATGGAAGTGCTCTCTCCACTTTCTTTTAGATCCCTCTGATACTAGGTGTATCTTTGTTGGATCTTCCTCCTTTGAGACCTATAAATTACAAGAACTACATCTAGCTCCCTTGTTTTTGGATTCTTTAATAACACCCAGTTATTTGGGGCCACCAAGGGAGGTTTGATCATTCTTCCCTAGCCTCCAAAAACCTTTCTTTGAGTAGGCATTTCCTTAGATTTGTTCCGCATAACAAACCAATCTGGAACTCCTAGGACCCATGAGCCCACTGGTCTAGCTGCTAGACCTGCTGCCACGCTCTTTAAAACAGTCTTCGAAGCAGTCCTTAGGGGCCAATTATCAGTCCTGGTCCCATGCATTGCACTGAATCCATGCTTCCTTTCAAGCTGGTTGTTTACTCTGTAATAATTGGGTGGCCTAGTTTCATACAGAGGCCTCTTTCCTTTTGATTGCATCTTGGTGTCTGGTGAGGCTACCAAGGATGACTATTGTCTAAGGCCAGTTGGGTATGGCCTCTTGTTATGGGTGCTGGTTATTCGGTCCCTCTACACCTCTTTGTAATGTTGCTTCCCATCAACTGGGAGCCCTTTCAGCCACTTGTAACATATTCTGCACCTGAGACACATCCTCTGCACTATAGCAGTTTCGAGAGAGTCATCATCCAACATCTCTTCACTAGAGCCTTCTTTTAGGCCTGCAGAGCTTTGTCTATCAGCTGGTGAACTTCTTGGGTTCTTCCTGAAAGCAGCCTGGCTAGCTACATGCATTTGCACAATAACTTCCTCCAATTCTTTCAAGGATAGGTTTTGGAAATCTAGCATTCCAACATTGGCTGCAGCCTCCCCAATCTTTGGAAACTGGTTGGTGTCAATTCCATAGCTTTCTCAAACTTGCCTGGAAACTTTAGCCTCCCCTTCCAAATCTGTTCTTGGATCCTATCTCGGAAAACAATACAGTTTTTAGTTAAATAAAACCAAGAATTGTGCCATTTACAATACAGTTTTCCTTTAAGTTCTTCTAGGGTAGGAATCTTGACTCCCTTTGGTAACTTTAGGAAATTTGCTGCAAGTAAATGATCAAAAATGTCATCTGCTTTTGTGAAGTCAAAAGAATACTTCATATGTATGTATTTCTTTTTAAACTGCTGGTCTATTGTACTGTCTTTCTGAATTAATGCCTCACAAGTCATCGGTTCTTTTCCTACTATCTCTGCTGCATCAATTTCATAATTAGGGTCCCTATAATAGGTCTTATATGATGGATTACTTCGATCTTATTCTTCCTCGAGTAAAGTTTCATATCTACACATATTATATGTTAACTCTATTAAGTCTCAAAACTCAATTAAGCCAAACTTCTTTCGAAGCCCAAACTTCTTTTGAAGCCTAAACTCTAAACCATTATGAGCCAATCTTACAAATTCAGGCTTTGGTAGCATGTCCCTACATTTGTTTCGTGCCCTTTTAAATTTGGAAATAAATTGAGCAGCCTTTTCATCAGGCCTTTGGCTCAATCTTGCCTAGTTTGCCATAGAAACTTCAGATTCTGTTTGGAAAAATTGGGCATGAAAAACTTCCTCCATTTGCTGTCAAGTTTGGATAGAGCCAGGTGTAAGGTTTATATACCATACGAAGGCTGCTCCAATTAAAGAATTTGGAAAAAGTCTCAGTTTGATGTAATCATTATTAGCAAACTCACCACACTGCTTATAAACCTAGCAATGTGTTCCACTGTAGACTGATTTCCTTTACCATAAAAGAGGGCAAAGTCTGGTATTCTAAACCCCCTAGGATATTCATGTACTTATCCACCCACTCTGGGTAAGGTTTTCTGTACACTGGTGTCTGGACCCCCCCAAGCCATAGGCCCACACATTTCTCTAACTATGTCAGCAATTTGGTCCCTTGGAACCATATTTTGTGCTGGTTGAACCACTAGTAGAAGAATGAACACGGGGTTTGGAGGAACTCCATGTGCTTATGGGCCTCTTGGTCCATATATGGGTACATTCAAGACTGGTTGTCCCTATTGTACTGACTGCTGTTGAAGGTATAGCTGGCCTCTTGGGGCCTGCCCTGCGAAAGGTACCACAGGAGGAAAAGCAAGTGTTACTTCTCTTCCAACTGCAGGACATCCTTTCAACCCCCCAGGTGCACACTCAAACACAGGGTTGGTGAAACCTCTTGTGCCAGGCATGTCTTCAAACATAGGATTTGGAAATGTTCTCATACCATTACCCTGGGCTTGCCTGAATCTACCAAATTGTATGGTTTCGCTAGTAGAGAATGGTACATTCTAAGTGGCCATTGATCTCGAAGGAGTTTCATACCATGACTGAGGCACAGGTACTTGTCTCTCATAGTTATGACTACTAGTCTGACCATTGACTTGTCCATTATTTTGCATAGACTGTTTATCTCGAGCCAATCGTTGCTAAGGACTATTTACATTTTCTTCAGTTTGTCTTACAACAGTGGGTTGATGAGAATTCATTTGATCCAAAAAGGATGTTACCCACCTTTCCATTGTTTATATTAGTTGTTGTCCCATAACGTCTACTAAACCTCCCCACGGATTCAGTGGTTGCATAGAAAGGACATTCAAAGGTTCAGTCTTATGGCCCTGTCTAGTATGTTGGACATGTGTTGTATATTCTGAAATGCTGGTTTGTTCGACCAGTTGTGGAGGATCTAATGAGATAGGTGCATCCATCACATTGTCCTCTAGGTTATGTATTTCTACATCTCCTTCCATTCCCTCTTCTAGGCGTTCATTTTCTCCTCTTGCTCTACGTCTAACCATTTTTAATAGTCCCACTGGGCGTGCCAAAAATATATGTTGGCTTTTTTGGCTTTTGAAGGTTAATTGTGTAATTTTAAGTGTGCCAACAAGGATCAATAAGTCCTTATAGAATTTATAATTGCCAACCAATTATCAGACGATTGTGTTGAGGTTTTTTCAGCCTCAATGAAGATGACTTCTACTGGTGGCTTGTTTTAGGAGAAATTTATAAGAAATAACAAGTACAGAACAATTTAGAAATTGAATTTCATTGAGTGAATAAGAACTTACTATGAAATAACCCAGTCTTGAAAAGCTTTACAACAATGACTACTTGAGAACTACTCCTAGGAAATGAAGTGCAGTACAGGAATTGAAATGCTGAAAATGTAAAGAATTGGAAATATAAAACTGGAAAGAAACTATGAAGTAAATGACTGGTTTCTGGATTTGTGTCTGGCCCTTTTCTGTTTAGCATTCTCTGCTATTTATACTCTTCAGTGGTAACCGTCGAAGTGGCCTTCTAACCGTCGAAATATAGTTTCACGACCTCTGGTCATGGCTTCGCTCAACTAACTCTCACTACGCCTCTTTTGCAGTTAGGCTTCCCTTTTGAATTTGAATTTGAATTGTAGGCAACCGTTAGATTACGTCATCTCACGCCTCTTGACTATTCTAATGCCACGCAGATTTGGTACTACCAATATAAGCTACCACGTGTCTATCTTTGATTGGAGACTTGCATTAATTCTCCAAATTGCCCTTTAGGCACCACGTGTCACTCTGCGATTGGCTTTTACAAATTATACAGCCAACAGGCTTTTCACCATCCTTGTGGTGTGCTAGCAGATGAATTGGTCAGTTTTGTGGTGTTAACCTAGTTGGGATCTCCGGATTAGCTGTGATATTTTTTGTATCCACTCCCTTTATTATTGCGTGTATCTTATACTCTTCATGATTATCATCAATAAAGCTTTTTGCTGATTCAAAAAAAAAAAAAAAAAACAAGATGACTTCTATTAAACTCACAGCTAAACATCTTTTTATAATGAGAGTGGTGATAAAAGCCATCTTAGTATAGGATACAAGTGGCCTGTACGAAAAATAAATAAATAAATAAATTTCACCTCAGGAAAGTGCTATTTTCTGCAACTGGATATTAAATGGACAGGTGAGTAGATAACTTTGGTTATATCAGTCTCGTATCTCAGTTATTAATTTCTCTTTCCCATAATGCTTATTCTTATTCTGAAGAATAAAACGAAACAAATCGGTAAGTAATTTAGTATTGTATACATGATGTTCCAAATCAATCATGTAATAAAAATTTGTATGCATATAACTCACTTTTATTAGGTAGTTAGAAGACAAAAAATGACTTATTTAGTGTATATTATGTTTTTTCATTACACAAAAATATCACAAAGATAATATCACATGATACTCTGAATCACTAACACAAAAGTAATTGACTAATAACTATCTAGTTGGAGCACTATGTAAATTTGTCTTTACATCGGTATGAGTTTATTTATTTATTATTATTATTATTTTTTTTTTTTTTTGTGATATAAAAATTATGTATGTTTGAATTTTTTTTTCCCTCGAAAAGATTTAATTTAAGATAAGGAGTGTCATATTGGGACTATTTGTTACAGCTTCTGGGGTAATTATAGTTTATTTTGATTTAAGAGTTTGTGCCAGACTGTTTTATGTAGCTTCTGCTTATAATTTATTAGGCAGAAATAGCTTAAATAAACTAAAAAAAACTGATTATTTGAAAACTGGGATAGGGGTACTTTTAGCTTCTACTTTCTAATTATCAACTTTTAACTTAAAAAAAGCTCCACCAAACAGAGCCATGGAAAATGATTGATTGTTTTTAGATAAGCTTCGCGTCACCATGTTTCAAGAAATTGCATGACTCCGGCCATGTTTGGTTTCCTTTTGGAATCACAATTCCAATCAAAAAATTTTAAAATTCATAATTAAACACACAATTCAAAACTACTCAAAATTCAATTCAATTCGAAACTCATAACCAAACATACAACTTAAAACTCAATTCAAAACTCTTTAAAACTCAATTCAAAATTTTAAAACTCACTTTGCCTGCTCGAGCGGGAAGAAAAAAAATTGGAAAATTACAACTCGATTTAAACATCAGTTTTTCCATGGATTTTGACAACAAGAGACCTAACAATCTCCCCCTTTGTCAAATCCTGGACAAAACTAGCTAAACAATTTTCCTAACAAAACCCAAAACACAAGCTAGCTAAAAAAAAAAACAACAACCTTAGAGCAAAACAAAAACTACTATAAGAACTGAAAGCGACAACAATGAACCATGCAACTCTTGAAAAATCCACCTGAAGAGACAATCACACAAACCAAAACTGTGAAATTGGATAAATAGCCAAATATAAGATATCGAAACAAAAAAACATAACACCCATCCATCCAGAAATAATAAAATATTTCTAACAATGCATTGAAGATATTAATGCATCCAAAATATTCCCAACAAAGTATCCACTCCCCCTTTTTGTCCGGGAGAGAAAAAACCAATAGAGACATCAGTAGCCAAAAAAAAAAATGTCTGTGCAACAAAGATCACTGAGCTGGTGGCTGCGGAGGTGACTGCATCTGGAGAAGAGATAAGATCTGAGCCAGATGTGCAGAAGACTGTGCAACGGACTCCTCAAAACGCCTAGATGAGGCCTCCAACGCAGTGAGCCGAGCATTGGCAGTAGTCTCCAGATCCGTGAGCCTAACCTCAAAAATATCCATCCGGCACTCAAGGCGATCAAAATGAGAAACAACAGACTGCTTGAAATGATGGAGTTGCCGCAAATAGTACGGACTGGAGGTGGCTACTCCCCCTCACCAACAGCCTCACTGGTAGTAGTCGCATCAAACTCAACCTCATCGGCCATAGCAACATCACATGTACCTGTACCTAAACTACCCACCCTAACAGGAACTCCCTTAACATTAGACTGACTCTGGGAGATAGTCTTTTTGCTGAAAGGCCAGGAAGGAGAAACGAATTCATCATCGTCAAACAAGGGAACCTTAAACTTGGCGAGAAGCCGGTTAATGAGGCACCCATAAGGTAGACCAAGGTTGTTACGCTCAAACGCAGCAACCATCTTCTGAATGATAAAGGTAGCAAGGTCAATGGAGTGATAGTGAGCAATACAATGAAGGACAAAACCTTGCTCTTGGTTTATTTCCAAGCTATGGTTAGTCACAATAATGTTAGCACACACGATGAGATTGAGTAACCGAAAATGAGGAAGGAGCTCATTTTCCTTGATCAATGAGCGCGAGAGCCATCGACGAGATGTACCACATAAAGCAGTGGCCACCTCATTAAAATCACAAGTGGGTCTCACAGGAAAAGGATAGAAAATAGGAAAGACTTTACTAATACCTAAAAGCTCACAAATGAGATCAGTGGTGACTATGATAGATTTGGACCGGACTTAAGTCTTGAATGAAGGACCAATGTCATCAAGACTCTCCATATTACAGTAAAATTCTCTAACCCAACTGAGATTTTGAGGACTCGAGAAGGAAAGTACCAACTCCCCACCCAAAGGATCAAACAGTGGACAGATATGGATGGACTCAAAGGTGTTTGGTAGAACATTTCGTTCAAGATGAACAGTGCGAGAAGGATAGGACTCTCTAAATAATTTGGCTTTATCAACCGAGGGAAACCGGTCAATGTTAAAGGAGGGTTGAGTGGCAGTGGACTTCTTTTGCTTAGAGAAAGACATGACTAAACCAAGAGTAAACCAAAAGAATAAACACCAATCCCCCAACTCAAGACAAAAATTAAAACCAAAAGAGTGAAGAAAAAAAACAGAGAAACAAAACATTAGTAGCACATTTAAATCTAGCAACATTAGATAGTCAAATAGTGGTATGAATCAACATGACCATCGCAGAACAATCATAATAAAGCAGGATGCATAAGAGAGGAGCCAAGGTGAACATAGTAGCCATAACCAAAGAAACAAACAAAGCCAATGAAAAGCAGTAGAACATTAGACAATGATATTCCTTAACACAACTCAGTATTCCAAATACACAATATGCCATGACAAGATTTACAAAACCAATAAGACCCAAACATTACGAACAAGAGTGAAGTATGAAACATGAGAGAAACGTGCGACAACCAATAAAAAAACAGAAGAACAGAGAAAAAAACTAAGAGAACTAACCGTAGATGCCCAAAAAGTATAAGAATCACCAACAAAAATCGTCTAAGGAAGGACACAAGACAGAATTGCCAAGACGCCCTAGGAGAAAGATCGAATTTTGGGGAAAAAATGAACTGAAGAGACGAGGGAAGAAGTTTTATCTCAAACCAGTCCGTTCGAGCGTGGGTTTTAACACTCTAGTGTGAACCAAAACACGCGTGGCTATGCTCGAGCATGAAAATGGACGCTCGAGTGCCAAAAACAACCTCACAGAACTGCAAAACTTTACACAAAATGCTAGATTAATGAAATCCACGCTTGAGCGTGAGAGTTTCCACTCAAGCGAGGAAAAAACAACCCCAAACCTCAAAACAACCCCCCCTCTCTTTTTTTTTTGAAATAAGAATGAAAAGAAACAAAAACAACTCAACCAGAGAAATGTGACCTGTAACACAGAGGGGAGTATAATTGCAAGACTATGACACTGAGATGAGATTATCCACAAACCATGAAGCCTGTAAACTTGTACATTTTGAAATTATGAACCACAAGATCATGAGCAAATCAGATAATATTCAATCAATGATCATAAGCAACATGAGAATGCATAACTCAAAAACAAACATAAGAGCTCACAAAAAGAATGTGTGTGTGTATGTAATCCTTGAGAGGCCATAGAGCTAGAGTTAATCCTCGTAGTGATCAGATGGCTGGACCGCCGGCAAGAGTAGCAAAGCAATCACAGAGAAAAGTCAAACCACTAGAAATCAAGGGATATTTGTTGAGTAAGCGCGGAGGCTACCCCTCAGTCAATAAGTCCCCTTTTATTTTTTATCATGAGACTTTTCTTTTCTGTGGGCACTCACTGGTGGCTTGCACGCTCAAGATTATGGAGACCAAACCAGAAAAGCATGAAATCAGAAAGGATGGCCTAATTGGTTCCTCTGAGGTAGCCTTTTCCTAATGCCTGGACTTCAATGAACTGAGGGAGGAACCGTGAAAGTGAAAAACGATGGTAGATGGTTAAGAGACTCAACATCACCCATGATATACCAATATAGGTCAATTCCTCCATTAATGTAAAAGATACAATGTTGGTGGTCCATAGAGAACTTTGATCACTTGTGTGGAAATCCCTGCAACAGTTTATCTCAATAATGTGTACAAAATAAGGTCATGAAGTCAATGAGCATGAGCATTCAGAATGAGCTATGATCAATGAAAAATGAAATCTAGCGAGCAGCATAAGAGGAGTTCATGTTTTTCTAAATGTAGGGATGACAAGAATCAATGAGAATGAGATTATAGCATTCAAGTACACAAAAAAGCAATCACTCACATCCCCTCCAGTAACAGATAACACCCTATCAACTGAGCAGAGCACTACACCTAAGGTCTTTCTAAGGAACTCAAACCTAAGAAGATCAAGGGGTTTTGTAAAAATATCAGCTTTTTGGTGCTCAGTAGGTATATGTTCAAGTACAACAAGGTCTTCATCCACTAACTCTCAGATAAAATGATGACGAACGTCAATGTGTTTGGTGCGAAAGTGTTGGACAGGATTTTTAGAAATGTTAATAGCACTTGTGTTATCACAAAAAAGAGTGAAAGTGTTCTGGTCTATTCCATAATCGTGAAGCATTTGCTTCATCCACAACATTTGTGCACAACAACTCCCTGCAGCAATGTACTCAGCCTCAGTGGTCGAAAGAGAAATGGCATTTTGCTTTTTGCTATGCCAGGCAACCAAATTATTCCCAAGATAAAAACACCCTCCAGATTTGCTCTTACGATCATCAGCACACACTGCCCAGTCGGCATCAGAAAAACCAGTGATTTCGGCTGTGGTGTCGGTCAAGAACCAAATCCCATAACCCAATGTCCCATTCACATACTTCATGATATGTTTGACAGCAATCAAATGAGACTCTTTAGGACAGGCTTGATAACGGGCACAAACACCAACACTAATTGAAATGTCAGGGCGACTGGCAGTGAGGTACAAGAGACTCCTTATCATACTCCTATATAGGATGGGATCAACATCAGAACCAGAGGAGTCTTTGGAAAGGTGAAGACTGGTGCTCATGAGAGTTTTTGGCCGACTCAAGACCGAACTTTGAGACAAGATTTTTGGCATACTTAGTCTGAGAAACAAATATACCTGAAAGAGACTGTTTAATTTGAAAACCTAAAAAGTAAGGCAACTCTCCCATCATACTCATCTCAAACTCATGTGTCATGCAATCCGAAAAATATTTGACAAGATGATTAGCAGTGGATCCAAACACAATATCATCAACATAAATCTGTGCAACAAGAATATGAGACTTAGTATGTTTCATAAATAAAGTCTTGTCCACACTACCCCTTTGAAAATCATTATCAAGTAGGAAGGTAGTAAGTCTATCATACCAAAACCGAGGGGCTTGTTTCAACCCATACAGAGCCTTGTCTGACTTGTAGACATGGTTTGGACATTTAGGGTCCTCAAACCCTTTCGGTTGCTCAAGATAAGCCTCTTCTTTCAAGTACCCATTCAGAAAGGCACTTTTAACATCCATTTGAAACAATTTGAAACCAAGAAAGCATGCAACACCAAGTAAAATACGAATAGATTCGAGATGTGCAACTGAGGCAAACGTCTCAACAACCAACCTAGCTTTATTTCTAACCACAGTACCATTCTCATCAGATTTATTCTTAAAGATCCACTTGGTACCTATAACATTCATGTTTCTATGTCTGGGAACAAGAGTCCAAACATTGTTACTTTCAAATTGACCTAGTTCTTCATGCATAGCGTTAACCCAACTATCATCTAGTAAGGCCTTTTTTATATTCTTAGGTTCAATTAATGAAAAATAACACATATGAGATACCTCATCTCGAATTTGTCTTCGGGTTTTCATTCGATCCAAGACACTTCCAATCACCTGTTGAGCTGGATCATTCAGTTTCACCCTTGCTGATGGTTTGAACTCTAGGCCTGTGGTGACAGAAGCATCAGAAGTAGTGTCCCTCTGTGCGCTCTTTGGACTCTAACTTACCTAAGAAGTTGGTGTTGTTTCAACTTCTTGTGGTTGGACCCCAGCATCTCTTTGACTTTGTGGTTCAGTATCCAAGATTGGAGACTCAACATTATCTTCCTCATTTGTTGCTGAAGTAGAAGAACCTATGTCATCTATAACCACATTGATCGATTCCATTAAAGATGAAGTTCGTAGGTTATAGACTCGAAAAGCCCTATTAGTGGTTGAATACCCTAGAAAAATACCTTCATTGCTTTGGGAGTCAAATTGGCCCAAAGGCTCTCTATCTTTGAAAATGTAACACTTACTCCCAAAAGTTTTGAAGTATTTTATATTAGGTTTCAATCCCTTCCACAATTCATATGGAGTTTGTAAAGTGTCGGGCCTTAAATACACACGATTCATGACATAAACCGCAGTATTTAGGGCTTCAGCCCAAAACTTTGGAGGAACTTTCTTACTGAAGAGCATGACCTTAGCTATCTCTTGAACAACCTTGTTCTTCCTCTCAACAACTCCATTTTGTTGTGGAGTAATAGGTGCAGAAAATTCATGCTTAATTCCATGCATATCACAAAAATCCAAAAACGAACTATTTTCAAACTCACGACCATAATTAGTTCGGATTCTTATGATACACCCAATAAAGACACCCTGTTCATTTTGGATTTTAAGGACTAAGGCCTGGAAAGCATCAAACGTATCAGATTTTTCTCTTAAAAAATTTACCCATGAAAAACAAGTAAAATCATCAACAGTTAAAAAAATATATCTTTTACCTCTAATGTTTTCAGTGCGAGTAGGTCCCATTAGATCCATATGAACCAATTCAAGAGGACGTTTAGTTGTAAAGCTACTCACCTTTTTATGAGGGGCACGGGTTTGCTTTCCAAGTTAACATGGTCCACACACATGGTTCAGATTCTTACCTAGTTTAGGTACGCCTCTCACAAGCTCTTTGTTGGCTATCTTAGTTAGGTCTTTGAAATTCATATGACCTAATCTTTGATGCTACAGATGAATGTTACTTATGATGGCTGAGTGGCAAGTCAAATCATTAGTTATAACAATTCCGTAGTAGTTATCAGATGTGCGAACCCCATGCATGACAATATTTCCCTTTTTATCCAAAATTTCACATTTATTTTTTGAAAACAATACTTCATGGTGGGAATCACACATTTGACTTATGCTTGAAGATTTGCTTTAAGGCCATCAACAAGTAATGCATTTTCAAGCTTGGGAAAACCAGCCACACTTATAGAGCCCTTACCAATGACTCTAGAAGTGCCACCATCTCCAAATGTAACAATTCCACCTTCATATTTTCAAGGGAGGTGAAGTAGGATTTGTCACCTGACAAGTGACGAGAGCACCCACTATCAAGGTACCACATGTGTGAGTCACATACTTTTAGAGCAGTGTGAACAACTAAACAAGTCAAATCATCTTTTCTCGCCCATATCTTTTTGGTCTTAACAAAATCAGGACTAGTGGTCTTGGTAAATGTCTTAGCATTGTGAACACCGTCATGTATCTTGGTGTTCCGCCTAAACATGTAAGGTTATCTCCTAACCCAAAAAGAATTAGAATTTCTACCCTTTTGAGACACCTTACCAAACAATTCAAAGCAATAAGGACGAATGTGGCCATACCTACCACAATGATGACAAACAAAAACAGGTTTTACCTCCCTTTTGTTGATCTTATTCCCATTCGGCAGATAAAGAGAGGGATCACCCTGGTGAACCTTCAGTTTTCCCTTTTCTTGAGTTTTCAGGTCATGAAATGTAGAGGCCTGTCCCTTATGAGCTGTCGTATTACCATAGCCTAGCCCACTTTTGTCACAACCCATTTGTTGAGACCCAAGGATGTCTTCTAATGACTTGGTACCTTTGTTCCACGTGGCAATTGTGGCTCTAGCAATTCTAAGTTCTTCATCTTTATGGCAAACCATCTCTTCCAATATAGCTTGTGACATCTCAAAGCTTTCAATCTTCTCTTTAAATGTGGCATATATTTTCAGAAGTTCATTCATTTCGGTCTCACAAGATAGAATTTTCCCACAAAGGTTTTGCCTGTCATTAGAGATCTTGATGACATTTTGCTTTGCTATTGCAATTTCTCCTTTTAGTTTGACATTCTCGCTCTCACATGTTTTGAGCTTCAGAGTGAGTTTGTCATTGATCTTGGATAGATTCAGAGATTCATCATAAAGCTTTTCGTAAGCTTGTTGTAGATCATCACTAGCAATCTCATCATTGTCTTCTGATGTCTCATCATCTTCTTTTTGCTCCTCTTTTTCCTAGATCTCATCCAGTCGAGCCACTAAGGCAGGAAAGGTGATAGATGATGGTGAAAATGACTCTCCTCTTTCATGGAATTGACTCAGAATGTCTCATACATCTTTAGCCTTTGTGTAGTGAGCAACCCGTTGTTGTTCTCCACCAGTAATTGCTTCACGAATAGTAATTAGAATTCTCTGATTGCTCAGATTGTCAGTACTTTCAACATCCTCTTCAATTGCTTGCCACCCTTTAGGGTTGAAAGCTCTTAGAAACGCCCTCATTCTGATCTTCCAATACAAGTAATTACTCCCATCAAAAGTAGGAGCACGGTGCGGATTCTGACCATGAGCAAATTCTACTGGCTTCGGAAGAGGTTGAGTGAAAGTGGACCAGAATGCCATGAAAGCACTATCCCCGTCTTTAGTGGATTCAGTTTCTTAGGGTTCTTGCTCTGACCCGCTTTCATCATCCCAAGTCACTGCATAGACTTTCTTCCGATTCTTTTTCGATGGACATTCAAGAGCAATATGTCCAAAACCTTGACATTCATAACACTTGACCCCTTGCCCATTTACAATCTTCTTTTCAATTTTTGGAGTAAGTTTTGGTGGAAAAGTTTTGGATTTATCATTGCTCTTGTCTTTTGAACTAAGGTCTCTGAAATTTGGCTTCTTTTTTCTTGAATTTTTTTTGAACTGTTTAGTAAACATAGCCGTCATCTCGGACTCTAAATCAAACTCAGTCTCAGAAGTTTTTGCAATCTCAGAAGTTTTTGCAGTCTTATGAGCACTAGTGAAAGCCACACTATCTTTTTGTTTTTTCTTAGAAATCTGGTGAGCTTCATAAGTCTGCAAGTTTCCAACCAACTGATCAAGCTTAAGGGTATCAATATTCTAAGCCTTCTCAATAGCTGTCACTTTTGATTGGAACCTCTTAGGTAAAGACCTCAAAATTTTTCCAACCACCTTGGCTTCAGGGATTTTTTCACCGAGTGTGAAACAGGAATTCACGATATCACTAAGTTTAGCATAGAAATCATCAAATGTCTCATCATCACGCATAACAAGGGTTTCAAAGGCAGAGGTAAGACGTTGAAGTTTTGACCTTTTAACAGAAGTAGTACCCTCGTGAATCGTTTCAAGAATGTCCCAAGCCTTTTTTGCTATCTCACACGTGCAGATACGACGAAACTCTTCAGGTGTGACGGAGCAAAAAAGGGAATTGAGAGCCTTACTGTTCCAAATCGAGTTTTGATAAACGAATGCGTCCCATTTATCAAGGGGTTTAGGAATATCAACACCATCAATGGTGACAATAGGTTCACTCCACCTATAGATCACACAGTGCCAAACTTTCTCACCGATAGATTTTAAAAACGCTCTCATTCGAGCTTTCCAATAAGAATAGTTTGTACCATCAAGTAACAGAGGTCTATGGGTCGAGTTACCTTCGCGAATTGAATCCATATCGCCAATCACACAAAATCACACTCCTATAGTTTTGATGAAAACAAAGGGTGACATGCTCTGATACCAATTGAAAAACCTAAGTGATTCGTGATAAAATCAAGATTTAATTGTTCCAATTCCCAACCAATTAAAACTCACAATCTAAATCATCAAGCACGTACGAAAGTGATTTAGATTGTTGTTTTAAAAACCAATGAATCGACACAAACGATTTTTTACGTGAAAAAACCACAATTGAAGCACATTCAATTGTGATCAAAAACCACAGGTGAAACACCACAAATCAATCCACTACTGAAGAAAGAAAGATTACAAAGATACCAAACAAATTACCAGAACCGCTTCCAATTTGTCTTCAAATCTTCTGTATGTCTTTCACCATAACCTTCACACAGAATTGATTAGCTTGATGTTGAATCCACAACATCAATTGTCGAATAAATGACTACATACAACATCAAACTCCTTTGATTACTCTATGCTTGAATCTTCAAATTCCACCGAAGAAGAATACTCTCAAAGAAACAATCAAACAAACTCTTTAATGTGTGCTTATAAGAACATGAGTTCAAACTCAATCAAACATCAAGGAAAACCAGAAAAAAAATATCCCAAAAGAAAACCCTAAGACCCTTAAAGAAGATCTAAGAAAAGTAACCCTAGAGTTGGAGCAACAAGTGGTTTTATAGAGACAGAGATCACGCAGTCCGCTCGAGCGTGGAAATGGACGCTCGAGCGGGAACTCTATATCGCGTGTTCTAAACTAAGGTTCACGCTCGAGCAGAAGATCCCACGCTCGAGCGTAAAAACACATCACTCAGTATTTTTGTAGACATGCAAAATACTGTGAGAGTGTAAACTTCGCTCGAGCGTCACTTTGCCCGCTCGAGCAGGAAGAAAAAAAACTGAAAAATTACAACTCAATTTAAACATCAATTTTTCCATGAATTTTGACAACAAGGGACCTAACAGATGTGTTAAACTCAGTGGGCAGATCCTACTTAACTTTTGTTTTCTCTCCGAACACTTACCACTTTGGTCTCTGTGTCTCTCACAATTTTACATTTTAATTTCCAAATACAGAAATATTTGCAAAACAGGAAAGCCCCCAAAATGTTTGTGCATTAGTAATAGATACATGAGGCAACCTCGTATCCTTGTTTGGCACTCCCATATTTATTCCAGTCCCACATTTCAACAGATGAAAGATTAATTAAGTCTAAATTTTGAACTTCATCTATTGACAATAGAATAATATTATATGTATCAATTAGTATACTAACTAGTATACCAATTGATAATATGACATAATTTAAGAGGTTTTTAGTATTTGTAATGTTATTAATGAGTGGGGTCAATAATAATGTCATAACTAATGTTGATGCATTAATTAATATACTAATTAGTACATGTAGTAGCACCACTGATTGAGAATAAGCATTTAGAATTGATTCAAATTCCCTACCCCAACACATTCAAGGAGAAATTATTTATCCCATGTAATGTTTTATTCAATATCATGCTTTCCCAGGCTATTAATTTGACATGGCCACAGGAAAGGTTGGAATATGACCACCATCTTCAGCACTGCCTCTGTCATTGCCGCCACCACTGTCACCGCGGGAAGGTTGGGTGACTGTGGGACATTTGCCATAGCAGATGCACGGCTTCTTATTGCCTTTGGTGCTGCAGTGGCCACGTAGTAAACCTTCGTGCTTGCACAACAAATTGCAATTGCGGTTGCTGGCAGGGCAACGCCACGTGATAGTGAGAGAGTTCGGCTGAACCCTGTCAAGTACGAATTTTTTTTTAGGGTAAATTACACTAACACTATGTTTGGGAACCTATGAGAGAAAAGAAAAGAAATGATTATTTAAGTAATAAGAGAAAAGAAAAGAAAAGAAAAGAAATGTTTGTGATTTCTCTCCTTTTTGTTTGGATAAGGAAGAAATAAAAGAAAAGAAATGATTGTGATTTCTCTCATTCTTGTTTGGTTAGGTTTCATTAGAAAAGAAAAGAAATTATTTTATATTATATTACCAAAATAACCTATTTATATTTTCAATCATTTTATTTCTTTTATTTTTATAGGGACAAAATTGGTATTATGAAAATAGTGATTTCTTTTCTCTCCCAATCTCTCTACTTTTGGGAAGATTGAAAATGGGGCTTATAAGAGAAATGAGTTTCTCTCCATTTCTCTCTATTTCTTCTCATTTCTCTCTACTTAGGTTATCCAAACAAATAAGAGAAATATATATCACTCTATTTCTCTTCTTTTCTCTCTAAATCACTCAATCCAAACATAGTGTAATAGTCTCTATAGTTTGGAGCTTGTGTCACTTTAGTCTCTGACTTTTCAATCGTAACACATTTGACCCTGAATTTTGAATCTTGTTCCAAATAAGGACAATTGAACATACCATTGCTTAATTTTAAGGGCAAAGTCGTTAATTTGATAAAATATAAATTAATTTGACAAAAATAAATGTCAAAACAATATTTTAAAATTTTCAAAAATTATTTCTACTCACCAAAAATAAAATTATGTAAAATTGATAAAAATTAATAAAAATTACATAATTAATTTTTAAAAATTAATTTTACATTATCATCATCCAAATACATAATAAAAATTAATTTGGTAAAAAATAAATAAATTTTTAAAAGATTTATCAATTTTATATAATTTTATCTTTAGTAGATAGAAATAATTTTTAAAAATTTAAAAATAATTTTTGACATTTATTTTTGTCAAATTAATTTATATTTTATCAAATTGACGATTTTACCCTTGAAAAATCTAATAGTATCTTTAATTGTCCTTATTTGGAATAAGATACAAAATTCAGAGTCAAATATGTCACAATTAAAAAGTCAATGACTAAAATAATATAAATCTTAAATTATAGGAATCGTTAATGTAATTCACCCTTCTTTTTTTTTTTAATCATATATATGACATTTTGTTTCCTCAGATTAATAATAGGTAGCAGTGAACCACTGAATTTTATAGCTTGAACCCTCTGCGGTGCATGAGTATCCGTTCTTATTTGTTGTATAATTGGTGATGCGATGCTTCAAATTATTGTGTCTGAGTTGAGACATTATCATGGCTGTGTTCATAGCTTTTGGTTAAAAAAATATTTTTAAATAGAAATTATATATAAAAAAAAATATATTTAGAATGATATATCAATAACATTTATAAAATTATAAAGATAATATATGGAGCAATTTTTTATAAATCTCTTTTCACCTATTTATGTTCCATTTAATCGATATTATTTTCTTGTATTCCAATAAGTCTTATGAGTGACATAATTATCAAAATACTCCTAATAATATTCACATATAAACATTCACATTGTAAAATATGAATGTTGACATCATCAAATTGCTAACCATTCAAAAAATATTTGTAAGAGTAGAAATGTTCATAAAATACTTTAAATATGAGAATTAAGATTTAGTAGATCAAATATCCAAATAATAGAACTTATTGGAAAATAAGAATATCTTATGGACTAATTGGAATACAAACACTTAAAAAAGGATTTTCTAATATATCTCCCAATAAAAATGATTTTAATTAAAAATGAAAACAAATCCAAGAAATCACATTATTTTATATAAAAATGAAAAATGTTAAGGATATTAACACATTTACTAACAATTGATGTAGATCCCCTATCAAGTGATGGTTAATTCTATCAAAACTTGTGAGTGTATTAGTAAAATTATTAATAAATGTGTAGTATCCCTAACAATGTTTATAAAATTCTATTTTTATATCATTTTTAGTTTTGTTTTAACAATGTTTAAATTGTTAATAGGCACATATTTAATTTTTTTAATTTTATTTTAATTATTAGTCAAATTTGTTAGAATTTCTATACAAAGTTATGGATTTCTTGTAATTCTTTTATTTTCTATCAAAACGCTCACCATTGTCCTTACAATTTCAAAAATATCAGTGACATATCATTTTGAATGTGTTTTTAATATAAATTTCATATTTGTAACTTATTTTTTTTGTAGATGGCTTTGCATGGATTGAGTAAGGGGCAAAATTAAAATAGATACGGATCAAACAAAGGCTTCATTTTGGAAGTTAGGTTGACTTTTTGATTTTTCTTGGCTATTTTAGTCTCAACTAAAAATTCGTTTTGGTTGACTTTTTTTATTTTTTTGACTTTTGTGAGAGAAAAAGTGAAATAATTATGATTTGAATATAATATTTTATTTTATTAATTTTTTAATCTATTTTATTTTTTTATAACTAAAAACGCCACTAACTTTAAAACAACTGGATGCGAAACAAGTTCTAAATATATCATGCATAAAGATATTTTGTGATTGATTGTTACTATTTTTCCTGGTAAATACTCAGGACATTGATTAACAAAATTTAAAATAATTATATATTATTTCCAATAAGGGTTTTGTTTAAGTGTGCAACCCCCTTAAGGTTGCACACCATATGCAACCCAATTGTTAGCCGTTAGATTACAATAATTGATCAAGACCATTGAATTGTTTAATCGTGAAAAAGTTGAAACCGGGGCAATCGATTAATGCTTGTATTTGCATGATTGCATCCACTCACTCTCTGTATTTCGTCTCTATCTCTCTATGTGTAAGGTTGAGTTAGTGTAACCCTTGATTTCCATTAACAGCGAGAAGCCCTTGCTGGGTTGGTTCCATTGATGAAGCTCTGTAGGGAACAGTATAACGGGCGATTTCCAACAACAATGGAACTACAAGGCTGTGTTGGTTCCATTGCTGAAGTGAAGCCCTTCTCTCCAACTAGATATAAGGTATGGAGCTATCTCCCTCTCTCTGTATCCCTCTCTGTCTCTCTGGCCTCTTCACTTCAGCTATTTTCCCTCAACTAAACCCCCATCCTAACTTCAACTGCTCTACGCTTCACTCAAACGGAAACCCCTTCATTGGCAACTAACCTTTCTCTTTCTCAAGCGAGTGTTTGTGTTTGCACAAACAACTAAACCGTGTGAAAATGTCATGTTTGTGTTTGTGTTAACATTTTTCGGTCATCAAGTAATTGTTTGTACTAATGTCATGTGCAGTATGGCCCCAACGGAAGTTAAAAGGGAAGGTGATGATTATGACATTCCAAATGAAGCAGATGACATTCATTTGATGAATGAAAGTCGGGTGGAACCTTATCATGTTTGCGAAGCTGGTCCGAGCAATGAAGAAGCAACCAACATGAACGTTGAAGATGGTGGAGCCGATGTGAAAAAAGAAATGGTTGACGATGCTCATCGCAATGACATGGTTGGTGATGTTGAACGTGCTATTCTGGAATAGAAATTTGATTCGGTTGAAGATGGAGAAGCTTTCTACAATGCGTATGCTAAAGCCAAGGGATTTAGTATACGAAAATCCAGATTTAACACAAATAAAGAGGGAAAGGTCGTTAGTAGGCTGTGGTTGTATTCAAGGGAAGGTCAGAGATTACCAAAATACTTGGACCGTGTTGCTGAGAAGAGTAGAGCTCCCAAGGCACTAACAAGAGTAGGTTGCAAAGCCCAATTTCGCATACGGTACGATGCAGATGCTGGTGAAGGGGGAAAGTATGTTGTGACTCACTTCGTCGCAGACCACAACCATGAATTGGCGGAACAACACTGTGTGATGTATCTGAGGTCACATCGCACTTTAAACAGCGCTTACAAAGCTCAAGCAATGGCTATGCGCAACGTCGGTGTGAAGACTAGCCAAATCATGGACTATATGGTAAATCATTCCGGGTCTTATGAGAATGTTGGTTTCATCCGTACGGATCTGCACAACCGTATTCAAGCCGAACGTAGAGCAGAAGTTGAGGATGGTGATGTGCAGGGTGCGTTGGTTTACCTATGTGCAAAACTTGATGTTGATGCACGTTTTTTTTACAAGTATGATGTGTGTAACGATAAAAAGTTACAAAATCTGTTCTGGGCAGATTTGAAATCGCGGGCCGACTACGCAAAGTTTGGTGATGTGTTGATATTTGACTCAACTTACAGAACCAATGCATACAAGAAACCTTTTGTCATGTTGGCTGGTGTGACTAGCCACTTTAGGACCACGATATTTGTATGTGTTTTGCTAGCTAATGAGACAAGTGAGACATACACATGGGTTTTGGAAACATTTATGGAGGCGATGGGCAATAAAGCACCTGTGTCCGTACTGACAGATGGGGATAAGGCGATACGAGAGGCAATTAGAAGAGTATTTCCAGACGCAAGACATCGATTATGTAATTGGCATCTTGGGAAAAATGTTGTTTCAAATGTTGACATAAGTGGCTTTGAACATGCTTTCAAGCAGTGCATGGACATGGAAACGGATGAGACAAAGTTTGAGCATGGCTGGACGACAATGGTCGAAAAATTTGGACTTCAAACCAACAGTTGGGTGTTGGAGACATATGAGAAGCGTCATATGTGGGCTGAGGCATATATGCGTGGACATTTCTTTGCTGGGATGAAGAGCACTCAGCGCTCGGAGTGTATGAATGCTTATTTCAATCCCTTCCTCCAACACAAATTGAAGCTATATGAATTTGTTAGGCACTATGATCGGGCTCTTGCAAGGATAAGGTATAACGAGGCTGGAGATGATGCTAAAACAAATAACACTTTTCCGGTATTGATTACTCCATTGCGAGATATAGAGAGACATGGAGCTGAGCTATTCACCCGAAATATATTTAGAATGTTCCGTGATGAAATCTTAGAAGAGGGGAAGTTGAATGTCAAGGACGTGTTCCCTTTGCCAGATGGTCAGAAATGCTACTATATTCATAAGTACAAATTGAAGGATAGATCATGGATAGTAACATACAATCCAGTGGATGCTGCAATGAGATGTTCTTGCATGAAGTTTGAGTCGTTGGGGCTACCTTGCTGTCACATGATATGTGTTATGAAAGCCGAAAGTTTAACGCAAATTCCCCCAACTTGTGTGCTCCATAGATGGACAAGGGCTATAAGCAAGGATGGCCAACAATGGCCTCAACCCTCAATTGATAGCACTACAACACAGACGGCCCGGTATGGGATATTGAGTTCTTCATACAATGAAATGTGTTTCTATGCCTCGCAATCAATGGAAGGTTTCAAAGAGGCTAGGGATGCATGTCTTCCGATGATGAGCCGGATGAAGGAGTTATATGAGAGGAATCTGAACGATGGGAATGGAGACAAAGGGAAACATTCATTCCCTCGACAATTTGGAGTAGAAGATCCTGATGTTGTGAAGACAAAAGGGAACTCGGGACGGGCCTCGTCCAACTGTCGAAGACCAAGAAAATGTGGGAATTACAAATGCATTGGGCACACAAAGCGAACGTGTCCTAAGGTTCGGTTTAGCCGAACAGTGGGTAGTAACTTAGATGCAGATACAACCCACATAACTGACCGTGAGTACAATGTGGAGTCATTGCCCGTTCGCTGCAAAACTAGGTTGGTGGATCCAAGTACACTGCACATTAAGCAACGGCGACTATTTTTCGATGCTTCTCCTGATTCCAAGCAGCCCGTGGGCCAATACGTTAGTGTTGAAGCAGCAGTGTGCAAAAATGATTCGACCACAATTGATGAGGTGAATCAGGTAATTGTATAATTTGTATGATTTACTTATTCCCTTAATTTATTAGGTAGACAGTACTAGCTATTGAAAACACATGTAAATAATGTATATAGTTTTCATTTTGCACGGATTGCTGTACATAACATGTAAATAATTTGTTACGTACAATGCCAGGAAATGGCACAACGTTACTTATGTACAAGGCCATGAGTTGTAAATTTCCCATATTGTTTAGAGTGATGTTGTCATTTGTGTTTGCAGTGACTTGTGATTTTGAAAACTAATTGAAGGTGAGATATATATGGGTTGTCTGTGTATTGTTTTGGGTGGGAAATTGGCTTATGTCTGTATTCCAAGATTCCTATTGCGGGTTGCTTGTTTCTGTTCCATATTTGGTTGGATCTAACTGAAGGGTTTTTTCCAGTGTGGTTTATTAACTAACAATGTGTTTGGCTTCGTATTGATTTGTTATGACTTGTTTCGGTAAATTAGTATTATATTTCGAGTAAAATACGAATTTTGTCCATATGGGTTTGCAAAATTACATACCAGCACATGCATTTTGTATATAATCCAAATGACAGTTAATTTTGGGTGTTACTTGGAGAAAGTAACCCAACGAACTCGTTACTTTATCTCCATGCCGATTGCTATATGAATTACGAGTAACGAACAGGAGTTGTGAAATTATTTCATGTTAACTATGAAAGTGATGGGTTTATTGTTAGTAAAATTATGGTCGGCCTATATCGACAGCAACGAAGCAGTAATTTAAAGTTGACAAGTTAAAGAAGAAAATCAAGCAATTGTGGTATTGGTTCGAATGCCTGAAAAGGATGAAGACTTCTTTCGATGAACTGATGGTAACAAAGTAGAAAGTAACAAAGTACAAAGTAGAAAGTAGAAAGTAAGTTGTTGTGCTGTTGTGTTGTTTGTAACAAAGTAGAAAGTAGAAGGGAAAAAACTACTCAGAAGTTACAATGTAGAAAGTAAGTTGTTGTGTTGTTGTTCATGTCCTCTCTCTTTGCAAACATTCTGCCCTTTATAGCTATTATTTCCCACGACCCCATGATCTGCCGATTCTGCAACTGCTTCTGTGCAACTTCAGTAACTGCACGGTCATTTCCGTGTCTTGAAACCACATAAAACCTTCACTTGTACCTGTCGAAGTACATATAATTGAAGTTGCCACCTGTGCCCAAGTCCTTTTAGCCTTTCCTTGACAGATACAGACTCCCAATTCGTTCATGTTTCCTCTTGGAGGCTAGCCACTAAATCCATGAGCACTGCCAGTAACTGCTCCAGCGTGTAAGTTAGGTGGCATGCAAGATTCAATGTTAGTTGATAACCCTTGTCTTTAGGTGGACTTGCCATGTGTCCTCAATTGAATGGAGCAGCTGTTGGCAGGATGTGGGGAAAATAGGTGCAAAGAGGAATTTTTTAAAAATAACCAATCATAATTTAGCTGAAAATATGAGTGAACTTTTTTTTAAAAAAAGTAGTTTCCATTTTTTTGATTATAAACCCGAGATGTATACTTTGTTTTTGATATAAATAAGTTGTGTATTTTGGTTACGTAAAATGTAGGGCAATAATTGTGTTTAAGTCATTACAATACAGAAAAAGGTTATTTCAAACATATTTTCAAGTTTACCGACATTGAATATATTTTGATTAAATTACAGGGAAAATTCAATATTTGCCAAAGTTAGATTATTCAAAGTCAGGGGCAGTAACAATGAGTGGCCAAGTGTTGTGGTTCAGTGGCCCAGTTTGCAAGGATTGTGGTTGTGTTTAGTGGACAATATTCTGTCGATTTTTGTCTCATAATGATGAGGGACATGCCCCACAATGGTGAAAAGGAAGGTCGACAGGGAAGAGTCAATATTTGGCAGAGTGGACTTGAAGATTCGAAGTCAAGGGGCAGTTACAGTGACAGTTATGGTGTAGACGTGTGGGATCATGCAATGATGGGCCACAAAAACAGTATACGGATATCGAAACCAACGATCTCCCTTCTAGGCTTTCCAAGTATACTAAACCTCCACTTCTATCTGTCGATCTCCCTTTTCTTGTGTTTATTTCATGGCTACCAACTGTTTCAAACTTCTATTGACAGAGCAAGGCTCCTGCTTTGTCTCATGCTTCCTCCTGAAAGTGTGCCCACTAACTCATAATTATGAGGGACATGCCCCACAATGGTGAAAAGGAAGGTCGACAGGGAAGAGTCAATATTTGGCAGAGGGGACTTGAAGATTCGAAGTCAGGGGGCAGTTATAGCGGCAGTTATGGTGTAGACGTGTAGGATCATGCAATGATGGGCCACAAAAACAGTATACGGATATCGAAACCAACGATCTCCCTTCTAGGCTTTCCAAGTATACTAAATCTCCACTTCTATCTGTCGATCTCCCTTTTCTTGTGTTTACTTCATGGCCACCAACTGTTTGAAACTTCTGTCAACAGAGCAAGGCTCATGCTTTGTCTCATGCTTCCTCCTGAAAGTGTGCCCACTAACTCCATGTCTGGTGCTAAAAACTTCCCCCATCACTTCTAGGTGACCCACATGCAGAGAGCCCACTTTCAAGTGGTGGACATTCCTTCAGACTTGGCCACATGTCCTCGATTAAGTGGACCATCTGTCGATAGAGACTGGCAAAACTTGGTGCAAACAATGACCCCCTTGTTCAAGTTAAATATCATATGAATTAACCTTGCGGAAGTTATTGAGACCCCCTCCAATCACCACCTGCACCACCACCCCACCCCCCCCCCCCACACACACATACGTGGGGGCTGGTGATTGCAGTGAGAAGGAAAAAAAAGAAGAAAAAAAAATTTTAAAAACTGGCCAATCAGAGAGAGAGGGGGTCATGGGGGTGCCCCCTTGTGGGGGTCCAAGTCATATGATATTAAACTTCAACAAGGGGGCCCAATAGCAAATTTCTTAATATGGGCCCAAAACAAACATAAACTACAGCCCAATATAAGAGCATTTAAATATACTGGCCCCATCATAAGCTATAAAAGACCCACCTTTTCAACTTCAAACCACTTCATTTCCCTCTGATTCGAACTCCCCAGACTGTACTCCTTCTTCTCAAGCATTGCCATTCAAAACCAGAGCACCATAAAACCCTAAGCCATGGCGCCGAAAAAATCTCAACCATCTCCATCTGAGGAGAACAATGAAGACCTACTCCGCTTCCCAGACCCTATCAGAGCACGTATCGCTCCTCTAAGATTTGGTGCAACCCTATTGCCCAGCACAAGCTCTGTCGCTAAGGCTACTCTAGGCCCTACCTTCACGTCTTACTTCCCAGACGAGCTAGCTCCATACTATCCCCTTGGTAATGGTGAGAACCTTCTTCTCAACCAACCTGGACTTAAGTGGACTAACTGGAATGTCAGCAAAAAACCCACTCAAATCATGGAGGTCACCAGACTCTGTTTGGCGAAGCTGGGCCAAGAGAATTGAAGGTCACGACGCTGAAGTATGGAAGCACCAGGGCATTAGTGAAGCAATTAGACTGTCGACTAAAAATTATGACATGGACAAAGGGCTGATTGCTGCTGCTGCATGCTTTTGGTCGCAATCTTGTAACTCCCTGCTCCTCAATTTTGGTATGATTTCCCCTACCATCTTAGATGTAGCTTACTTGACTGGTCTCCCAATCTTGGGCAATCCAATTCATGCTCTCCTTGAGCCTCCAAAAGTGACCTTTACTTTAAACACTGACATGTGCTATACAGATTTCACCAAAAAATACAAAGGCGAGCCTGGTTCCCCTGTCCAGGACAAAGAAAGAACTGTTTTTTACTTACTTTGGCTTTGTGAGTTTGTTTTTTGTGTCCCTGGGTACAAGATCACGAAGGAATACCTCCCCCTTGCCTTGTGTATGCAAGATGGCCAACTTATGGCTTTAGCCCCTTATCTTCTTGCCACCCTTTACAAGGCCCTATTTTCCTTTGTCGACAAGAAGATTTCTGGCAACTGTGGTGGCCCCTTCTGGCTCTTCCAGGCCTGGTTGTATGCCTATTCCCTGAGGCACGACCCCGACCAGCTAACACCTTGAAACCAGTTTTCCACTCGTATGCTGAGCAATTGCTCACTTATAACAGCCAACCCATCCTCACTTTCAGAAATCATCTTACCATGTTTTACAACCTTCCTTCGAAAAGACCTTCCAACTTGTTCATGCCATTTCAGAACTTTCAATTCTCCTCCAGTAGACTTTGCTTCCTCTTCACAGACCTTTCTGATTTACACAATGAGCAAGTCCAAGAACAAAATGAGACTTGAAGACACATTCTCACCTCTAGACATGTCTTGGTTGGCTGTTCCATATCCTCCAGCAAGATGTCCAACTGCAGTTTTGAGACATACTGTCCCAATCAATAGTCCAGGTAATTAGGTCTTTCCCAGGGTATCCCTTATCCTTATTTCCACCCAACCATCCATGAGGAGATTGGGTCCAGAATCTACTTTAAAGATCCTACGCAAGCTGAATCCATTCTGACAGAGAACACCAAAATTTTCCAAGATTTTGGCCCCTTCTTCTTCAAACCTGCTTCGGACTGCTCCACTGCTTTTGACCATTGGTGGGGACTTATGACTGCCATTATTTTCTACAAGCCACTTGAAACCTGCCTTCACGATACTTGTATTCATAATCAGGGCCTCATGTCCTCGCCTTCCAAGCTTAAGGCTACATGTATCCTTCCTTCATATACTTCATATCCCTGACTGTGTCATGCATTTTTTTTTTTCCTCTACAACACTAACTTGTTTGACTTTTGACAGCCAAAATTGGGCCTGCTGCTGAACCATTGGTTAGGGACCAACATAAAGGCAAGGCTCCAATGGATCCAACTACTCAGACAAACACCCCCTCAATTCCAAAATTGATGCCAGACCCTTTCGCAGCCTCGCAGAGAGAAGCACAGAGAGGAACTACCACCCGTACCCCTGCCGTGACAGAGGTCACGGCGAAGAAGAGAGAAGAGCCTTCCACTGCTCCTGCTCTAAGTACAAACCTAAGTGATTGGGATATCTCTCTGAGCCAAATGGTTGGCCAAACAACATCAAATCCTTCAGGGCAGCTCTACCAAGTATGCCTTCACTTCACATATTTACATCATCTCAATTTCTATTCACGCCCGACTAATCACTTACTTTTGTGCAGAGAAAAAGAAGGAGATTATTCCTTACTGCTGCTAATGATGAGGATCCTTCCACTTCTCCTCAACACATTCATCCAATTCCCAGTCCCATCAGCAATGTACCCAGAGAACCCACTGTACAACCAACTCCACCACCACCTGAAGCATCTTAACAAACTTCCTTACAACCTGCTTCACAGTCTTCGCCACAGCAATCTACACAATCTGCAGCACAACATCCTTCCACCTCTCCTCAACACATTGATCCAATTCCTAGTCCCATCACCATCACCAATGTACCCAGAGAACCCACTGTAGAACCAACTCCACCACCACCTGAAGCATCTCAACAAACTTCCTTACAACCTCCTTCACAGTCTTCGCCACAGCAATCTACACAATCTGCATCACACAATCCTTCACAACTAGAACCTCCTCCTATTGCTCTCAGGGAAGTCACAGTTAGGGCTGTCCCGATGGAGGTTGATTACCCAGGGGGCATTGAGCCTATTATTGTCCCTTCTGTCTTTAGCCCTCAACCATCACCATCCAACCCCTCCAATTCCTAAACTTCAAACAAAGAATCAGAGAGGATTGATTTTGACATTTCAATCAACAGCCAATCCTCTCCAACAGATGACAATACAAATTTCCCTCAACCAGAAGTTCACTACAACCAAGGTAAATAGAAATACAAATGTGACTGTTCGTTTGAAAAAAAACAAACTTCTCTTTAAGTAACTGGTATTGTTCTCCAATTTACAGGGATGGACGTAACACACGACTCATCTCCACAACCAATGTCTGGGAAAGAACTTGAAGGTCCTCATGACTTTCCCCTGTTAGCAGAACCAGAAAAAAAGCCTGAAGGGGCTGATGCTACCATTTCATCAGTACCCGAAACAACTCCTCCTGCTGCCACAACCACAGCCAAACAAGGCCAACCGTTTGCGCGCACGTTATCAGGACAAGTAATACCATTTCCAACCTCATCCTATTTAATCTTTATTACTTGCAAGCATATATTCTCACCAAACTATTAATGTTCACAAGCCATCGTTCCATGTCAGGATATTTGGGCCGAACTTTCTATTCTTCAACAACATCTAGAGGAAATATCCCCATTGACTCAAAGGCTACATCTCTTTCATGCTGCAACTCAACAAACCTTAACCACCTTCATCAACCTCATTAACACCCCAGTTGAAGAAATCATTCTCCACAAACCTGATGAAACCTTGGCCTGTCTTTCTACTGTTCTAAACCTCTCCCTAATCCTTTCAACCCCATTCAACTAAAGCAATTGGCCAAGATCATCACGGAATGGCCAACCCTTTCAGAGATGGTTTAGACTTGCTCGAAGGATATTCAAACCAAAAAAGATTTCCTAAACGAAGCCCACACTATATCTACTTCACTCAAACTCAGCCAGCAAACCTCTGCAGCCATTCTTGAGCAACACTTAGCACTTGAACTTGAGGAAACCAAACTCATGGCAAAACTTGCCTCTGTCCGGCAAAGAAAGGCTCATCTGTAGCAACAACATGACCAGCTTAATCAAAAAGCAAGGATGATGCTCTCCCAAATTAGACATCGTTTTGCATCAATTCAGACAACTAAAGCTGAGTTGGACCAAGCCCAAGCCATGCTGGCGGATGCTCAATCAGAATGGGGTGTTCTAGCCATTCTCTTCCCCAAATCCTAGGCTAGTTTATATATGTATTCTTTTGTATTACACAACTAGGAATGATTTGGAAAGCTAGGAATGATTGCTTTTTTAATGATAAGATTGTTGATGGGCCTGAATTGGCTGAGATGGTGAAAGTGAAGGTTGCACTTTGGTGTAAGCAAAGTTATAGAGGCCTACAGTATTCAGTGGAGGACATTGTCAATAATCTGGATAGGATCAAAGTCTGATTGAGGGGGTGGTGTTTGGTGTTTTTTGCTGCAAGGGTGCAGGATTTTGGTCAATCTGTGGTATGCTGATGGAAGCAAGGGGAAGTGGGTGTATACCTGGTATTAGCAGATCTTCTTGGTGGCTAATTTTGCTCTGCTGTGCTTCAATTTTGCTATGCTTTGCCTTATTTTTGGGTTGTTGCTCTGCCTTAGTTTATGGGGTCAAGCATGCTCATTTTCTGGTTACTGCTCTGCTGTGCTTCAACTCTGCTCTGCTATATATGTACTCTGCTGCTGCTATATGGGATCAAGGAATAGGTTTAAGTCTGCTACTGCATATTGGCCTTTTTGCAATTGTTGGAATGATGTTTTGGTGTGCTATATTGGAGGTCTGCTGCTGGATTAGGGAAAATTATTGGAGGTTTGCTGCTGGCCTTGTTGTAATTGTTAGTCTGCTGCTATAGTTATTTTTTAGTTTTGGAGGTTAAAGGATTAGGCTCAAGTCTGAATGGTGGCTGCTGTTGTGAGGTTTGGATCAGGTCTAATGGATCAGGCTCCTAGCTGGTGTCTGTTGTGATCTGTGTGAATTCAGACTCAAATGGGGTGATACTTGGTAGTGTGATGCAGCAGTATGTTTTTAGGTGATTTCCTGGTTTGGTTATATCCATTCAGTGCAGAAGTGCAGGATCTGGGTTGTGTAGCTTGAGTTGTAGGGCTGCAGTGCATGTCATGGTTCTTCTCTGCTGCAGCTCTGGTGTTGCTGGGCTACTGTCTGGAGGTCAAACAACAGTTCACTAATTTGGAGCTGCTGTCAACGGTTCAAACTGCTGCTGTAAACTGCAGATTTGTGATGTTAACTGCAAATTAAAATCCAAACTGCTACTGTATATCTTTTGGTGGTTACCACTAAGTAGCATATTTGGTCTGCTGTTTCACCTCTGTGTGCTTATTTTGGTTGTGTGGCTGTTGGTATCTTGTTCATGGTCTGAAGTTGGCCATGGTTTTTGTGGCTGCATTGTGCTCTTGGTCTGAAGCCTGGCTGTATGGTCTGAAGTTTGTTCATGCTGCTTTGGAGTTTCATCTGGTTGCCCTGTTATGCGTTTTTGTGAGGATGGGTTTGGAGTTACATTCTTATTGTTTTCTTTCTGATTTTGTTTCTCTTCGTTGGTCTCTCACCAACTGGGAGGTTGGAGCTTTTTTAGCTCCAAGCTCCTCTTTATTGATGTATCATTCACACCTTGTATGTGCTTTTTCATGAATAAAGTTTTTTCTTTTGGCGATCAAAAAAAAAAAATGAATATCAATACTCTGTTTTTTAATGGTCTGTTGTATGGTTTTTTTATTTTTTGTGCAATTTTTCTCCATTTCTGCATTGTTATGAAGTAATCAACTCCCCTTCAAAGTTTCCCACATGGTTGGATAATACTTCTTCACATATCTTCTGTTTATATATCTCCTATGTGGTTGCCCTTCCAAGGATTCGTTTATGTAAAGGATGTCATACTTCTTCACACCAGTATGTCTGTCATGTACAAATGTTTAGTAGTTTTTATTTAGTATCAAAGTCTGTATGTTTAGTGTGTAAAGTCAGTCAGCCAAATATTTCTGAAAATATGTCATCTACAATACACAACTGATGTAAAACACTTACTTACCGACCGATATACTGGAAACAACCAGGCAGTATGCAACATGACATTGTTTGCAGTTTAAAATTTGCGGCACGTTTGCAGTTTAAAATTTGTACTTTGTTTGTGCCTGTTCACACATGGATCAACCACAACATGACATGTGTGAAAGTTAGCGTCAGAGTCCATCAGTTACACATATGAAAGGGGTTTAGTTTAACTGCACGTGAGGGCCCACATGGTGCAGTAGTTACGAGGATATTGCATGGACTAACTGGGTGGATTGCAAAAATGGTCATTGGCAGAATACAGAGGTTGACCTGAAGATGTGAAGTCCACAATGTGCAGGGACAGTTGGAAACATAATAGCAAGGTGGGTCGACAGGAGAATTACAACAGTTTGTTTACCACATGAATTCCTGTGGACAAGTGGACCCCTGTTGGTGCATTATAGTCGCTGCTATTTGTTTGTTCTGTGGGATTTTTTTTGCTTTGTTTTGGACAAATTATGGCATTCAAAAAAATCGAACAAACATAATTCATGTGGTAAAAGCGAACAAACATTACTACTTTAAACTTGCATTGTTTGTTGGACACATATCATATTGCATTGGACAAACATTACTATATTCATTTGGGCAAATATCACATTGCATTGTTTGTTCTGTACCCATAACATTGGAATTATGTGTATCACATTACGTACAGGCCATGATAAAAGCAAACAAACATTACTACTTTCCCTCGTTTCTTCCAGTCCCAAACATTGGAATTATGTGTACAATCAATACGCGTGGGAAATTAGTATTATCACAGCTGCGACCTAAAAAGTTGTCACGACAAGCTGATGCAGTGATCCAGTTGTGGTTGGACATCGAAATTACCGTCGTACTGGCAGACCATGATAAAATCGCTGCCCTATTTGTTATAATTGCAATCAATCACATGCACGGAGGATACTCGCCCATCTTTGAATTATTCACATCCATAATGAAGTCAAGCACCAACTTCTGACGCACAAAAGGATGAAACTATGTAGAGAAAGCGAATAACACAAATCAGGTACAGTTACAGCGGTAGGAAATAAACGGATTTATTTCGCAATTGGAAATGAAGCGGTAGAATGTACCTTGTGTAGACCGTTGGGTATATCAGGCCGCTGCATGTACTTGATCACAAACATCCCACGGTCGAAAGTGCTGCAAATGAAATGTAACATTCAGTTTCTCGTAAATATAAGCAGGTTCGTGAAATGAGTGATTCAGGAGTGAAGACAATGTGACGCAGGGTTTGTGGATTACTCGTCCAACTGTTGTAATGGCCTTTTTTCTAACATGCGGACGTCAAAGGTACGCAAGTCTACAGCATATTCATTTCCAAACTGTAGTTGCAGTAAGGCATGCATTGTTTGAACCTGTTGCAGAATGAGACGGTTAGTTTATGTGAAAGATGTGACAGTGTGAACGTAGATTTGTGAAATTCAGCATGACATACCAACATTTTTGCCGCGTTCAGCTTGTTGGTGTCCAGTGTGGCGGATGCCAATGAGTCAAATAGATACGCCACACCCCCTACCATATCTATTTTTAGGCACAACCAATGTACTCCTCTATAATTGAAAGGCATGTAAATCTACACATAAACACAAGCGAAGACATTGTTTAGAGGGTATGCGAACATGTACGCACTTTCATATTTACATTGACATTCATGTAAATGGGATCAACATTCATATTACCGACGTTCATATTAAATCTACGCGCTTCAATGGGATGGACATTCATATTACCTTCTGACATGCATCAAGCACTCTAGTATATCTGTCATGTCCAAAATATGATTTGACGATATTTTCATGGTTCAGAGGTTGAGTTTTTTTATTTAGTATCAAAGTCTGCATGTTTGGTGTGTAAAATTCAGTCAGCCAAAGTTTTCTGAAAATATGTCTTGTACAATACACAACCGACCTAAAACACTTACTTACCAACAGATATACTAGAAAGAACCATGCAGTATGCCTCTGTAGACGCGCCCTTGGGCCTCACTCTACAGTTCGGACTCGATTTTGTTTGCGGTTCTAAATCTGAACCAAAGAGTCCAAATCTGGCAAATCGTTTTGAGAAAACAGATTTTTGAAAAGAAGTGCCAAACATGGACTGCTTTGCCAGATATAGAGTCGCCACCTAAATATTTTTTATGGGAAATTTAGGAAACCCTGACTCGGTGCCAAAGGCCACGTGTCCATCATCACCAAAGTTGCCTCGGCTCGGGAACTTGGGTACGATCGGGGAAGGTCAGCTATGAGCACCCCCTCTTGCCCGATCCGAAGACCGGCCTCTACTAACCGTGATATCCGATTTTGAAAACGTTATGTGTTCTTATTCCGGTTATTAGCCTAGAATTACTATGTTATGCACACAGCAAACAAGTATAGGCTAGATTGCCTAATTTGGAAATAAGCATTGCATATCCGTTTGTCTTGAAAAATACTTTGGAATTTGCTACTCGCAAGTAGGCTAAAATACGGATTTCAACGAGTTTTTCCAACTCAGACAATCCAACCTTCACCCACAGGCATTCAAGCAGTTTATCACATAAGCATCTAGCCACATGGTAATCATGTTGTCATGTTAACACTCACACGCATGTGGTATGCTAAAGCATGAAAATACTTACATCATACTCCATGCCAAAACAATAAACTAGTTAGCAGACATGCATGGTCCTAATTCATGTCAAATTGACTAATGTAACACATACAGGATGCAATTAGCGTAGGCTCGGCTATCCTAAACATGACATATGAAATGCAATCAATCGATGCACGTATTCAATTTAGAATTGAAGTACAAATGCAGTTAGCATGATGTACCGAGCCTGGTGCATGCAAGACTGATGAATGATGCACGCATGCATAGCATAAGGTATGCTAAATTAAATATACCCTAATACTAACCATCAAAGCAGGTAAGTAAAAGGGAGAAAGAAGTGGGGGTTGGAAGACATACACACACTCACCCACACTTATTACAGATTCGCCCTCGCTCGGAGGAACCAAAAGAATATACAGATAATTAACCTACAAGCTAATTAAAATATTACAGTCTATCTAATTAGTTAACAAATTAACTATGCTAGAAGAAACAGTAAACCGCCTCGGGAAGAGAGCCCAGTGCAATGCATGCTCGGTCTTGCTCGGAAGTGCACTGCCATGCGCAATCTGCCTCTGTTTTCCCTGCTATACTTCTCTGAAGACTGCCAAAATCTCAGGATGTGCTCACTGGCTGTTGGGGAGTGCCGTCGGCTGGAAGGAATCATCACCGGCTGTGATTTGGTGTCCATCGGCACAGAATGGATCCATCGGCCATAGATTGTTTGCCGGTTGGCACTCTGTGAAGTCGATCAGCAAAAGGTTCCTACAGAATCTGTTTGACAGCAGCAGAGGACAGAACTTTGCATGGCAATGCAATCCAAACCATATATGCACCAATCATGTCCCTTATCATGTGTATGACTTAAAGGGGCATGGTCCTTGGTTCTCGGACCATCAATCGCGCATTTCAATGCGTGATGGCCCAAGAGAACCAAGTGTGCATTTTTCATTTCAAATGAAATGCAAACCAACAAATAAAGGCCCAATCCCTATCACTAGATCAAGGGACAAGACATGCATGCTTATGTAATGTAATCCTAGGCATGTTAGCTAGTATGCAGCATGACATAAAAGGGAGCATGCAAACATGCAATGCACATTAGGTTCACAACCCAAGCAACAAAACAAGCAAGCATGCCATAACTACGCAAACTACTAGAGCATACAAGATGCAATCTAATCATGCAACATGCTAGCAATTTGACCAAGGGAATACATGGCACATGCAAGTGATTTCAAGCGTGCAATACATGCAACCAAAGCATGCAAACATGGGATAATGTAGCAACACTTGAATGGCATGCAAGGGATGGACTTACACTAATTGGGCAGCCCTAAGTTAGGTCCAAAACAGTGGCCCAATGCCATGGGAAAGAAGGCCAAAATGCATGCAAACATGCAAGCACACATGATCCAACACCTAGGCATATCAAAGCAACTTTTAAGCACACTTAAAAGGGACAAACATGGATATATAATCAACATGTTAGACACTGAAAACATGCTAGAAGAGGTGCCCAAACAAACAAATCATGCAAGTGAGGCATGCTAGAAAAGTCAAAGCTTAAGGCATACAAGAGGGATCACATGGTGGCTATACAAAGCAGGGCATGGATGACTCCAACGACTTAAAACAGTCCCTTAGCACACTAAATCATGCAAATAAGCTTCACAAAGCTTGGCCAAAACACAAAAGCATGATAGTCTAAATGCTATGCATGTATTGAGGCAAATCATGGCATTACAAGGTAGGTATGCTAAGCAAGCATGGTGTACCAAGACCAACACACAACAATGTTATATCATGGCATAATAAGCATAAAAAGCAGCTATGGAATGATCAACAAATACTCAAACATGATGCTCCCTCAAGAGGCCAAAAAGTGCCCTTTTCAAGGACAACAAGGAGAGGGGGTGACCCTCTCCTTCTTGGGACTTCAAGGCACCATCCTTACCACTAAAATCCCTCAAGATTTCAGTGGTGAGGAGGCCCAAACACCAAAGTCTCGGAACTCACTCAAAATGGCACAAAATGGGGCCTCTCAAGGCTTAAGAGGGGTCAAACACCTCCAAACCACAAAACACCCTTAACAAACTATTTAGAGGGCCCAAAAATAGAACTTTTTTATATTATGCACTAAGCTCAAAAACAGTTTCAAGATAGGCAAAAATAGGATGCAAAAATGGGAAAAAAGGAGTGAGTTTCTTACCCTTGAAGTCCTCTTTCACAAATTGTGGACTAGCTGCTTCCTTAGCTCCAAAACAGCTCAAGAACACCAAGAACAACTCTCTGGCCCTTCAAGAACCAAGAAAAGGTGTAACACTATGTGTTTGTGTGCAATAGTAAGCCTAAAATACACACAAGAGAGAGAGAGATAGAGATAGGATATGAACTAAACCCTAACCCTAGAACTCAAACCCTAAAAAGTTGTCTAAAATATCTAACCCTCTAAGTTCTCTAACCCTAGAACAAGGGAGAGGAAGGCTCCTCTTATAGAGAAGCCAATCTTGTAAAGCTTACTAAGGAAGCTAACAAGAAGGCCATCCCTCCATACACATGTATGGAGGGGAACAAAATGCAAGACAGTTGTCTTAAAATATCTGCAAAAGCAGATGAACAGTTGTCGGCTGCTCAAAATTGCCATTTTGACAAAATTGACTGCCGACCGGCAACAAAGAATGCCGACCGGCAATATACATTGCCGATGGCAACAAAACACCAGCCGGTGGCCTCTAGCCATGGCCGGTGATGTGTGGGGATGCCTCATAAGGCATTCCATGCCCCTCCAAGGCAAAACACAAGTGTTTGGTGCAAAACCAGACACTAAACAGTCGAGTTCGAAGATCCTGAGGCAAGGCGCGTAGCCGAGACCCCCGGGAACTCCAAACGAACACAAACATGGATGATCACCGGGTGTTCAAACGGTGACGTCCAAGTCTTAAGGACGGTCAAAAATGGGGTGTCTACAGCCTCCCGTCTTTGTGTACTTGTCGCTGTCTGTTAGTCAATTGAACCGCAACCAAGTTGATTGGCTGGAACATTGTAACAAACGAGGCAACTTGCGAAATAAGGTTTGCAATTTGTTTAAATGTAATACGAAATAACAATGTCCCTACATGAAAATGTCCATCATGCAAATATAGTGAAAATAACATTGTCAAATGCCACGACATACAGTGTCGGATAGTCATGCCCTTGGTTTAAGCGTGCGCATGTCACGTCGCGTAGCACATTCGCAAGGCATTTCATGAAGATTCATAGACACGACAATGTCCCTACATTAAACGCATAACCAATAAGAAGCAACCTACAGCCTAGTAAAACTTAAACGTATCTGGCTTAACTCTATAACATAAGATTAGCTTTTTCTGTTGTAGAACTATGGCAGATATTCCTGATTCTACTACTCTCCAATCCAATTAAGATTAGTTTTAAGTTTTTAAAAAACAAAATTAAAAGAAAAAGCTTTAGATATTACAACTTATGACATGTCCAATAGTATTTGCTAAAATAATATGTGAAAATTTAAATTCTCATTTATAGGTGAGCAAGTTAAAAAAAAACACACATGTATTTTACAAACTGGAGGCAACAAATCCCAAAATGATCAAAATGGAAACTGTAAGCAGACTAGAAGAAAATAGCTACGGAAAATTACACTTCAGTATAAGTTTTCAAAAAAAATTGCAAATCATTGGTAAACTTTATTAAGTTTTATAATTAAAATTATAAAGTTTTCCATGAATTTGTAAATATTTTGTGAAAAAATCAGTGATTTGCAATTTTCCCAATAGCTACATGTGTGCAGGATAAGACCAAGAGAATAAAACTTCAGACAAGAAATTTAGCCAGTGATCTTTCCCTACACCACTGCATTAAATTCAAAGAAAATCCTACATACGACATGGATAAACCCATCATAAACCCATCAAAATCATACACAATCAAAAATTGTGGAATTCAAACTTATTTCACAAATACTACGGAACAGGTTAATTGCGAGTACTAAACTCATCCGTACCATTCATTTTTTCTGTCGTCAAGTACAGAGTCAACAACTTTGTGTTCGGCCGCTGATAAAACCTCTCTGCTCTCCAGTGTCATCAAGTCCTTCTATCAAAATAAACAATCAAGTAACATCAACTCCTCCTATTAATATAAACAATTAACTAACTGAACACTGTTCAGAAAATTAATTTACAAAATACATAACACATCCTTCTGCATCTAAAATTGGTGAAGCGATGTCTAACCTCTGAACGGAATCGCTTGTCCAACCTGTGCAGTTTGGACAGGACTTTGTCCGAAATCTGTAAGACAATTGTACAACATTTGTTAGTGCAAACTTGCACTAGAATGAAAAGTATTAAAATACAACACAAATAATGGTTCAATTATTATCAGTAATGCTGTCGGCATCAATTGGTAATGAAACATACGAAAGCTGAAGTGATGTGGCAACTTGGGAATTTTTCTGCAGTAAGTTGAGTACTTATTTTTCTATCGTTGCACGAATGCGTATCCCCTACGTCTGTGGCTTCAACACCTCTTCCTCTTCCTCTTCCTCTTCCCTTTCGTCTGCTTGTTACAATTTGTCCCGCTCCCAATGTTTGGGCAAGCTTACAAGCAGAAGGATGCATATTGTCTGCTTCTCCTCGCATTGGTGGGAAGGTTTGCAAATCATCAAAGGAAGATAAACTCTCTTTTGCAACATTCTTGATGGCCAGAAACTGAACCGAAAGAGATTTGCTTTCTTCGCTTGCGTATATTTCCTCCAAGGCAAGGCCACGGTTGTTGTGCGTGTCCCCAACTTCTTGGACGGTACGCAACTGTCCAACGTGCATATCAATTATCTCATTGGACAACATTCCATTCATATTATTGTCCTCCCAATCCACCCCCTATAAATCTTGAAGATTACCTGTCACGCCCCACTTTTTATTACTCGAGGTCATTACCAAGTTCATTAACTTAATTCAATTTCAGAGATAATATGCAAAAATAAACTCATACATTTAATCCATAGCAATGAATATCAGTACTCTCATTCGTATGCAAGTAAATGTTACATGAACATACTAATAAATTGCCCTTAGGCTTACAACTTTTAAATAAACAACTGAAGGGTGTAACCCTTTTACACATATGGCGTTCCGCCAACAAGAAAGAGGCCCCGTGGCCAACAAATAAGTAGATCCAAATCTTGCAGCTCAACCTGCTTAATACCTGAAAAAGATTCAACAACGTGGGATGAACATATAGTCCAGTAGGGATCTCAACTTGATCCTCAACAATAACAACAGTACAGATAGCTATGATCATGCACACTCATTCTCATACTAGAATAGTAATGTGACAGTTTAGACAAAATATATATGTATATAAACTTTTCTCAAAAACAACTATTTCATTCAATGCTATAAGCGTTTCATCTTTCCCTTTTTCCTTTCATTAACCCCGTACCCAACATTTTATACATAAGCAATTACTTAGGAAATAAATTCACTAAGACCACTACTATTCTCCAATTTCCACACATACAACAGATGTGCCTTTCTAGAACATATTTCTAAAATGTTTGATTCTCTTTACACTTCTAAAAGACAAGGGGTAGCAACTAATACAAGATTAACACAAGATAATCCAATTACAATTTCATGACACGAATGTCTACATTGCCTATGACACATAGTCTATGGCACAATCCACCTTCCAATTATGGCTCAGAACCTGGCCAAATAACTCAACAAGGGTTCCGTCTCTCATTAACAATATTTCCAAATTCAACAGGGATAACAAATCAAGTTAAACATATCTGATAACATAACGAATACACATGTTGGTATCGTAACAATCACAATCAAACTCACTTCCATACTTCCCAACTGATACACATTTTGGTGATGTATCATATCAAATAAACAAACACTTTAAGTTAAACCTCTCTATAACATAACAAATACACATGCTGGTATTGTATCAATCATAACCACATTCACTTCCATACTTCCCAACTGATACACATTTTGGTGATGTATCATATCAACAATAAATAGAAATACTCCTATTAACAATAAGCACACATATATGTGATGCTAGTGGAGTCCATCCCCTTTCTCCTCCCAACAAATCTGGTTTAGAGGTCCATCCCCTTTCTTCCCCTAAACCCTCCAACAATTCCGGTTTAGAGGTCCATCCCCCATCTTCCCCTAAACCGGGAGTACATCCCCTATCTCCTCCCATACACAAGTAATGCATTTAAACACAACGTCATATATACAATCAATCAATAGTGTAATGCATACACAACAGTTCAACGCAACCGTGTCATCCTCCACCGATGACCAAGGACAAAACCTCTAGATGCAGGTATATTGTACATCTATAAACATACTCAATTGTCATGAGATTATCAACTTATCACTAATACTAGCATAGTGGTATAAGATACAACAATCCAACATTCATACTTATTTCAAAGTGTCTTTCCCATTCCACAAAACCAATCTTGCTTCCTTTTGTTTTCACAAAACCGTTTTCATTCCTTTTGTTTCCACAAAACCAAATCCAAAGGCAACAAAGCCAAAACTCATTTTAATCTACCACATTCCTTTCAAAGCCATTCCAATTTAATTTTATAAATTAAATCATAACTATTAAATTAGGGTTTTACTCCCTCTTTCTCAATATTGAACAAAATGCCTCAATCATCTATAATAACCAATAATGGCTTCAATTAAATCCAAATACCCAAGTATTTACCCAAAGATCAAACCCCTCTATCTTATTATTAAATCAATAAATATTAGGGTTTCCTCTCCTTTCAACAACAACTAGCTAATTAACACCCAATTAGCCCCAAAACACATCTAATAATCATGGATCTAAAACCCACAACCAACCCAAAATATCAACCTCATGAATTTATACAAAAATCCAACATGATATAGTTTTCATGCAATACAAAAATTACCACATGTCTATCTATAGATGAAATATTGAAAAAGAGCAAGGAGAATCCCTACCTCGAAGCAAAGAATCCAAAGGAGAAGATGACCCTGAAACAAAGTGCTCCAAATCTACTATTCTTCAGATTAAAATGTAGCCCTCACTCTCCTCTACCTTTTTAATGAAGGAACTAGGTTAGATATACACTCTAACTAGATGAAACCTAGGAGGGAATGTGTTTAGAGAAGAAGAGAAGTCGGACTTTAGGGTTTGGGATCAAAAAGAATGAAAAACTGCCCTAAAAATCCCGCTGCTGCGTTTAAATACTGGACAGGCTCGCTCGAGCGAAGACCTGGTCGCTCGAGCGACCAGACACAGGAACAGACCTCGCTCGAGCGACAAGAAGCTCGCTCGAGCGACAAGACAGACCAGCTCGCTCGAGCGACAAGAAGCTCGCTCGAGCCAACAACCACTGCTCTCAGGTCTAGCACTGGACGCAAACCTCGCTCGAGCCAAGAAATTCTCGCTCGAGCGACGGACCAAAAACAAAGACCTCGCTCGAGCGAAGATAAGCTCGCTCGAGCGACCAAGCCAAAAACTGAACATCAACTCTTGGTTTCTAAACCCAACCAACCTGCAATCAACCTGCCCAAAACATCCTATAACCCAAAATAAGGAATCAAAGGACAACAACAACAATAATATGACAATAGAATCCTCGGAACATAAGTCCGGATACAATAATCAAATGGTAAAAGACCGGGGTCACTACAACCTCCCCCCCTTAAAGAATTTCGTCCCCGAAATTAAGGATACGTCAAAATACAAGACCAACTGATTACACACACCAACATTCCCCCCAACACAAGGAGTGAAACCGCTCTCACAACAAACCATCAAGTCGCTCTTACCTAGGAAGAGACTCACTAAGGGAATACGTTCCAAACGACCACACTTAGGTACGAAAACCCTTCAAACCAAACCTTTCCTGAAACAATTACCAACAACCGACTAGCGCTTCCAGCTAAGTCACTACTCAACAACAAGATTCCCGAAAGCCAGCTCAAGCAAATCTTATGAGTAAAACAAATAAGAAAACATTTTCTTGTTCAAGAGACATTTCTCAAAGATAGTCAAATTTTCAATGTGAATATTCCAAAATAAATCTTTCATTTTCCATGCGAAGCTCAACAGTTTTGTAAATATTTTTCACAAATACAGTGCTATCCAAAACACAAAATCATCCACTGTTCATTTACTAAAAAGATTCATTTGGAATTCCTCAAAACCCTTGAATTAAATCAATTTCTCAACAACACCCTTAGGTGGCCCAAACACTATGAAAAATTTTTGTTTTCCATTTCTTTCCAAAATAGCACTATCAACAACCATCACGCACACAGTGATGCCACAACCAACACAGAACATGACATTTCTATAATGATAGTTAATAGAAATAACAACAATACTATCAACACATAAGGCATAAGAATTTCATGGTTTTGCAATTTCATCCCGCCTCCCTTTACTTAACCAGTTTAATAACATACACCTGGCCAAACAATAAAATGAGATAGCAACCCATATAAAGCATTTTTCACTTCACCACAGATAAGCATATTAGTTATATCATATTAACAACAAATAGAAATATTTCTATTATCAATGAGCACACACATTGTGATGCTAATGGAGTCCATCCCCTTTCTCCTCCCACACAAAATCCGGTTTAGAGGTCCATCCCCTATCTTCCCCTAAACCGTGGAGTTCATCCCCTATCTCCTCCAAAACAAAATGCATATGCAATGTAATACACACTTGCCATATACAACACATAATCAATACATGAATGTTCTGTATTAATCCAACAGTCAAAGTAAATGACTCAATTTCAGTTATACCTAGGCCACATGCAAGGTCTACAACAATCATGACTATCCTCAAGGTGATAAATGCCAACCCAAAACACAATACCAATAAGCTGACAAATCAACTCAACAAACTCCACACTCAGTAATCCACACACTGATGTGCCACTCAAATTATTAACCCCAGACACGGAGTTCTCTACATAAATCCCCAAATTCTGGAATTTCACTGGATCTCCTCAATTTAAACCGCATCAACACTGCGCCTAAGGGTATCACCATTTCCCTCCCCATGGCTGCATAGTAAGCCTACTCATCTCCTCGACCGAAGACCGACATGGTCAACCTTAATCACAATAACCCAACCAAGAAGGATAATTCGACCAACGCTATTCTCGTCACTCTAGAACACAAACTGTTCTTCCTTTAAAGAATGCTGCCTGCATCCACTCACGAACCATCCCTAACAATTAATAACCAATCACTACACGAACACTACCCCCATACCACCGATGGGGTCACCATGAACTAGCTACTAGCAAAGCCCAAAACACAAACCAATAAACAAGTACCATTCCCGCTAACCCGAGACACAAAGCCCACATAACCTTGCCCACACCACACACTCTCGAAACCATCACGTCTAACACATACATCCACGGGTTCTCGTTCTCGACAATCAAACTCTAACATGAACAAGATTCACAAACCAACACATAGTTAACGCAATATACAGTGCCAAGCAAGCAACAACGCTAGGATCCTTGACCCCATTAACAACTTCTCAAAATAAATAGAGAGTTCGAAATTCCATACATACCCCCCAACACATGAGGATTAAACAAACAATACTATGCATATAAATGCGATACATAAACATGGTGCCTCAGCATCCAACAGTACACCGGTCCATAACAAAATCAATAAACATGATACACCACCGGCCAACATTACCAAAAAGTCCCTCTCCAAGATAATCACTATAGGACTAACTAATAAGTCGCCCCTCGCGAGGCTCCCGAAGCCTGGCCTGCCCGTTTCTGGTACCGATAACGCCCCCGACTGGACGGGTACAACTGAGTCTGACTAGGTTTTAATACCCCCGAAGAATTTGTACGCAAAGGACAAGAACGTCTACCATGGCCCTGCTGACCACAAACAAAACAACCACCAGACCCTCTACTCTGAAACTGGTCTGAAACCTGCACCTCCCCGGACCTCTCAACTGAAGTGCCCGAAACCTCTGACAAAGAAAAGGAACCATCCCCCGACTGAGCATGTTTCCGCCTCCACCCCTTACTGAGCCTAGAGCGCTTAGGGACCGTAGGGCTTGCCTCAATGGTCTCCTCCTTAACCCCATCATCACTAGCAATTAGGGCCTCCACATGGGCCGCTGCCTCAACTAAAGTATAGTAATCCTTCAACAAGGATCCAGCTACCTTCTCCCGAATATCGAACACAACCGCTTCTCAAACTCAAAACAACGACGCTCCTCTGTTGTGACCAACTCTGGAGCAAACCTCGACAAACTATCAAACCGCATCTCAAACTGTGCCACAGGAGTATCATCCTGACGCAACTCCAAAAACTGTTCCCTCAACCTTTCCCGAGCAGAAGGAGGGAAATACTTAGCCAAAAAGGCCTCGGTAAAAGCAACCCACGTGCTACCCACACTATTCTTAACATTCTTCCACCAATAACTCGCATCACTCTTCAGCTGAAAAGTCGCCAAAGAAACCCTCAACTCCTCATCTTCGACTCTGAGCATATCAAGAGTCTTGGTAATCTGTTCTAGCCAATTCTCTGCCTCCAACGGCTTAGCCTCCCCCACAAACTCTAGTGGACTGGAGCGAAAGAACTCCTTAGTAAGTTTGAGAGCATGCCCGCTGCCGCCCTCAGTACGAGCTAGGGCGTCTTGTACTGCTCTCACAATCTCACGTGCGACATCCTCGCCGACAGCCGATGCTGCAACGGCAGGTACTAAAGGAACTGTTGTGCCTCTCCCGGCGTTCCTACTACTCAACCAACCTCTACTCCCTCGTGTAGACATCCTATAAAGCACTAATTAAAATACACTTAGTGCCAACACAATAGCCTTCTCCGAGGCACACCCTACTACTGGTAAGTCACAAGACACACTTAGCCTCAAACTTTACATCTCTACTGCATATAAACATCTAAACACGTAAACACATAATCGAATCAAGTCCACAAAGATAGCCACTCATCCCGGAACTCTCAAGGAATTCCTATCAGAAACCACGTTGATCAGGCGCGTTTCCAAAAGGACCTCAAAGCAAGTTCACCGGCTATGAATACTATCCAAGAGACTGAATCCCATGCTCACATAAATGCAACACATAAGTCCTAATTCTCATGGTATCTATATGCAACGTCCTCACTACACGTAGTAAACCCACTGTGGTAAAAACCACTTCCCACGAGCTCAAGGTATTCAAACCCGGTAGCTCTGATACCAAGTTGTCACGCCCCACTTTTTATTACTCGAGGTCATTACCAAGTTCATTAACTTAATTCAATTTCAGAGATAATATGCAAAAATAAACTCATACATTTAATCCATAGCAATGAATATCAGTACTCTCATTCGTATGCAAGTAAATGTTACATGAACATACTAATAAATTGCCCTTAGGCTTACAACTTTTAAATAAACAACTGAAGGGTGTAACCCTTTTACACATATGGCGTTCCGCCAACAAGAAAGAGGCCCCGTGGCCAACAAATAAGTAGATCCAAATCTTGCAGCTCAACCTGCTTAATACCTGAAAAAGATTCAACAACGTGGGATGAACATATAGTCCAGTAGGGATCTCAACTTGATCCTCAACAATAACAACAGTACAGATAGCTATGATCATGCACACTCATTCTCATACTAGAATAGTAATGTGACAGTTTAGACAAAATATATATGTATATAAACTTTTCTCAAAAACAACTATTTCATTCAATGCTATAAGCGTTTCATCTTTCCCTTTTTCCTTTCATTAACCCCGTACCCAACATTTTATACATAAGCAATTACTTAGGAAATAAATTCACTAAGACCACTACTATTCTCCAATTTCCACACATACAACAGATGTGCCTTTCTAGAACATATTTCTAAAATGTTTGATTCTCTTTACACTTCTAAAAGACAAGGGGTAGCAACTAATACAAGATTAACACAAGATAATCCAATTACAATTTCATGACACGAATGTCTACATTGCCTATGACACATAGTCTATGGCACAATCCACCTTCCAATTATGGCTCAGAACCTGGCCAAATAACTCAACAAGGGTTCCGTCTCTCATTAACAATATTTCCAAATTCAACAGGGATAACAAATCAAGTTAAACATATCTGATAACATAACGAATACACATGTTGGTATCGTAACAATCACAATCAAACTCACTTCCATACTTCCCAACTGATACACATTTTGGTGATGTATCATATCAAATAAACAAACACTTTAAGTTAAACCTCTCTATAACATAACAAATACACATGCTGGTATTGTATCAATCATAACCACATTCACTTCCATACTTCCCAACTGATACACATTTTGGTGATGTATCATATCAACAATAAATAGAAATACTCCTATTAACAATAAGCACACATATATGTGATGCTAGTGGAGTCCATCCCCTTTCTCCTCCCAACAAATCTGGTTTAGAGGTCCATCCCCTTTCTTCCCCTAAACCCTCCAACAATTCCGGTTTAGAGGTCCATCCCCCATCTTCCCCTAAACCGGGAGTACATCCCCTATCTCCTCCCATACACAAGTAATGCATTTAAACACAACGTCATATATACAATCAATCAATAGTGTAATGCATACACAACAGTTCAACGCAACCGTGTCATCCTCCACCGATGACCAAGGACAAAACCTCTAGATGCAGGTATATTGTACATCTATAAACATACTCAATTGTCATGAGATTATCAACTTATCACTAATACTAGCATAGTGGTATAAGATACAACAATCCAACATTCATACTTATTTCAAAGTGTCTTTCCCATTCCACAAAACCAATCTTGCTTCCTTTTGTTTTCACAAAACCGTTTTCATTCCTTTTGTTTCCACAAAACCAAATCCAAAGGCAACAAAGCCAAAACTCATTTTAATCTACCACATTCCTTTCAAAGCCATTCCAATTTAATTTTATAAATTAAATCATAACTATTAAATTAGGGTTTTACTCCCTCTTTCTCAATATTGAACAAAATGCCTCAATCATCTATAATAACCAATAATGGCTTCAATTAAATCCAAATACCCAAGTATTTACCCAAAGATCAAACCCCTCTATCTTATTATTAAATCAATAAATATTAGGGTTTCCTCTCCTTTCAACAACAACTAGCTAATTAACACCCAATTAGCCCCAAAACACATCTAATAATCATGGATCTAAAACCCACAACCAACCCAAAATATCAACCTCATGAATTTATACAAAAATCCAACATGATATAGTTTTCATGCAATACAAAAATTACCACATGTCTATCTATAGATGAAATATTGAAAAAGAGCAAGGAGAATCCCTACCTCGAAGCAAAGAATCCAAAGGAGAAGATGACCCTGAAACAAAGTGCTCCAAATCTACTATTCTTCAGATTAAAATGTAGCCCTCACTCTCCTCTACCTTTTTAATGAAGGAACTAGGTTAGATATACACTCTAACTAGATGAAACCTAGGAGGGAATGTGTTTAGAGAAGAAGAGAAGTCGGACTTTAGGGTTTGGGATCAAAAAGAATGAAAAACTGCCCTAAAAATCCCGCTGCTGCGTTTAAATACTGGACAGGCTCGCTCGAGCGAAGACCTGGTCGCTCGAGCGACCAGACACAGGAACAGACCTCGCTCGAGCGACAAGAAGCTCGCTCGAGCGACAAGACAGACCAGCTCGCTCGAGCGACAAGAAGCTCGCTCGAGCCAACAACCACTGCTCTCAGGTCTAGCACTGGACGCAAACCTCGCTCGAGCCAAGAAATTCTCGCTCGAGCGACGGACCAAAAACAAAGACCTCGCTCGAGCGAAGATAAGCTCGCTCGAGCGACCAAGCCAAAAACTGAACATCAACTCTTGGTTTCTAAACCCAACCAACCTGCAATCAACCTGCCCAAAACATCCTATAACCCAAAATAAGGAATCAAAGGACAACAACAACAATAATATGACAATAGAATCCTCGGAACATAAGTCCGGATACAATAATCAAATGGTAAAAGACCGGGGTCACTACATTACCCTCATTTGGGCTACCATAATAATTTGGAAAGACTATGCCGCCGTCATGCAACTCGACTCCCATGCTAAGGTCAACACCCTTTTCCTCTGCGCGAGGCAATTATGCTGTTTTCGATAAACCTTCCAGCACTTGCTGCATCATTTGCTTCATTTCAGCAATATGTGTCTGTTCATTAAACGGTTGTTTCCCAGACAATATAGCTGCAACCAGTTCGTTCAGCATACCTTTGAGTTCACCAATGCTGGAGGATATGTTAATGTTACAATTTCTTACAATCGACTCCACCTAATCACACAAACACATACATTAACTTACTACGATATTTCATCTTCAAGTAACCTCTGTGAACTGTCTGAAGCATGTGTACTGATTGCTTTTGCTTACCTTTGCATTGTCAACAGCTTCCTTCCCTCAGAAATTGAGCAACATGTCCCTTATTTCTGCATTGCTGTGAAGCACTTGCTTCATGGTTTCCTTCAGTTCACCAATGTCGAACTCAACCTTGCTCAAAAGAACTTCATCAATCCGTGGTTTCTGTTTGTTATTGACATGGTGTGCGTCGATAGCATCATCAATGTCATTGCTTTCCTCTATTGTTGGATGAAACTCCAACTAACATAGTTGTCAAATCGGGATTCAAATCATGAATGAAAATGGTAATGTACTGAATCGTTAATCGATCTCAACTGTGAATCGTAAAGTTTCGGTCCGCTTTCTGAAGTTGCACACAACGTATGTGTACACACTTACATATTAAATATATCTAATAAAAATTAATTACTCCATCTGTCTGAAATGAACAAACAATTTGTTGTAAATGAAGCTCATCTGGTGTGGATAAAAACTTCACAGTCGATCCCATGTTTACCACTTCACCTTTTCCCATTTAGATAAACAAAGACAAACTTTCAATTACAAACTAACTAACAATAACAGAACGACAATGTTTTGACCTTTTTACAAGGTTAAAAAACCAAAATCTTTAAGCTTTTCCAAAAATCTGACTTCAGGGCTTAACCAAAATTCATTTGATAACGGAAGTAGTACATAAAATTGAATTTGTAAGGCTACAATATTGTCCAGATGGAAACTTCATGTTTTTCCCTCAAAAGTTCGAGTATTTGAGAGTAAATAAGGAGGGACAAAGTTAAAATATGGCATACGCTAAGGAATGGGTCACTGTTTCTCACTGCTTGTCACCTAGTCATAGGAACACAAATTCAGTCTGTCACTGTTTCCATAACACAGGTGGGGCAATGCTGTCAAATGTGCATAACGAATGGGTTGATTACCTCATGTTGCTCCAACATTTGCTTCCTTTCCATATGTCGCCGCATCTCCCGTATTTCGGCATCACTCCAATCATGTAGCCGAGGAATGGAGCGTGTAGTAGCCGATGTACTCTAACAGGAAGGGGCAAAACGATCCAAGTAAAATAGCTGCATTATAAGGGAGAAAAGATATTTAGTATATAAAGTTTCGAGCAAAATAATCCGTATTTGTTAACAATGCATACAACTTACAACACAATCATATCTATGTGTTTATGTGTCTCGATGGCAGAATCCCCATGCAGCTTTCCGGTTAAAAAGATAAGCTCTTTCTAGTTACAAAAATGTGGCCCGTACAAGTATATTTGTCATGCTGTTCAATAACAGGTAAGTTTGTATTTCGCAACGACTGTCATTTTATTGAACCATATGCACAGCAATGGATGAAATATGTAATCGGCATGGTACAAACAAACAACGGTCGATTACGTTACCATTAGAAGGAAAACACATCCAGTTGCCTCGCGCTGACCTTTCATCTTATACTTCCGAACACCTTTGACAAGGAATTGCAGTGTCAACTTTGCCCAATTACATGCCCGCATACTGGCCACGTCCTTCACGGCATGAACGAACGACAGGCTCAAGGTGGTCATTGTGGTAGGACACAACATGGCCCCCAACACGTACAACGCAAACTTCCGCCGAAACTCGTCGTCCGCACCAGCACTCTCAATCAGATAAACTCTCAACTAGTTCAAAGGAATCATTCCCTTAACAGCTCCAACCTCTTCGTAGATATTGGGATATGCGTCTATTGAACCAGTGAACTGCACATCATTGCCTTCTAACCGTATACCCAATAAGACATGCACTTCCTCACAGGTGAGCCTCAGGTGACGGCCATGAACAGTCAATGAACACGTGTCGGGATCGAAGTTCTGTACCAACCATTGGCACAAGTTGTAATCTATACGGGTACACTTTAACCCGAGGAGGCCACCAAACCCAATATCAATGACTACCTGCTTCTGTGCTTCGTTACACCGGTTCACGATATCAACAATTGCCTTCAATGATATGCGGACTTGCATTTTACTCTGCAATGTTATTAACATGAACATTAATACACAAATTTAACCAACATTGTGTCGATAGCAGGTCCTCCCCAAATGCAGTTATGAAAACATTAAGTACGTAAGTACCTTTGCAGATTTCTTTGCAACTTCTTCGCCCAGTTCCTTGGCACTTGCCTTAGCCATGTCCTGAAACCTCTTCTTCTCATCACAGGGGAGTTCCTTCCACCTTTCCCCAATATCCTTTCGGCTCTGTAAGTGTTACACCAACGTAGCACACATACAGGACAAATAAGAACTGTAAGTCGAAAATAATTGTCACCACAAGTTGTCTTACTCGCAATGTGTGCACATTTTGTGGTATTTACATATGATTGCACATACAAATTACTATTTCACACACATTTGAAATAAAAACGGACATGGACTTTTACAAATAATCAGAGTTTATAAGAACATGCAATATGGCGTCTATGACTGCTGGAAATCGCTGAATGCGACACAATAGAAGCACATGACTGGTGTGTGCATGGAATAGAAGTCCATACTTTGCTATCACAGTAGTCACGTGTTTCCATCACTGTACCCTACTTAGTACATGTCTGCACACTAACCATTTTCTGTCCGGGGTTGTCTGCTTCTCGTCTTTCCTTGAATTGTTGCTGGCTGCAACCATTGTGAATTTCGGCGTAAGTATATGTTAGATATGGATGGATATATATACATTTATGTACACAAATCGCAACCATTGACATTTAGGGACCAATTTGTGACACAAACAAATTTGGTCCCAACTACATAATAATGCATCAGTAATGTCCAATTTTCGTTGCTAAAAATTTAATAACCACATGATTTCTGCAACAACAATTAGGTTTGTAAGAAATTATTTTGGCCCTTATTTTTGGTCTCTAAAATCTTAATTTATTGTGAGTACAAAGTGAAATTTGTACAGGCGCAAACTATGAGTTCAAAATATGTAATGCACAATTGTGCAAAAATACTGTCAGTCGTTTCTGACGAAAGGGATTCATACTGTGAGCTGCTTTCAAGGACACGGATCAAACCTGTAAAAAATAAATGGTCCAACTGGCCGCTTTCGACGAGGGGGCTCGGTAATGTCTACCGTTTTGATTCGTGAACCTTCGCCACTTGGCTTCAATGTTTTCCTTTGCCTGTAGCAAATATCGGCGTAAATGAAATTTTATTGAAGGCCAAATTACATCGGTGGTATGTACGTTTTATGCATTCTATCATCTTCGTCGGTTAACTTTAAAGGCAGTCAATCTTGCCTTGTCATTTCAAAAGTTGTGCCATTTTCGTGAAATTGGTAATGTCGTTTTCCGTTGTGATCGAAAATTATTAACTGAAGTGGTTTAGTATAACTCAGTCAATTATGGATTTCACAATTTCTCTCCGCAGAATACGCGACATGTGCCGTATGTGCACATATTCTGCTAAGAAATGGACAGAATTTTAATCCATTACACGAAATTCATGGTGCAATTTGAGGCTATCGCAAATGTGTGAAACTCAAATCGCACAACCTCCTGATGACAGTACATACCGCCACAATATGTCCTACACGAACAGACCGTGGAATTTAGTACGTACAGGGAACATATCCTTGCAAACCTAATTGTATGAAATAATGAACGACATAAACTCACAGTTACTTCGCATTGTCTGACATATCGCCCGTATCCAATTACGATAATTCTTGCACAGAATTTCATGCAATATTGATAAGGATGCACAAAGAACGTTACTCCCAAATTGTAACAACACGAAATTCACTGTTAACAACTTACAATGAACGGACCATTCAGTCGTACGTACATTGTACGAGTGGTACTTTTCGTTTATTGTTCGAGTGTGATATGTTGTCGTTAATTATGCACCTATGGCATGCCACTTTTTTACGAAAAGTAATTGGCCATATGTTGTACTCATTTTATAGTATTGACGACTTCAAGCCAGAAACAATAATCAATACGCACACTTCGAACAGAGCCATATGGGACATTTAACCCAAGAGCACCCATGCGCAACTTACATTCATGCAGAGAAATAAAAAACCGGCTACACTGCTCAACCAAGACCGTTTGTCACTATGGAACTCCTCAATGGCAATATAAGTTTGTTACCCGTGTAGTTTGTATACCTAATCATACGTATGGTTTCAATGACCTAACGAGGAACAGTTTAATAGTTGAGAAATGGTAATGTCGTGCGAGTGGAACACAGCAGGTTATAATAATAATGTGCTCCGAAAAAAAAAATAGACAGACTCACACATGCCCGAGAAAATGGTAAGTGTTACCGTCGACGACCTGGCGCAGTCGAAATGGAGAGACAGAGAGACAGACAGAGAGAGAGTGTGTTACTAGAGATGGACAACAAAACCGAAATGCAGAGAGAATGAGGGATAGCAAAGTTGCCGAAATTGTATGTGGGAAATAGAAATGAGTTGGTGAGATTAGAAAGGCTACGGCATGTGGGTCATCATGAAAAGTACTGCCTCTATTGGATTTCATAGGCTTTGTCTGCCAACTTTGGTTTTTGTTCCAAATTTGGGAGGGAAACGGAAACGTACGTGACACTATCCATTAAGGCCAAGTTTGGCCGGTGCCCAAAAAGCTAAAAAGTCAAAAACTTACTCAAAAAAGTTAAAAAGTTATCATTATTCACCAAAAGTCAAAAAGTACAGCTGCACAACTCTCAATCCTAATTTTTTCCTACACACTAATTTATACAAATTTTTAATACACATTTTTCCATAAAAAGTCAAAAAATTAACCCAAACAACCATATTTTTTTCCTCAACTTTTTAGTCCAAAAAGTCAAAAAATGCACTTATTTAGGACATCCCAAACAACCCCTAAATATTTCGGATCATCTAAAAGTGTACTTTTTGATTTTTTGTGAAATATGTGTTCCGTTTGGGTTGGGGTTGAATTGATGTGTGTGAGAGGTGATGTGACTTAAATAAAATGATGTAATTATTTTTGCTAGTTTTTTTGGTTTTTGTTTATTTTTCACAAACAAGGCGTAGCGTAAGGTAGGGTAACGTTAAATTAAATTTTCGGCCTATAAATTAAAAATTAAATTTCGTATGGCTCTATGAATTTAATTTTTCTATGTTGTTCAGTTATGAATTATAAATTACAAATTTAGTATTATGAATTAAATATAAATTTGTAATTTATCCTTATCCAGTCCGTCGAACCAAACATTTGATTCACTACAAATACTCCAATTTTCGCATCTAATCCGATGAGTAAACAAACATACAATACAAATACACCCGAACCAACTGGTCGACGGACAATGTATCGCACAACTAATAGTCTGGTGGATTACAATCCCCGCTTATGCAGTCCGAAGAAAGAGGGCAAACTGTGTGAATGATGATACAATAGATAGATTAAAGGGTGTATTAAGATCCGTGACTGACAGAATTTGTCAATATATATATATATATATGTATGTATATATATGTATACATATATACAAGGATGGATCTAGGGGGGCAGAGGGGGGCGGCCGCACCCCCAAAAATTTGAAAAATATCATATATTATATTAAAAATTTTAATATATCACACTTAAATTTTTTAAATGATATCACACTTATGAGCTTGCACCTCACACATTATTTTTTTTTTATTTTTGATTTTGCTATTAGGCTTAATTTCTTTTGTTTTTATTTTTTTCTCATTATTATTTTTCGTTTGGGCTTAAGTTTCTTGTTTTTTTCTGCTTTTTTATTTCATTTTTCAGTACTTAAAAAAAAAAAAACAACTCAAAATACAAATATTTACATTAACACAAAAAAACAAACAAAAATACCCTTCATTTTTTTTTTATGGCCATACGCCGATCTCACTTACTCGCCTTTTCCACCGCTCTCTTCTTCTTTTTATCACCTTGGGTGACTCTTGACGCCCCTGCCCCCGTTCTTTGGTCAAGAGCGACGACTCCACGCTGACTATCAAAGGCCAAGAACGACGTTGCTCCAAATCAGGCCATGGAGGTGGTCTTCTGTTTAAGCTCTTTATTTTCGGCCTTCAATGCTCCTATTTCTGCTCGCGCATCCTTGTACATACGCTGAAGCAGAGAGAGTTGGGCGTTGACCTGATGGAGCTCACTCATCCTGTTCTGCAATCAGTGAGCCGATTTTGTGACTGCAGTCACCGTCTCCATACATGACGTCAGTGTGAAATGATTGGCTTCAATGTCTGATTGAGCTGCCATGATTTGCTCAATCGACATCATAGGAAGGTTAGGCAGAGGAATGACGGGAAGAATAAGAGTAAGAGCACTCGGTCCAGCAGAGCTTATGGGATCGTTCAGGTCCGGAAACAGAGTGAGGGGACGGGATGAGGAGGCCATGTAGTATGAGAGAGAGATGTAAGCGAAAGGAGAGTCGTTTTTGGTAGCTTTTCTGCTCTGATCAGTCTCTCTGTTCTTTCTCTCTCACAAAGATGAAGAAATGGATGGAAGCGAATGAGGAAGAAGAAGGAGAAGAGAGTGATTAAGACGAAGACGAAGGAGAAGACGACAAGAGAGAGAGAAAGCCGAGGCCGTTGATTGACCCATCTCGCTTTTGTCGGTCGGCTGACACAAAAGCGAGGACGCGTGTCCAACGCGATTTTCGACGGATACGACAGAGGCACGCAAATCATATATATATATATATGTATGTTTTGATTATTCAAATTGGTAATGATGGTTCAATATTTTAGTTCAATATGTATATATAGTTCAATATTTTATCGTAACATTATTGATTTTTTTTTATGTTAGTAAAAATTGGTATTGAACTTCAAATTTTATTGGTTAGAGGTTAAACGTACTTTGGCCCCCCCAAAGTCATAATCCTGGATCCGTCCCTGTATATATATATGTAATAAACAAATGTGAAGGGTATATATATATATATATGTAATACCATCTCCAATGGGGGACTACTAATCCCATCTATGGAGGGTATCATAATCTCAACGTATTCCGAATACACAAATATTGGGCATTGTATTGGATAGTGTTGTTCGGCCCGTGGGGGCCATCACGGGACCCGTTTTGATAATCTAAATCATTAAATGTGTACAACTCGTCGAGTACTACATACCTATAAAAAATCACGTTGATCGGATATTGATAGTTATCTGATCGGAGTAGTTTTCTTTCAACCGTTAACTATAACACCATCCTTTATTTTTATACAAAACTGATTTGATCATATAGTTAGCAATATCCGATGAACATGATATGGGACTATCCTATCCCATGGGCAGAGGTGGGATAGAAACCATGGGATTGGTATCCCATGGGATTATTTTGTGAAATGTCCATTTTATCCTCTATGCTATTACTTAGCAAACAATTAGAAAAGGATAAAATAGTCATTTGAGCATTTATCCTTCTCCATAATATTTCAAACAAACATTAGATTACTAAAAATAGTCCAATCTAGACATCTAATCCCATGACTAAACAAACATAACATACAAATTTAGTCCGACAAAATAATCCCAGGACAATGTATCACAAGACTAATAGTTCCATAGATTACAATCTAGCCTGCGTCATGACTAAAGTGGAGACTGGGCTCGTTTGGGAACAGGCTGATTTACAAATTTTTTGGCTATTTGGCTAAAATATGACCTACAAAAAACTAGTATGTTTGGGACGACTTTTTGGTTTTTTACGAAAAGATTTGCAAAAAGTAGAGAAAAAATAAAATATTTGACTTTTTTGTATGAGTTGTTGGCTTTTTCATTTTTTTAGTGAATTTTTGGCTTTTTGACTAAAAATTAAAATAAAGAAATACAAATTTTCGTTTTCCCGCTCTGCTATACAGGTTATACAGAGTATACACCTCAAGCTCACTCTCACTCCCCCTCAGTCTCACACTCACTCCTCCTCCACTGAACCCAGCCTGACCGGCGACCACTCCCGACGGTGACCCACTCGTAAACCCAACCCACCGCTGTACCCCTCATTTTCTCTGCTTCGCGAACCATAGCTCCACCGCGACCACCATCGGCTGTAGAGAAGGAATTTGTTGAGGAGAACGTGAGCTTTCAGGCCATAGATGAACCAGGTTCGTCCTCCAAACACTGAAATCAAAAAGTTAGGGTTGTGAATGACAAAAAAGATTTGAAATTTGGAAATTAGGGCTTTCAAAATTACTCATTCAAAATTAGGGCTTTGAAAATTATTGTTATGCAGATAGATAAATGGTATGATTGATAAATGTGGAACATATTGTCAGGAACATATATGCATTTACCTTTTAGAGTTAAAGTATAAATTTTGCAGAACGTAGTATGATTATGCAGAAAGTGATCGAACATAAAATGAAAGGATCACATCTTTGCAAAACATAGTATGATTATGCAGATTGATAATTAGTTAAACAAATGCATATAGTTGTGTAATTTTCAATGTGTGATTGATAATTGAATTTTGGTGTATTTGTTGTCAATCACGCATGATTTGTTGTAATGAACTGCTATCAACTAATATGTTAGCTGCGTGAATTGAATTAACTATTATCAACATTGATAACTATTATCAAACTGAACTGAAATGTTCATAACTATTACTGATTTGTTGATAAGTATTTCATTGTGCTTTGTTGAAAATCACGTGTGATTTATTGATAACTATTTCAGTTTGATAACTATTAGTTGAATCACACTCTCCAACAATCTGCCCATAATCATTTCACTTCAGTATGATTTGTTGATAATAGTTGTATAACATGTGTGATTAATAATTGAATTGACATTGAACTGATATGTTTGTAAAACTGCCATGTTTGTTCAGTTTGAAAATGCTATGTGTGTAACATGTGTGTAATTAATCACAAATGCTATGTTTGAAACTGAAGAAAATGACTGACATTGAACTGCGATGTTTGTTCAAATGCTATTAACAGTTTAGTCTGTGTAACCTCTATTCAAATGCTATTAAACATGGCAATTTGAACAAATAGATGTTTTCAGTAAAGACACACTATGTCCCTCAAATTCAAATAGAACTGCTATTAACCCCATCAAACACAAGCATAGCAGAGCACTACAAATTTCTCATGTATGCAGATTTAAAAAATGGCTTCTTCTTCTAACATTAGCAACATAAGATTACAACCGAGGCTGTGCAACTGTGAAAGAACCGCTGCCATACATATTGTAAGAACCAATGAGAATGGCAATGAAGGGCATTTGTTCTTTGTTTGCCCATCAAAATATGTAAGTATGAATTGGAAATTTTAATCTTTTACTAGTCACATTAATATTTGTCGTATTCAACTAACTGATTATCATGCATTGTAGAGTACCACTCCCACTTCCCATTGCAATTACTTCAAGTTCGTGGCTGAAGATGATGAAGACATTACGTCCACAATCCGTTCCAACACTAGAGTTTGTGATGGTATAACAGTAGAAGACTTTAACGATGTAAGGACGAGGCATGATGACTTGCAAAATGACCATGGTCGAAGGCTTGAAAGGATAGAAACTAATATCAAAGCGATGGTGTATTTCATTATATTTTCTATCATTTTATACTTGATCATGTAACTTTTGTACTTTTTTGTATTTTGGGAAATTGAATGGAAGTTTGTACCAGTTTTGGTTGTATTGTACTTCATGATGTAACTAATGTTTATGGAATGAATTTTATTATGATGTAACTTATGTAACTTACTTAATAGCTTTGTGGAATGAATTTTATTATGGAATGAATGTACGAAATGAATTTTATAAGTTATTATGATGTAACTTATAATTTTATTATCAAATGAATTTTGGGAAACATTGGTCTCATTATTAGAGCTTTGTGGATGCTATTTGGCAGATTTGTGGATTAATTTTGTGGATGCTATGTGGATTCATTTTTGTGGATGCTATGTGGCTGAATTTTGTGGATGCTTTGTGGATGGCTGAATTTTGTGGGTGCTTTGTCACTTATCTGTGGCCTGTTATCTGTTGCAGGTTTTGTTATCTAGATGCATGAATTTTGGTTGTAATGAACAATTTCTGTTATCTGTTGCAGGTTTGTTTGTAACGAACAGATTTGGCAGATCTGTTATCTGTCAACTAGTATCTGTTTGTCACTTATCTGTGGCCTCAACAATTATCTGTTAGCAAGTTTAAAGTAGATTTGGCAGATCTGGTTTTTGATGCTTTGGTTCTGTAGCTGCTGAAGCCCAAGCCATGCTCGCAGCTGCGCAATCAGAATGGGGTCCTCTAGCTTCTAGCCATTCCCTTCTCCATATCTTAAACTAGTGTATTTTGCAATTTCTTTTGTATTGCACAGAATGCGTGGTACATTTCTTCACCATTGTGCTGACTTCTTCATTAATGAATATCAATACTCTGTTTCTGAATGGTCTATTGGATAGTTTTTTGTTTGAAGGGGAGTTGATTAGTTCATAACAATGCACAATGGGAGAAAAATTGCTAATGCACAGGTTGACCCCACGGGGTATGCTTCCATACAACCGTTGTGTTTGAAAAAACAAAACATTTATGCCCATATTGATGTTAGAGTGTATGAGACCATTGGCCGGTCGTGCACAATTTTTTTTTGCAATTACAGCTTGTGATTCCATTCAATGATTCTGACACTTAAACCTTATTGTCCATATTCAACGATTCACAAAACATGAAGTAATTAACAAAACATAGGTTAATGATAGCTTCCGATATCGGTCAATGACATTACAATAAAATTACCTTGTCATCGTACCAACAAAAATCATAAGACAGCTTTCAGTCGATGACGGTGACCAAAAAAAATACCTTCAACAAAGCGGAAATGATGAAGACATTAACACATGCACCGTTGAAATGGTTAGCAGAGTTTGATGGTTTATTAGTTTCTAAGTCGTATTTTTTCGCACCACGATGGCATCTTACAACACTACGCTTACTATGTCATACACATGTTGAGGTCTCCTAATCCTCGCTCAAATCAACAACCTCGGAGTCTGAGTAATCTGAAAGGTCAGGGTCCGACACCAGCGCAGGATCCTCCATTATAGCCTTCATCGCAGATGTCGAGTTCGATCCATGTATCTTCGACTCTGCCTTTGCGTCCTCTATGTGTGAGTGCCTAATGAGTCGACGAGTCATTTGATCAATCTCACTTTGCAAACGATGCCTAACTTGGGACTTACTGACATGAGGGAATTGCCGCTGCATTTCAACCGATCGGGCTTTAGTAACCTTGACAAAAACACATCGACAGTGGTGTTCACACTGAACTCGTTTGGCAAACAGTGAAACTGGAATTCCAAAATACTTCCCCAGGCTAGCATCTTGTATTGGGGTGCAATTGTAATCCCGTAGAGGTTCAAAACTCCACAGTGGGAACCCTGTTTCAAAGAAACGTCGATCACCGAAGAAATCGATATACCCACCTGCATAATCCAATTCTGGTGACTTCGGTCAGGAGCTGTCAGTCCTTGCAAGTGATTGTCCACGACCGCGTTTACCGTGGTGTGCATCCATAGGTGTGACGGTTGTTTATTGAGTCCAACTTTGTTTTCGCAGGTTGACGAAGAATATATGGACGCAAAAACAAACCCGAATGCAAAGGAAACAACACTGGTTGCAAACTTGTTTGTGGTTGGTTGTAAATGTTAAACTACCTTAAACCCGTAGTCACTAATACGTTGGTGGTAGGTTTAAAGATGTAAACACAGTTATTGATGTTTGGTGGCAACACCTACCCAAACTGAGTAAAAGCAAATTAATTATTTTGAATATTTCATTTAATAGGTTCGGTGTAGTTGGAAAGGCATATGTATCTGATAAGAGGAATTTTGCTAAGCTTTATGGATGAGTAGACATGTAATTGGGTTGGGGTAGACCAAAAGTTGGGTTGGGGCACAAATACAAATGACGAATGTGAATATATGATAAACTGTGGGTGTGGAAATCAATGACAGTGGGATATTACTGATGGAAGGTACAATGCATGTGTGTTGGAAATGCCAAATAATAGACGATCAGGGGTACTGAACGGATGACTTGGTGTATGCAAGAAGGAACGAATTTGTGCAAGATGAATTCGGCCAGTTTGAGAAATTAATACAATGTATGTCACAATGCATGAGGTCTTCTGAAAACATGCAAGTCATGTACCATATCTTACAAATACTTACTGCATAGTGTTATGTAATATTATGAATCTGTACATTTCTTTAAAAAAGTAGTAAGTAAAATAAACCATACACATATTCCTACAAAATGTCTGATTCGAACAAGATTGAAGCTATCGTTGAAACTCATGTTGCTCCTGTATTGCAGCAGTTGCAAGATATCTACGAAAGGCTGAATGAAGTGGACACACGATTGTCAAGTTTGGAGTGGCAAGTCGGCGCTATGAAGCAGAACGTTGATTGGCTAACCGATGAGAAATTGGCAGCGGACGAAGCAAAGTCTGATAAGACAATGGATGAGGACAGTCAATCAGACAGTACGAACAACTCTTCAGAAGACACTGCTGATGATGTAGCAGATATGTAGTTTTGTTATTTTTTTTTAACCTTTCCTGTAAGACGTTGCATTTTTTGTTTTGGGTGGAGTCATATGTGCTAATAGGCTGATATATAACTTACCTACAAAGAGTTGAGTTTTCATTCATAATGTGGTTGGTTTCATTTCTGAAAATTAATTTTTCCTTTTTTGTAATTAAATTATAAATTCATTTCGGTAACAAATAAAAAATACAACTAAGACAGCAGCCAGTAACAAAATTTCATTATAAATTCATTTTGTAATTATATTAGTTTTTATTTATTTTGAAAAATTTCAAATTGTTTTTTTATTACAGTTGCGACATCAAAGTTATGCTGACAAATTGGGCAGCAAGTACATACTCCAAATATGAGCAAAAAAAATAGCCATAAATTATATTTGTTTCAGTCGCATTCATCCGAACAAGAAACATGCGTAAACAAAATAGTACTTTGCAGTTAGTCCATCTTTACATCATCCAGCAAAAACAATACTGGGGAGCCATAATTAACATCCATATTGAAATGAAAGAATAAAAAATTAGTGAAGTCCTGTTGCCACCCAAATTACTGGCGTACTGGCAGCCCATTCACATCACTGGCCTAGCTTGTGGCATTGCTCATATGAAGGCACTCCCGGTACTCTGCGATCTTTGCATTATTGACATCCATAACGATGTCAGCCAACAACTTATGACGCACAGAGGGATGGAACTTTGTACAGAAAGATCTGTTGGCTACATATTTTGTATAAGCCAGTTACAGTTCGACACGTGGCAGAGTAAGGATAATATGGAAAGACTATACAAGTCTTCGATCCTGATCGTACACGTGGCAGTTAATATTGGTTCTCGCGTGATCTGAGTAGCATTGGATCAGTAAAGAGAAGCAAGGTGACGTGGCTTCAACGGTTACTCATATTCAAATTCAAATATAAGAAGGAAGCTCAACTGCAAGTGATGGCATAGTGGAACTACCTATAAGGCAACATGATCGACGATCATAGAGGAGCAGTTCGACGGTTTGAAATGCAGTTCGAAGGTCATCCTTGATAAGTATAAATAGCAGGGAAGCCCCCAGAAAAAACCCCCAGACTCAGATCTAACAAACCAGTCATTTACTTCATATTTTCTTTTCCAGTTTTACATTTCCAGTCTTTACATTTCCTACACTTTAAATACCTGTTCTTTACATTCCTGCACTTTCAATTCCTGGACTACACTTCATTCATAGGAGTAGTTTCAAGTAGATTGTTGCTGTAAACCTCTACGAGGCTGAGTTTGGCTCATTGTAAGTTTTCATTTTAATGAAATACTTCAATTGTTCGTCATTTACCTGTTCTTTTGTTTAATTTCTCCTAAGTCAAGCCACCAGTAAAAGTCCTCTTCATTGAGGCTGAAAGAACTGAAACACAATCGTCTGATAATTGGTTGGCAATTATAATTTCTGTAAGGACTGATTGATCCTTGCTGGCACGCTCGCATTTACAAATATAACCCTCGAAAAGCCAAAAAAGCCAACATATATTTTTGGCACGCCCGGTGGGACCAATTAAAATGGCTAGACGAAGAAGACAAGGAGAAAATGAACGCTTGGAAGAAGGCGTAGAAGGAGAGGTAGAAATACCTAATCCAGAGGATAATGTGGTAACACATCCTGTGGAAACTCCCATGTTATCAGAACCTATGGTCGAACAGACCAGTACTTCGGGACAAGAACCATATGTTCATAATATTGGACGAAACCAAGGAATTGAACCATCCACTGTTCCATCTACTCAGCCAACAAATCCATGGAATGGCCTAGTAGATGCCATGGGACAACAATTAATGAACACAATGGAAAGGTGGGCAATATCCTTTTTGGATCGAATGAATAACCACCAACCAACAAACACAAGACACACAGAGGAAGTTTTAAATGTCCCTCAGCAAAGATTGGCTAGAGATAAACAGCCTATGCAAGTTAATGGACATTCTAATGGTCAAACTAGTAATCAGAATTATGAAAGACCATCACTTCAGTCTTGGTATGAACCCATTTCGAGGCCTATAGCAGGTCAAAATGCCTCAGTGCTCAACAATGAAGCCATGCAAGTTGGTGGATCTGGCCCAGTACAAGAAGCTGGCATAAGAATGGTTACAAATCCCATGTTCGAAGCCATACCTAGCACTAGGGGGTACAATAATCCCTTATTTGAATTTATACCCGGGGGGTTAGAAGGTTTTCCCACAAATGGAAGGGACACAACACTTGTTCCAGCACCTTTCACAGGTCCTTTCGCGGGACAGGCTCAAAGGGGTTACCCACACCCCCAACAGCAACCTGTACCACAGGGGCAACCAGTCCCAAATGTACCACCTTATGGACCAAAAGGACCACAGGCACAAGTTTGTCCACCAAACCCTGTGTTTGTTCCTCCAGTAGTGGTTCAACAGGCACAAAATATGGTCCCTAGGGACCAAATTGCTGATATTGTTAGGGAGATGTGTGGACCGATGGCTCGGGGGGTCCAGACTCCTGTATACAGAAAACCATACCCAGACTGGATAGATAGGGTACATGAATACCCAAGGGGGTTCAGAATACCAGATTTTACCCTTTTCTATGGGAGTGGAAATCAATCAACAGTAGAGCATATTGCTAGGTTTGCTGCTCAATGCGGTGAATTTACTAATCATGACTATATGAAACTAAGATTATTCCCAAATTCTCTAACTAGGGGAGCATTTGCATGGTACATCAACCTTACACCTAGCTCCATTCAAACTTGGCAACAAATGGAAGAGGCATTTCATGCCCAATTCTTCCAATTGGAGCCAGAGGTTTCCATGGCAGACTTGGCAAGATTGAGTCAAAGGCCTGAAGAAAAGGCTACTCAGTTTATTGCTAGATTTAAAAGGGCTCGAAATAAATGTAGAGTCATCCTGCCAGAGCCAGAATTCGTAAGATTGGCTCAAAATGGTTTAGAGTTCAAGCTTCAAAAGAAGTTTGACTCAACTAAATTCAGAAATTTGGTAGAACTAACCTATAAGGTGTCTAGGTATGAAGCATTACTAGAGGAGGAACAAGATCGAAATAATGCATCGTACAAGACATATTATAGGGATCCTAATTATGAGATCGATGCAGCAAAGATTGTGGGCAAAGAACCTGTGATCTGTGAGGCATTAATTCATAAGGATACAACAATTGACCAGCAGTTTAAAAAGAAAGACCTTCACAGAAAGTACTCTTTCGATTTAACAAAGGCAGATGACATTTTTGATCATTTGCTTGCAGCCAACTTCCTTAAGTTACCTAAAGGAGTAAAACTGCCATCTCCAGATGAACTTAAAGGAAAAGTATATTGTAAATAGCATAACTCTTGGTCTCACTCGACTAAAAACTGCATTGTTTTTCGAGACAGGATCCAAGAACAAATTCGGAAATGAAGTTTGAAATTCCCAACCAAAGCAGAAAAGGCCATGGGGATCGACAGTAATCCATTTCCAAAAGTTGGAGAGGTGGCAGCCAATGTCATTATGTCAGACTTCCAGAACTTGTCCTTGACAGAATTGGAAGAAGTCAATGTGCAGATGCATGTTGCTAACCAGACAACCATCAAAAAGGACACCAGAAATCTGCCAGTCATTGGACAAGGTTTCTCACACCAGAGGGAACACTCTGATGAAGAATCACTGGATGATGATTCCTTAGAGGCAGCAGTAATGTAAAGGATGTGTCCCAGGTGCAAACTGAGTTATAAATGGTTGAAGGGGCTTTCAATTGATGGGAAGCAATACTATAGGGATGTGCAGAGACGCCCTAAACCAACCAATGCTTATAACAAAAGGCCGTATCCGGCTAGTGTTAGGCAGCAGCCATTGGTAGTTGAACCAGCAGTCGATAGAATGCATGCTAAAGGCAAGAGGCCCTTGTATGAGTCCAGGCCACCTAACTATTACAGAATAGAGAGCAGTCATTCTGAAAGAGGACTGGAGAGGAGTTCAGGTTATAGGATCAAAGCTAGAGATTGGCCCCCTAGACCAACCTCACGCAGAACAGAAAGTGGCCACCTTCACCGAAGGCCTGAATCAGGCTCGAAACATGAGGTCAGAGCCAAGCACTTACCTTCACAACCAGCTTCGAAGATGGCTTCGAAGGTAGAAAAAAGCAGTTCAACATCTGAGTCAGTAAGTTCGTGGGTACCTGGAGTTTCAGACTGGTTTGTAATGCAGAACAAGCCTAGGGAAGTGCCAACTCAGAAAGATGTTGGAAACCAAGGAAGAATGGTTAAACCTCCTTTGGTGGCTCCGAACAATTGGGTATTGCTTAAACACCCAAAGATGAAAGAACCAGATATGGTCCCATTCATTTCGAGATCACAAAGGAGAAAGATCCAACGCAGGTACACTCAGTACCAGAAAGATATGAAAGAAAATGGAGAGAGCTCTTCATTGGTCCAGACAGAAGGAAAGAAGACTCCAAAGTCAGACCATACTCCAAAGACAACTCTACAAAGCAAAGTGGGTTGCAGCAGAGAACAGTTGGCCAAGGTTCATTCTGAACTAAAAGCCAGAGAGAAGTCTAGCTTAACAGGATTGGAGAAAGCTCTGATGGAGAGTGATAGCGAGACAGAAGAAGAAATTGGCATAAGCCAAAAGAAAGAAATGGTGGAGAAAGAAACGTTCGAAGCCTTCATGGCTGAGCAAACATTTCTGGTTGAAAAACCAGTCGAGAAAAACCATTCGAAGGAACCTGTTAGCAATGAAGTGCCAGAATGCAGCATGGAGGATGCTTCTGAGATAACTGATCAAGATAGCCAAAAGGGGAAACAGGCACAGCCAGCCATCCAGTTTGGCTCATTTCCTCCAGTATCGGTTAATATGGTACATATACTACCTCATGAGTTTGAAGCTGGGGATGAGAACCAAGATGGTCAAGAAGTTGATCCAATTCCAGTCTCTAGTGAAGATTCACAAGTGAGTATGGTACAGGATGATTCCGGAATGGCAACTCCAATGGAAACTGAATATGAGAGTGAAGAAGAGGTGAGCATTAACCTCTCATATCCTTTTGAATATCCCTCGAATTCTATGACACAACATGTCAAGCCTTTGTACATCAAGGCTTTCTTCGATGGGATACAATTGAACCGAGTCCTGATAGATAATGGGGCAACAGTGAACTTACTACCGAAATCTTCTTTGAAGAAACTAGGGAAAAAGAATCCCAAGTTGATCCCAACTAGCACAACCATTGCTGGCTTTGCTGGAGACAAACAGATGGCTCAGGGAATTCTACCCATTAACTTGAGTGTGGGAACCAGAGACTGTGTGACAGCATTCTTCGTAATCGACAGTAATGCTAAATACAATGCTTTACTTGGGAGAGATTGGATCCACACTAACAAATGTGTGCCTTCCTCTTTGCATCAGAAAATTATGATGGCCTTAGGCAATGGAGAGACAGAGGAAATTGATGCAGATCCTCAACCCTTCATAGCCTGTGCAGACTTTGCAGAGACCAAACTGTATATTGAGGGAGTGACACCACTCAGTATACTGAGGAAACCTGATGGCTCAACCGAAGTGACGGCTGATGAGAAAGTGACACACCTGAAGCACTTAGTCTAGGAGAGTGCTGATGAAGAGGTTATCGTTAAAGATGACAATGATGCCTAGTTGTAGGCAAAGAGATGAAGCACAAGAAGCCAAGTCCTTGGCTCTGATTAAATTCTCAACGTTGGATGTAAAAGTAATAGTCCAGAAAGTACAGAAGTAAGAGAGAGAAGCCATGATAATTGGCTGCAAGCAGGAGCAGCAACAGGTCAGAGTTTTGACCCTTGATAAGTACTGTGCATTGGACATTGAAGCAAAAGTCCAGGAGATACAGGAAGAGGAAGCTTTGTGGACAGATTTTATCTATGAGGAAGAGGGCAGAGATGTTGAACTAAAGAACCTGGGAGCAGAACAAAGTGAGAAGGTTGCTTCGAAGGTAGAAGAAACCAAGGAAGAAGCTTCAATAAGTTCTCAGACACAAGACCCCTTAGAAGAAGTAAATTTAGGGGAAGGTTCTATACAACAGCCCACCTATATAAGTGCTTGTTTGAATGATCTGGACAGGGACCAGTTATTGATTGTTCTAAAGAAATATAAAGATTGCTTTGCATGGTCTTATAATGAACTACCAGGATTGGATAAGTCATTAGTGGAACATAGGCTCCCTATGAAGCCTAATTTCAAACCATACAAACAGAAACTAAGAAGAATGAGTCCAGAAGTAATTCAGAAAGTCAAGGAGGAGATTCTTAGACTACTCAAGGCAGGCTTTATTAGGACAGCCAGGTATGTTGAATGGCTATCTAATATTGTGCATGTAGTTAAGAAGAATGGTAAAATGAGGGTATGCATTGATTTCAAAAACTTAAATCTAGCAACTCCAAAAGATGAGTACCCTATGCCTATAGTAGATCTGTTGGTAGACAGTTCAGCAGGGCATCAAGTTTTATCAATGATGGATGGACACTCTGGTTATAACCAAATCGGCATTGCAAAGGAGGATATCCACAAGACAGCATTCAGATGTCCTGGGAATATTGGCACTTTCGAATGGGTTAAAATGCCATTTGGTCTGAAGAATACTGGGGTTACATATCAGAGGGCTTTGAACACTATCTTTCATGACCTCATTGGAGGGCATTTAGAGTGTTATATTGATGACATCGTAGTGAAATCCCATTCCATGGAGGAGCATCTATTTCATTTAGAAGTAGCTTTTGAAAGAATGAGGAAGTTCAAGTTGAAACTCAATCCTCTTAAGTGTGCTTTTGGTGTATCATCTGGAAACTTCTTGGGTTATGTAGTGCACAAGAAAGGAATACAGATTGATCAGAATAAAGCCAAAGTCATCATTGAAGCCAGGCCTCCATCAAGTAAGAAAGAATTACAAAGGTTCCTTGGGCAGGTTAACTTTCTTCGAAGGTTCATTTCTAACACTGCAGGGAAAACTAAAGTATTTTCTTCCTTGTTAAGGCTGAAAGATGAAGAGGAATTTGTGTGGACAGCAGAGTATCAAATTGCTTTTGAAGGTATCAAAGCCTACTTGGCCAACCCTCCAGTGTTGATGCCACCAAAGGGTAATAAGCCCTTGAAGTTGTACATAGCTACAGCAAAAGATTCATTGGGAGCTTTCTTGGCCCAAAACAATGAAGAAGGCAAGGAACAAGTTGTTTATTACCTTAGTAGGTTTCTAAATTCTTGTGAATGTAATTATTCAACTGTTGAAAAGCTGTGTCTTGCTTTGTATTTTGCTGCAATGAAATTAAGATACTATCTTTTACCTACAACTGTCTTGGTAATTGCAACCACAGACTTGGTTAAGTACATGTTATCTAGACCTATGTTGAGGGGAAGAATTGACAAGTGGATACTAGCCTTATCAGAATTTCATCTAGAATATGTCCCTCAAAGGGCAGTAAAATGGCAAGTTTTAGCCAATTTTCTGGCAGACCATCCATCTCAAACAGAGAGCCAAGAGATAATGGAACTTGGTATGGCTAGTGTTGAGCCATGGCAGATGTGGTTCGATGGGTCGAAAGCCAATGGCTTAACTGGAATTGGTATTGTGATTAAATCACCACAAGGGGTAAAAACCACACATGGTTTCAGGGTGGATGAAGCTACTTGTTCCAATAACCAGGCTGAATATGAAGCCTTAATAGTGGGACTGGAAATTCTTATTGGATTACAAGTTCATGCAGTTACATATTTGGAGATTCTCAATTGGTGGTTAACCAAGTGAAAGGGATTTTCAAGTGTCAAAGCATAAGCATTTTACCATACTATGTTGTTGCATTACATCTGCTTTCTCAATTTCAAATAGCAAATGTGACTCATGTTCCAAGATTCTTGAATAATAGAGCTAATGATGTGGCTCAGAAAGTTTCGAACTTCAAGAGAAGGGATAATGCCCAAAGGGACATAAGCCAAACAACATATCAGAGATTAATACAACCTTTGAACAAAAGGAATGTGGTCTTGGAAGTCAATCATAATGACTTACAAGAACAAGATTGGAGGCATCCAATAATGCAGTACTTGGCTGGTCCATCTTCGAAGGCCAGCAGAAAAGTTAAATTGCAGTCTATGCAATATATGATATATGGTAATGCTCTCTACAAAAGGGGGGGAGATGGTTTGTTGCTGGAATGTTTAGGTCCAAAAGAAGCATTAACAGCTATGGCTGAGGTTCATGAAGGCATTTGTGGTGCTCATCAGCCTGGTGTAAAGATGAGATGGTTGCTTCGAAGGCATTCTTACTATTAGCCAACTATCCTTAAAGACTGCATAGAATATGCAAAGGGTTGCCAGGCATGTCAAAAGCATGGCACAATAAGGCATGTGCCCATAACTGACCTACATGCAGTAGTGAAGCCTTGGCCATTCAGAGGATGGGCCATGGATATGATGGGAAAAATACACCCACCTTCTTCGAAGCATCATTGTTTCATTCTAGTGGCCACTGATTACTTTACTAAGTGGGTCGAAGCTAAGCCATACAAAGCTGTAGACCAGACAGAAGTCATTGGGTTCATTAAAGATTTAATCCATAGATTTGGCATCCCACAAACCATAACTATGGATAATGGGACTATGTTCGATGGGAAAATGGTGAGGTCTTTTGTGGCAGAGTTTGGAATTAGCCTTATTAATTCCACACCCTATTATGCACAAGCCAATGGTTAAGCTGAATCATCCAATAAGTCCTTGAAAAGGGGAATACAAAAGGTTGTGGAAGATAATCCTAGGGATTGGCATAACCTGTTGTTGGATGTTTTGTGGGCTTACAGAACTTCCCCAAGGTCAAGCACAGGAGTCACTCCTTATGCCTTAGTATATGGGCATGATGCAGTTTTACCTGTGGAGATTAATGTTAAATCTTTGAGGGTAAGATGCCAAGATCAGTTAGATCCTGAGCAGTACCATCAAAGTATGTGTTTGGAGTTAGAAAGCATAGATGAAGCCAGAATTTTGGCATTAAATAGCATTCTTTTCCAAAAGAAGAAAGCAGCCAAGAATTATAATAAGAAAGTCAAACACATTGGCTTTGATGAAGGTGATTTGGTATGGAAAACAATACTCCTAATAGGAATTAAAAGCCATAAGTTTGGCAAATGGTCACCTAACTGGGAAGGACCATATCAAATTCATAGAGTTCTGCCTTTTGGAGTATACCATTTAAGAAATTTGAATGGTTACGTACATCCCAAAAAGATTAATGGCAGATATTTGAAGCCTTATTTTCCAACCATTTGGGAAACACAAGGAATAAAATAAACACTAAGCACAAGAACATAAGACTGCTCAAATGATGGACAAAAATTTGTTCTTTCATAAAGAATTAAGTACATTTTGCCACAAATTGGCCCAAAAATCATTACAGTGTTTTAATTGTTTTTGTACAACAGATTTCCTATTGGTAAATGCTGAAAATAGTCGAATAGCTGCAGTCATCTCTTCCTTTCGATCAGCCAGTCCTTGGTTGGTAATTTGCAGTTTAGTGTCAGTTCGGACTAGGGCTTGATTCACTGCGGACAGCTCCTCTTCAAGCTGAGCTTTCCTCTCCAGCAGCTGGACTTGAAAGTGGGAGGCAGAGGAGTGTTGTTCCTTAGCTTTGACACTTCAGTATCTACTTGGGAAACAAAACTCTGGTCGCCAGCCAATTTCTCATCCTCAGCCTTGGCAGCCTGACAAATGCTGATGTAAAAATCGACAGTAGCTGTTGCCTGAGATAGATGACTTGAAACATTCATGCCAGACTGCTCAGCAATTTTGTAGCATTAAAGGAACCCATTTCTAATTATAGGCCTTTGCAGAGCCTCGAAGGGGATCCTCGAAAAAGAAATCAACAGTTCCAGGCATGTGTCCAAGTCTATTGAAGGTGCAGAAGGCTTGCTGCTGGAGGAAGAAAAGCTCTCAAAAATTTCCAGCAAGGAGTCAGCCAAAACTAATGGCTCAGCTTCAACATTCAATGTTGGAAAGGTAGAGGGTATGTCGAAGAGACTAGCTAGTTTGGCTTCGAAGATGTCTACCTCATCCGTAGACATGAGGGGTGCAAAGAGAGTTGTGGCGGAAGGCATAAAGGACTGCATAGGGATAGGAGAAATGGATGGAGCATCTTTGGCAGTCTCTATGGTCTTAGCCACCAATGAATCAAGTGAAGAGGGGCTGGAAGTAGGCAAAGGTAATGAACTATGAGTTGGAGAACTACCGGCACCCTCAATTGGGGAATCAGATACCTTCGAAGAAAAGGTAATAGTTGGAATTTCTATGAAAGAAGGAGGAGGAGCAAGGCTCGAAGGAGAAGTGGACTGAGGTAGGTCGAAGGTCAAGAAAGGGAGGTATGGCTCTAAGCCAAGAAGAAGAGATGCAGGAATGCTGGGGCTCAAAGAAGGTACATCTAATGTAGGCCTTGGAAGTGGGAGTACGATTTGAATAACCCTGACATTCTGCATTTGATCAACTTCAAATGAAATTGAGGAAGGCCTCATTGGAAAGATAAACGCAGTAGTTGTTGCTGCAAGAGGAAGAAATGTAAAGCAATGTCAAACTTTAATACCAAAAGCTGACAAGGGAAAAACAACAGAAGCATGAAAGAAATTACTTGTTTCAGAAATGTTAGCAATAGTGGGAGAGCTGCGAAGGGAATAATGTTCGGCAGTCTGTTGCCTTCTTGTCGTTTCCCTTTGTAATGCGTCAGCAGCAGCTGCTTCATCTCTCAGAAATTGTTGCTGCCGTCTCTTCTCAGCTCTCTCGAAGACAATCATGTCTTTGGAATGTTCCTGCTCTACTGCCTTGGTAACGGCTTCATGAATAGGGTCTTCAACCAAGTCAGTAGCAGGAACAGTCACTTTCTTTCTCTTCCTTCTTGGCAGTGATACTACCGGCTCCTTTTCAACCTCCCTCTCTTCAACCTGGGGTTCAGATTCTTCAGAGGTAAGTTCTTTCTCCACTATTGTGGTAGTTGCCTCGTGAACAGGATTTTCGATTATGTCGGATGAGGAGACAGCCACCTTTTGTCTCTTTGTTCTTTGCAAAGGTACTTCTTACTCTTGTTCAGCCTCTCTCTCTTCTGCCTAAGATTCAGATTCCTCAGGAAGGAGGATTAGCTTCCTTTTCTTTTTCTGTTGTCGTCTCTCTTTGAGAGTAGCTAAAGTTTCAGCTCTCTTGGGGGATTCTTCTTGTGGAGACCCTCCACCAAAGAACATGAGTGTAAAGGAAACAAACAAAAGAAGAAAAAGAAGAAAAAGGAAGAACCTGAAAATACTTACCTTTCTTCGAAGCAGCTCTGGTAACTCTAGCTGGAGGGGTTGAGGCTGCAGGAGAAGTTGTGGTAGCTGTGGAAAGGGAGGGAATGCTCTCAACTGCTGCTGATTTAGTCTTCGAAGGTACTCCTAGCCCTACCAGTAAGTCATAAGGGTGTGCAGATTGGTGCACTTCCATATTGGTTGTCCACCAGTTCTGGAATCTTTTCAAGACTGAGCCAGAGGGAAGAAAAGGGATAAATTTGAATTCACTCAATTCCTTCAGCAGTTTTAATGTTGTCGCCTCTAGCTTGGATTTGGATATTCTCAGGTCTTTAGCCGTGAGACGGACATTCGAGAGACTACAAAGTGGAACAGGTATCCCTTGAGTAAGCCCAAATTGTCTGGCAAACTGAGAAGGGCAGTACACCTCAGATATGCATTTATAAGCTCGAGGGTTTAAAGTGCCAATAAACAACTCCCTCGGTAGCAAAATTAAAGCCCACATATCTTCATGTGGTGAAGTGGAACACTCCTTATCAGCCAAAAAGGTTTGTAGCCAGGTGTAGACACCCCATTTTTGACCATCCTCAAGACTTGGATGTCACCGCTCGAACACTCGGTGATTATCTATGTTTGTGTTCGTTTGGAGTTCCCGGAGTTCTCGGCTGCGCGCGCCCTGCCTCAGGATCCCCGAACTCGACCAGTTGTGTTTGGTTTTGCACCAAACACTTGTGTTTTGCTATGAAAGGGCAGGGAATGCCTTATGAGGCATCCCTACACACCACCGGCTGGGGCTAGAGGCCACCGGCTGGCTGAAGCTTCTATCGGCACTTTATTGTGCCGACCGGCACTCTTTTGTGCCGACCGGCACTGTTTTTTTTTTAAAATGGTACTCTTTGCCGGCCGAGCACTGTGCACTTGCTTTATCAGATATTTTCTTGCAGCTGTAAAGTGTTTTGCTCCCCTCCATACACGTGTATGGAGGGATGAGCCCTTGGCTTGCTTAGTGGCTAAGTTTTCCTTGCCTATAAGAGGAGAGCTCTTCCTCTTGGCTCAAGGTTAGCCTTTTGAGAGCCAAAACCAGAGCATTATACATATATCTCTGATATACATCCATATATATCTATACCTCCCTCTCTCTCCTCTTGTGTGTGTGTTTTTAGGCCAAAAAGTGTAGTTTTACCTCATTTTTGCTCCTCTACACACACCATTACACCTTAGCTCGAGATTGAGAGACTTGGGAGGTTGTTTGTGTTGGTTTTGAGCTGGTTTTGATCACTGAAGAGTGGCTGGAACCTTTGTTCTTCAAAGGATCTTCAAGGGTAAGAACTTCACTTTATATTCCCCAATCTTGCAACAAGTTTCTACCCCTTTTGCTTTATGATTTGAGCTTTGTGTTGAACTGAAAAAAGTCTTGTTTTTACTTGTTCTTGAACCTTCATTAAGGTCATTTTGTGGTTTGAGCAAAGGTCCATCCTATTAGGCTTTGTTTGGCCATTTTTAGTGCCTTTGCTTGAGACCTCCTTTGCTTGGTGTTCTTGGCCTTCTCACCACTGAAAACCAGTGGTTTTTCAGTGGTGAGGGAGGTGTTTTTAAGTCTCAAATAGGGGAGGGACACCCCTCTCCCCTTGGCCCTTTGTTTGCCTTTGTTCTTGACCTAAAAGGTAGCATGTGTGCATGCTTGCATTTAGCTTCATTTCAGGTTTTTTTTTGAGTGTTTTAGGTCATGTTTGATCTCTGTTTCAGGTTAGATTCATAGCCTTTAACATGTATCTCATGCTTGCTTTGTAATGTTCTTTTATGCTTAAAAGAATGCCATGCTTTTGAGCCATGTTCTTTGCATATTTTAGTTTGATTTCACGGAGATAATAGCATCATCTTGCCATGTATAAGGGCTGTGAGTCACTGTCTTGGACCCATTTGGCATGCTTGTTTTGGTTGTCTTGCATTTTGGCTTGTAGGCCTTGCTTGTATGAAGCTCTAGTATGCATGCTTGCTTGCATTTGGCCTCATTTCAGAGCTTTCTTGAGTGTTTTAAGTCATGTTTAGCCTCTGTCTAATATAGGTTTAATGGCCCCTTAGCATGCTTCTTACACTTGCTTTGTAATGCCTCGTTTAGCCTAGAATTGTGCCATATGTTTGGCCCCATATATCTCCATGTTTTGGCTTAGCATGGTGGAGCATTTAGCCTTGATTTGCCATGTTCTAGGGCTGTGAGCCACTGTTTTGATCATATTTGGCATGATTAGTATGGTTACTTTGCATGATGGTTTGTTGGCCTCAAGCATATAGTCCATGTGCATACTTTGGTTAGCCTATTTAGATGATTTGGGATCATTTGGCATGCTATTTCAAGCCTTAGTCCATGCTCACATGTCTAGATTTGTTATCTCTCTTCATGCTTTAAAGGTGTGCCCTTTATGCTTTAAAATGTGCATTGTGTGCATTCATGCTTTTGGGACTGTTTTGGGACTGCCACATGAGGGATTTGGGTGCCATTTTGTATGCTGAAAACCTGTTTTGGTTGTCTAACATGTGCCATGTTTGGTCTTGTTAAGTGGTGGTTCAATGCCCCATTTTGTGCCTTAACCTTAGGCCTCATAGCTTGCATGCTTGTATATCATCTTGCTCTTGTTTTGAGGCATGTTTTGCCTTTGTTTTGGGGGAGTTTGGGGGCTGCCCTCTATGGCTTAAGTCCATTATCGCATGCTCATTACATGGTTGTTGCATGATTGGTCAATGAAGCCTTGAGCGCATGCTAGTTCTATGCTTAATTGGTCCCTCTTTGCATGACTTCTATGCTTTCCATATTCTAGCATTTTGCATGCCTAATTTGCTAGCATCTTAGTCCCCATGTTTGTATGTTTGCATGTTTGCATGTTTGCATGTTTGCATGTTTGCATGTTTGCATAGTTGCATTTCATTGCTTGGTTTGGGGTGTCAAACCAAGTGTGGGAGTTGAGGGGTGTTTGTACCTTGAGTGACAAAACACACCTCAATCTCCCATGTCGTTAGGGCCCTTGACATTAACATGATAGGGGCTTAATTCATTTGTTTGCTTGCATGCATTGTTACATCAAAATAGCAATCTTGGTTCTTTAGGCTATCATGCATCAAAGTGCACCATTGATAGCCCAAGAACCAAGGGCCTTGCCTCCTTGAGTCCCAAAGCATGATAGGAGGTCATGACCATGCTTACATATGCCCAAAAGCCCATGCCATGCATTGCTGTCTTGCTGCTGCTGTCAAACTGTCTGCTGCAGGGACTTTCTGCCGGCCGGCAGTTTATTTTGCCGATCGGCACTGTTTTTGTGCCGATAAACTCCATATGCAGCCGGTGGACAACTCAAATAGCCGATGACCACTCTTCCCAGCCGGTAGGGTACTTCAGACCATTTGGAAGGTATTCCAGAACTTTGGGAATTTTTAGAGAGGCAGGGCAGTAAAAACAGAAGCAGCAGTGCCATGACACGGGTTTTCCGGGCAGGTTGGATCGAGCATCCACCATTCGCGCATCCCAAGGCAGGGCTGAGGCCCCCCCCATTGCATTTATTTTGCTTTAATTTTAGTAATTAGAATTTGTAATAATTGATTCATTTATTCGTTGGACTGTATTATTATTTTGGGTCCCTCCGAGCGAGGGCAAAATTGTAATAAGTGTGTGTGAGTGGGTGTATGTCTTCCAATCCCCATTTCTTTCTCCCTTTTATTTACCCGCTTATGTTGGTAGATTAGGGCATTTCTATCTTAGCATACCTTATGCAATGCATGCGTGCATTCATGCATTTGTTTACATGCACCGGGCTCGGCACATCATACAAACTGCATTGCAATTTTCAATTCCAAATTGAATACGTGCTACTCGCGCATTTCACATGCCATGTTTAGGGTTAGCCGAGCCTACTCTAGATTGTATCTATGCCTGTGTTGCATTAGCCACTTAACATGAACTAGGTCACGCATGTTTGCTAACCGGGTTATTGTTTTGGCACGGAGTACAATGTAAGTATTTATGCTTTAGCATATCGCATGTGTGTGAATGTTGACATGACAGTAGGCTTACCATGCGGCTAAATGCTTATGTGTTATAAACTGTTTTAATGCCTGTGGGTGGAGGTTGGGTTGCTTGAGTTGGAATAATTCATTGAAATCCGCATTTTAGCCTACTTGCGAGTAGCACAAAAACTAACACGTTTTTCGAGACAAAACGGATATGCAGTGTTTATTTCCAAATTAGGCAATCTAGTCTATACTTGTTTGCTGCGCGCATAACATAGTAATTCTAGGCTAATAATTGGGTTAAGAATACATAACGTTTTCAAAATCGGATATCATGGTTAGTAGAGGCTGGTCTTCGGACCGGGCGAAAGGGGGTGCTCATAGCTGACCTTCCCCGATCGTACCCAAGCTCTCGAGCCAAGACCACTTTGGTGATGACGGACATGTGGCCTTCGGCACCGAGTCAGGGTTTCCTAAATTTTCCCATTTTAAAATATTTAGGTGGCGACTCTGTAATCTGGCAAAGCAGTCCATGTTTGGCACTTCTTTTCAAAATCTGTTTTTTTCTTCAAAACGATTTGCCAGAGTTGGACTCTTTGGTTCAGATTTAAAACCGTGATAAATTGAGTCCTTTGAACTGTAGTGAACCCAATGTGAACCGAACGGGAGTTAACCCTCCCGGGGATGCGTTCGGGGACGTCTACAGTTTCTGGCGACTCTGCTGGGGAAATTAGAGAGCTTGACTCAAACTCGTGATATCCGTTTTTTGACTACACTTATGTGTTTCTTTGCATTGCATGTGCATTGGTGCGCCTAGGACACCGTGTTGGCCATCTGCTATTCCTGAGCGGTTTGCCGGAGGCTTGTCTTGTCAAGGCATGACCATAAGGCTGACCGGTTGCGGGCTCTGCCAGTATGGGAACACAAACCCCGGTTTTACCGGGGCACCCTTTTTGACCATTCGACCTAGTGCATATCGAAATCCATAGTGACCATTCCAAACTAGGACAGGTTGCTTACCCGATGTTAGGTTGTTTGAAACCGCTGCGTGCGTAGTGAAACCCTAGCTCCTGACAAAATAGGACAGGGAAACCCTACCCCAACATAGGGGTGTTTTGGCTTTTTTTTACATGCTATGTGCTTTTAGAGTGTATCTCTACAGGGAATGCGTATACCAGTTTGCGAGTCTGGGTATCAGGCCTGCGGGCACCAGTATCAGTATTTTGAGAATCAGTTATACCTGCGGGTATCAGATTCAGATTTGGGGCAATGATTTCGGGGAACAGTAATCAGTAATGGAATACAGTCGTTCAGCTCTGCTTGTATCTGTTTTGGTGAAGTTGAACTGAGATGCTGTCTGTTTTCCCTTTTGCTAGGTAGTCTTGGAACCATAGCTCAAGAAGGCTCCACTATCTCCCGGGTACATTGGATTTGTACTGATAGACTTTGTCAGGTCAGAGACTCGGTTCAAGGGTAATCAAGGCTAGAGAAGGCTAGTCAGGCACAGATCGCCAGTTCAGCAGTTACCAGATCAGTGGCCCTTATCCATCCCTCCAGTAAACAGGTCAGTCAGATGGATCAGCAGAATACATCAGGGATGGAAGCAATGATGCGTCAAATGCAGGAAACTATGAAACTCATGCAACAAGACGCTGTCCGCCAAGCGGAATTTTCCAAGCAGCAAGCTGCAATCATGGCTCAGCAGGCTGAGCTCATCACCAGGCTGCAACAGCAAAGCGGTGCGTCTGCTTCACAACAAGTTCCTCCACCAGTAGGAGCTCCAGCACCTGGGGAGATGCCAAATGTCCAGGAAGGTACAGACATTCCGGTAGGGCCGGCTCCGCCCCCAATTTTACCCCAGTCATCAAAAACACCCACCAACCTACCGGACTCTCCCTTTGAGTTCGAGACGGATCCCACAGCACTGAAGTTGAGCAAGCTTGAAAAGCTGTTCAAGAAATCCCAAGGAGTCAAGACCATCCCTGACATTGAAGATGGATACACAGACACAGCTGTGACATTGCCAGACAGGTTCAAGATGCCTCACATCGACCGTTTTGACGGGTCAGGAGATCCCATAGTCCACCTGAGTTTGTTTTCAGATGTTCTGCGCCCGATGGGCTTGACAAGATTACAGAAGCTCTCCCTCTTTAGCAGGACCCTGTCGGGTATCGCGGCCATCTGGTACGCCAAATTAGAGGACTCAGTGAAACAAAGCTGGGAGGAGATGTCCGAGGCCTTCGTCGCACAATATTCATACAATACCTAGATCGAGATCACAACCCGTGATCTTGAGACAACCAGGCAAGAGCCGAAAGAGGGCTTCTCTGACTTTGTAACCCGTTGGAGAGCCAAAGCTTCTTCGATGACCACCAGGCCGGTCGACAAGGACCAGATACGGATGATTGTGCGCAATCTCCAACCCAGGCTGATGCAGAAGATGATTGTCCTCCCCCTACCCACCTTTGCAGACCTCCATGAGATTGGGGTACAAATCGAGGATGCTATAAAGCAGGGCCTCATTGACCAGGAGAAGGAGCAGCCCAGGAGGGCGTTTACCCGCAGTTCGAATGTGACCACCAGTGGTGATGCAACTGCAAGACCTTCTGAAGTGGGCATGGTCACCAACACCACATCACAAAAAGCTACCTCATTCACCGGTGCGTCCGGGAGTAGCTCACAGAAAACCAAATATCCACCTCGAGTCAAGAGGGTTTTCACCCCACTTTATATGCCTTTGTCAAAGGCTCTAGAGGTCTTAATCCGGAAGGGACATCTGAAACCATTGGAACAACAGCCTTTACCTGATCCTCTCCCTCCAAAGCATGACCGGACTAAGTACTGTGCGTACCATCAACAAACCGGTCATGAGACCGATAGCTGCTTTCGTCTACGCCATGATGTACAAGATTTGTTTGACAACAACGTCATCACCGCACCAGCTCAGTAAGGTCTATCGTCACTGGATCAGTGAACTTGGGGGATAGTATGAATATGTGATCGGGGGATGAACCACCTGCGGGCGGCACTCAGTTTACTCCAAACGTGGGAATGGCACGCACTGTTTTGAGTAGTATGCAAATACTAGTTTTTGTACTTTCTGGCTTGGGTATTGAGCTAGTTCTATTGTTTTGTTTTGAGTCTGTCTCTTTGTTTTGAGTCAGTCTTTTTGGTTAAGGTCTGTCTTGTTATATCGAGTCAGTCCTGTTATGTAGAAGTCGGGTGATTCCGGGGGTGTTACCTCGGACATCATCATTTTGTTTTGTGTTTGTCTTTTCATTTTCTTTTGAGTCTGTTTCTGCCTTGGAGCCAGTTACACCAGAAGATTTGAATGGAACAGCAGTGATTTTCACACTCTTGTGTTTGCTTCTGCCGTGTGCCAGTTGTGCCAGAAATTCTAAATGAGATGGCAGTATTTGACTAAGAACTCTGTCTTTTCTGTGCCTTGAAATTATTGCATTGACCTAAGTTTTTCAAAACCCTTTTGAACACTGCGGTGAAAACAAAGAGGGAGGAATTCCTCGGGATTTGCAAAACTTTGATCAAATTGAGAGAAAGAGAGGCGTGCTAAGCCCTTAATGAATGAAATCATGCTTGTTAATGTGAGTACTGAGAAGGATCCTGGCTTGATCCAGATTGGTCCCACACTGTCTTCAGCGCGAGCGATTTGTCGCCTTCTTAAAAGATTTCAAAAAAATGTTTTGCGCGATCCCGCGAAGACTTGTGTGGAATCGCTCTTGAGATTGCGCAGCTTAGGATCGCTCTCAGCCTCGAGACTCGACCCCTCATTTTCAAACCTTGAACTTCAATTCAAAATGTCCAACTACAACGTGAGGCCTGCGTGGCCAAATTCAAAGCAACCCTCGAACTAGGGGCAAGAGAGTCAGATCAAGAAGTTCAAGTGTTTTCAGAAGAAGCTTGCAAAGCTAGATCAGAAGCCCCCCCCCTCAAACTAGGGGCAAAAATGTCAGATAAGCTCGAAGACCCGAAGTTGGATCCTTCGGTAAATCGATACAACAGCCACTCTCTTGGATACGGATGGCTTCAATCTCAAAAACCATTTGACATGGACTTGTTACACTTTTACCCTTTGAGAGGCTCGCTGGGCCGAAAACCCGGAAGGGCGACCCAGGCAAAAGTTAGAGCAAAGCAAAAAAAAAAAGGAAATGAAAATGCAAAGAAAGGAACAAAAAAAGAAAAAAAAAGAAAAAAGAGAAAAAATTCAAAGATACAAAAATGCAAAAAGAAAAGAAAAGAAAAGAAAAAGAAGCTCGCAAGGTCGAAAACCCGCATCGGGCGCCTTAGCAAAAGTTAGAGCCTAAAAGAAAAAAAAAAAGAGAAAAAAATGAAAAAGAAAGAAAAGAAAGAAGAACAAAGCTCGCAAGGTCGAAAACCTGCAACGGGCGCCTTGGCAAAAGTTAGAGCATAAAAAGGAGAGGTTAAATACCCGAGTGTACCTTAACCCCGAACTACGTAAGGCTTGATTCCCATGTTTGGGATACGTAGGCAACTTCACTCTGAAGTCCAGCTGTAAAACAATTCAAACTCGACTATGTCCATGTGATGGTTTTGATCATCCTTGCCTTCTCTGTATCTGAGAGTCTGGTCGTGTTCGTCGCTCGGAGGACTGACTACAATGTGCTGCGACATCATCCAGACAAGGGGCAACTTTCCGTTGCCATTCAAAATTCCGCGGTGTCACTTCAAACAAGGGGCAACTTTCCGTTGCCATGCAGTGTCCTTCAGACAAAGGGGCAATTTTCCATTACTATGGATCCGAGGTTGCGCATCTCAAGAGTAAGCTCCGTGCTTGTTGAGCATTGACCGTTTGCAAAAATAGTTTTTGAGAATTTTTACTGAGGTTGACTAATTCTCTCGAAAATTATTCCATCTTTTCCAAAACTGGACCATTTTCTTGGACCCAAAAAAGGAAAATTTTCAGTGCTCACAACCTAACTTGCGTAATTTTCAAAATCAAAAAGTTGAATAAGCATGTTAATCTAACTTTCATGTTGGTCAAAATTGTTTTAAAACCAAAAAAAAAAAAAATGGTCAAAATGATGAACTAAGGGCACAGTTGAGTCAGGTGTTCTGTCTTTTCCCCATCACCAACTTACTTGCCAAGAAGGGCACTCTACCTGCCAGAAGAGGGCACAACTGAAGTCAACAGCAAAGGGCTGAAAGCTCTCTCATCCTCCAAGCAACGAGGTATTAAGTCAAGTGCGAAGCACGAATTGGAATGGATCAAGATGTTCCACTTCCTCATCTGGACAGATCTAACCACGTCCAAACTCCCCAGCAGGGCATCATCAATCGATGTTAGCTGCAGATTTGCTACACACCCAGTTGTGGCACAACCCCTCTGTGGGAAAGTTCACTGTTGTAAGCAGAAGAAGAGAATCTAGTAGAATGCTAGGGGCAAGAGCCCGCAACTTCTTGTCTATCCACCAACCACCCAGGGGAGGGATTGAAAAATGAGAGATTGAAGAATAGAGAGATGTGCGCTGAGAGAAAAAGTGAGAAAAAGGGCTTTTTCAGAAAAACAGAGCTTGAGGGCCGAGTGATGTGAGAATCACAAACGAGAAAGGGTGGGAAATAATACCCGGTGAAACAGGCTCCCTGTGCACATTTGAGTCTTGTGTTTTGTTTTGTCTGTCTTGATTCTCGTTTTGAGTCGTTTCGAGTGTCAATAGATGTGTTTAGGTTGTTTACCTTTGTTTTCTTTTGTTGAGTCTTTTTCGCTGTGTTCAGTCGTAAGCTCAATACCCGGTTAAGAACTCATTTCTCAATTTCAATAAATCATCTTGTGCTCAGAGTGCTGTGCCATTCTCCACATTTGTGCAAAACAAGATTTGTTCTTTCATAAAACTGCAGGGCCCACCCCCGATAAGTGTGAACAGTAAAACCAGGACCTATTTGAAGCTATGTGGTTCCGGACTGCAAAGTAAAAGCAAAAGAGGAAAACGTCAGGTATCTGAGTTTGTTTCAACTCCAGTAAATTCCGAGATTGTATTCCGGATGTACCTCTTCAAGTCTTGCCAATAAGGTGCTTTCTAAAGTGCCGCTTTGTCCTTTTATTGCTTTCCTTAAGCATCATGCATTGTAATGCATTGTACCTATCAAGTCTCTTTCTCATTCATGCACGATATTGTATGTACGGTTCATTCAAAGAAGTTCCGTTTGAGATCACTTACTTAGTGTATCCATCTCACTTCATTCACTTCATTTATTCAGTGTATCAATCACACTTCATTCATTTCGTGTATCTATTGCACATATTCTCATTTAAGTTCTCGTAGTGTATCAATCACACTTCATGCACTTTGTGTATCTATTACACTCTCATTTACTTAAGTGTATCAATCACACCTCATTCACTTTGTGTATCTATCACACTATTCTTCTCTTCATATCACATGTTTACTTTAGTGTATCGATCACACCTCATTCACTCTGTCTGCATCATGTATCTATCACATGTTTATTTAGTGTATCAATCACACTTCTCTCATTTAGTGTATCAACCACACACATTATCATTTTAGGTATCTATCACACCCATTCTCACTTTAGTGTATCAATCACACACTTCATTGCATTCAGTGTATCGATCACACACTTCATTGCATTCAGTGTATCAATCACACACTTCATTTCATTTAGTGTATCAACCACACACTTCATTACATTCTGTGTATCAATCACACTCTCCTCACTTAGGGTATCAATCACACTTCTTTCATTTTATGTATCTATCACACACAGGTTCACTTCAATCACTTTTAGTATATCAATCATACTCCCGTTCACTAAGTGCATCTATCACACTTTGTGTTCACTTTTAGTATATCAATCATACTCCTGTTCACTAAGTGCATCTATCACACTTTGTGTCCACTTTTAGTATATCAATCATACTCCTGTTCACTAAGTGCATCTATCACACTTTGTGTTCACCTTTTGTGTATCCATCACACACCCTTAGTATATCAATCATACTTGTTCACTAAGTGCATCTATCACACTTCGTGTTCACCTCTAGTATATCCATCATACTTGTTCACTAAGTGCATCTATCACACTTCGTGTTCACCTCTAGTATATCCATCATACTTGTTCACTAAGTGCATCTATCACACTTCGTGTTCACCTCTAGTATATCCATCATACTTGTTCACTAAGTGCATCTATCACACTTCGTGTTCACCTCTAGTATATCAATCATACTTATTCACTAAGTGCATCTATCACACTTTGTGTTCACATTTAGTATATCAATCATACTCCTGTTCACTAAGTGCATCTATCACACTTTGTGTTCACTTTTAGTATATCAATCATACTCCCGTTCACTAAGTGCATCTATCACACTTTGTGTTCACTTTTAGTATATCAATCATACTCCTGTTCACTAAGTGCATCTATCACACTTTGTGTTCACTTTTAGTATATCAATCATACTCCCGTTCACTAAGTGCATCTATCACACTTTGTGTTCACTTTTAGTATATCAATCATACTCCTGTTCACTAAGTGCATCTATCACACTTCGTGTTCACATTTAGTATATCAATCATACTTGTTCACTAAGTGCATCTATCACACTTTGTGTTCCCTTTCAGTATATCAATCATACTTGTTCACTAAGTGCATCTGTCACACTTCGTGTTCACCTCTAGTATATCCATCATACTTGTTCACTAAGTGCATCTATCACACTTCGTGTTCACATTTAGTATATCCATCATACTTGTTCACTAAGTGCATCTATCACACTTTGTGTTCACTTTTAGCGTATCAATCACACTCTGTTCACTAAGTGCATCTATCACACTCTGTGTTCGCTTTTGGTGTATCAATCACACGCTCACTTTGTGTATCTATCACACACTTTCGCTTTGTGTATCAATCACACGCTCGCTTTGTGTATCAATCACACACTTTCGCTTTGTGTATCTACCACACACATTCACTTTTTGTATCTATCACATGCTCCCTTTGTATATCCACCACACACATTCGCTTAGTGTATCTACCACATATTTGCTTTGTGTATCCATCACACTCGTTTTGCTTTGTGTATCTGTCACACTTTGCTTCACTTAGTGTATCAACCACACTTTATTCATTTAGTGTATCCATCACACTCTCTTCACTTTGGTGTATCCATCACACATGTTTTTTTTCACTTAGTGTATCTATCACACTTCGTTCACTTTTGTGTATCTAACGCACATGTTCGTGAGAATCGCATAATTCTCTTACATCCTTTCTGCATTGTAGTGTAGTCTGGTGTATGCTAGCTTAAAACTGTCGCATGTGTGCTTCGTTACAGCTTTTCTTCATAAATTATCCTAGGCTTCTTGCATTTTCAGTTGCATTTCGCCCCTGCCTGTAGGCACATATCTTGCTTGTCTTGTATGTTTGTCCAAGTCTTCGGCCTTGTCAAAAATGGGTCGTCTTCGGGCTTTGACATTCACTCCCGTCATTGTTATGACTTCCGAGTTCTGTCAAAGAGGGGCAACTGTAGACACCCCATTTTTGACCGTCCTCAAGACTTGGATGTCACCGCTCGAACACTCGGTGATTATCTATGTTTGTGTTCGTTTGGAGTTCCCGGAGTTCTCGGCTGCGCGCGCCCTGCCTCAGGATCCCCGAACTCGACCAGTTGTGTTTGGTTTTGCACCAAACACTTGTGTTTTGCTATGAAAGGGCAGGGAATGCCTTATGAGGCATCCCTACACACCACCGGCTGGGGCTAGAGGCCACCGGCTGGCTGAAGCTTCTATCGGCACTTTATTGTGCCGACCGGCACTCTTTTGTGCCGACCGGCACTGTTTTTTTTTTAAAATGGTACTCTTTGCCGGCCGAGCACTGTGCACTTGCTTTATCAGATATTTTCTTGCAGCTGTAAAGTGTTTTGCTCCCCTCCATACACGTGTATGGAGGGATGAGCCCTTGGCTTGCTTAGTGGCTAAGTTTTCCTTGCCTATAAGAGGAGAGCTCTTCCTCTTGGCTCAAGGTTAGCCTTTTGAGAGCCAAAACCAGAGCATTATACATATATCTCTGATATACATCCATATATATCTATACCTCCCTCTCTCTCCTCTTGTGTGTGTGTTTTTAGGCCAAAAAGTGTAGTTTTACCTCATTTTTGCTCCTCTACACACACCATTACACCTTAGCTCGAGATTGAGAGACTTGGGAGGTTGTTTGTGTTGGTTTTGAGCTGGTTTTGATCACTGAAGAGTGGCTGGAACCTTTGTTCTTCAAAGGATCTTCAAGGGTAAGAACTTCACTTTATATTCCCCAATCTTGCAACAAGTTTCTACCCCTTTTGCTTTATGATTTGAGCTTTGTGTTGAACTGAAAAAAGTCTTGTTTTTACTTGTTCTTGAACCTTCATTAAGGTCATTTTGTGGTTTGAGCAAAGGTCCATCCTATTAGGCTTTGTTTGGCCATTTTTAGTGCCTTTGCTTGAGACCTCCTTTGCTTGGTGTTCTTGGCCTTCTCACCACTGAAAACCAGTGGTTTTTCAGTGGTGAGGGAGGTGTTTTTAAGTCTCAAATAGGGGAGGGACACCCCTCTCCCCTTGGCCCTTTGTTTGCCTTTGTTCTTGACCTAAAAGGTAGCATGTGTGCATGCTTGCATTTAGCTTCATTTCAGGTTTTTTTTTGAGTGTTTTAGGTCATGTTTGATCTCTGTTTTAGGTTAGATTCATAGCCTTTAACATGTATCTCATGCTTGCTTTGTAATGTTCTTTTATGCTTAAAAGAATGCCATGCTTTTGAGCCATGTTCTTTGCATATTTTAGTTTGATTTCACGGAGATAATAGCATCATCTTGCCATGTATAAGGGCTGTGAGTCACTGTCTTGGACCCATTTGGCATGCTTGTTTTGGTTGTCTTGCATTTTGGCTTGTAGGCCTTGCTTGTATGAAGCTCTAGTATGCATGCTTGCTTGCATTTGGCCTCATTTCAGAGCTTTCTTGAGTGTTTTAAGTCATGTTTAGCCTCTGTCTAATATAGGTTTAATGGCCCCTTAGCATGCTTCTTACACTTGCTTTGTAATGCCTCGTTTAGCCTAGAATTGTGCCATATGTTTAGCCCCATATATCTCCATGTTTTGGCTTAGCATGGTGGAGCATTTAGCCTTGATTTGCCATGTTCTAGGGCTGTGAGCCACTGTTTTGATCATATTTGGCATGATTAGTATGGTTACTTTGCATGATGGTTTGTTGGCCTCAAGCATATAGTCCATGTGCATACTTTGGTTAGCCTATTTAGATGATTTGGGATCATTTGGCATGCTATTTCAAGCCTTAGTCCATGCTCACATGTCTAGATTTGTTATCTCTCTTCATGCTTTAAAGGTGTGCCCTTTATGCTTTAAAATGTGCATTGTGTGCATTCATGCTTTTGGGACTGTTTTGGGACTGCCACATGAGGGATTTGGGTGCCATTTTGTATGCTGAAAACCTGTTTTGGTTGTCTAACATGTGCCATGTTTGGTCTTGTTAAGTGGTGGTTCAATGCCCCATTTTGTGCCTTAACCTTAGGCCTCATAGCTTGCATGCTTGTATATCATCTTGCTCTTGTTTTGAGGCATGTTTTGCCTTTGTTTTGGGGGAGTTTGGGGGCTGCCCTCTATGGCTTAAGTCCATTATCGCATGCTCATTACATGGTTGTTGCATGATTGGTCAATGAAGCCTTGAGCGCATGCTAGTTCTATGCTTAATTGGTCCCTCTTTGCATGACTTCTATGCTTTCCATATTCTAGCATTTTGCATGCCTAATTTGCTAGCATCTTAGTCCCCATGTTTGTATGTTTGCATGTTTGCATGTTTGCATGTTTGCATGTTTGCATAGTTGCATTTCATTGCTTGGTTTGGGGTGTCAAACCAAGTGTGGGAGTTGAGGGGTGTTTGTACCTTGAGTGACAAAACACACCTCAATCTCCCATGTCGTTAGGGCCCTTGACATTAACATGATAGGGGCTTAATTCATTTGTTTGCTTGCATGCATTGTTACATCAAAATAGCAATCTTGGTTCTTTAGGCTATCATGCATCAAAGTGCACCATTGATAGCCCAAGAACCAAGGGCCTTGCCTCCTTGAGTCCCAAAGCATGATAGGAGGTCATGACCATGCTTACATATGCCCAAAAGCCCATGCCATGCATTGCTGTCTTGCTGCTGCTGTCAAACTGTCTGCTGCAGGGACTTTCTGCCGGCCGGCAGTTTATTTTGCCGATCGGCACTGTTTTTGTGCCGATAAACTCCATATGCAGCCGGTGGACAACTCAAATAGCCGATGACCACTCTTCCCAGCCGGTAGGGTACTTCAGACCATTTGGAAGGTATTCCAGAACTTTGGGAATTTTTAGAGAGGCAGGGCAGTAAAAACAGAAGCAGCAGTGCCATGACACAGGTTTTCCGGGCAGGTTGGATCGAGCATCCACCATTCGCGCATCCCAAGGCAGGGCTGAGGCCCCCCCCATTGCATTTATTTTGCTTTAATTTTAGTAATTAGAATTTGTAATAATTGATTCATTTCTTCGTTGGACTGTATTATTATTTTGGGTCCCTCCGAGCGAGGGCAAAATTGTAATAAGTGTGTGTGAGTGGGTGTATGTCTTCCAATCCCCATTTCTTTCTCCCTTTTATTTACCCGCTTATGTTGGTAGATTAGGGCATTTCTATCTTAGCATACCTTATGCAATGCATGCGTGCATTCATGCATTTGTTTACATGCACCGGGCTCGGCACATCATACAAACTGCATTGCAATTTTCAATTCCAAATTGAATACGTGCTACTCGCGCATTTCACATGCCATGTTTAGGGTTAGCCGAGCCTACTCTAGATTGTATCTATGCCTGTGTTGCATTAGCCACTTAACATGAACTAGGTCACGCATGTTTGCTAACCGGGTTATTGTTTTGGCACGGAGTACAATGTAAGTATTTATGCTTTAGCATATCGCATGTGTGTGAATGTTGACTTGACAGTAGGCTTACCATGCGGCTAAATGCTTATGTGTTATAAACTGTTTTAATGCCTGTGGGTGGAGGTTGGGTTGCTTGAGTTGGAATAATTCATTGAAATCCGCATTTTAGCCTACTTGCGAGTAGCACAAAAACTAACACGTTTTTCGAGACAAAACGGATATGCAGTGTTTATTTCCAAATTAGGCAATCTAGTCTATACTTGTTTGCTGCGCTCATAACATAGTAATTCTAGGCTAATAATTGGGTTAAGAATACATAACGTTTTCAAAATCGGATATCATGGTTAGTAGAGGCCGGTCTTCGGACCGGGCGAAAGGGGGTGCTCATAGCTGACCTTCCCCGATCGTACCCAAGCTCCCGAGCCAAGACCACTTTGGTGATGACGGACACGTGGCCTTCGGCACCGAGTCAGGGTTTCCTAAATTTTCCCATTTTAAAATATTTAGGTGGCGACTCTGTAATCTGGCAAAGCAGTCCATGTTTGGCACTTCTTTTCAAAATCTGTTTTTTTCTTCAAAACGATTTGCCAGAGTTGGACTCTTTGGTTCAGATTTAGAACCGTGATAAATTGAGTCCTTTGAACTGTAGTGAACCCAATGTGAACCGAACGGGAGTTAACCCTCCCGGGGATGCGTTCGGGGACGTCTACACCAGGCAGGTCCTTTAGTGGCATCAAAAGGACAAAAAAAGGTGGCAGATGGAGAAATAAGGAGTTGATGAAAGAAGGTAAAGTAATAAGCAAAGGAAGTAGGATAGAGAGCAATCCTAGCATACTTTTCCCCATAAGTACTAGGATCCTGAACAAGGAATTTTAGACATTTGGGGTACAAGTCAGTGAAATAGGCGAAGAGCCAGAGTTGGAGCACCCAGAGGGGACCTCCTTGGTTAGCATCAAGAGGTCTTTCGCAAAATTGGGAGCAGGCTCTATAAACATGGCCTAAAAGATATGGGGCCAAGGCTGTAACGCCCTCAAAATAATAACATTAAACCCATCAATATTGACATGTATTGATATAAGAAATAAACCCTTTCCATTCATCAGAGTAGTTTATAACAAAAGTAATACATGTTAACAACAAAAGCAAATGCCCTACGGGCTTACAGCTTTCCAAGTTAACACTTGGTTACAAAAAAAAAGAGTGCTAACTCAAATACACATTAAGCCCTTGGCTTGAATTTACATGTATTACATCAAAAGATAACAAAACAACAAAAGTCTGTCTGCCTCTAGCCTCCCAAGCTATGACCTTGGAGGTGGCATGCTACCTGTACCTGAAAATGATATCCCATATAGGGTGAGCCATAGCCCAGTAGAAATACACCAAACCAACTATGAACAATAACTAAGAGATTAGCAGTTGATAGATGGTCAACACAAATACATCCACTTATATCACATTTCGGTTTCATGACATGAAGTCCATGTTACATTTCATTTCCCATTCCTTTTTCAACTTTTAGTTTGAAAACACGGCTCAGAACCTGGCCAAATAACTTAATGAGGTTTAAACTCATCTTTAAAACACTTTCTAAAATCATGATGGATACACATTATAGTGCTGTATCAATAACATATAAAATCACTTCCACATATCTCAAATAATACACATAGTAGTGCTGTATTAATGAAACAAAACACTTCCATACGTTTCAAATAATACACATTGTAGTGATGTATTAATGAAACAAAACACTTCCATTTCGCAGCCTGATACACATTGTAGTGCTGTATCACTATCACACAAAATCTGGTTTAGAGATCCATCCCCTATCTTCCCCTAAACCGCAGAGTACATCCCCTATCTTCTCCCACACAACACAATGTATATAAACATAGATCATATACACAGTCAAACAATACAAAAGTTAATGTATTATTCCTACTGCTATATTCAATAGCATACTCAATTGGCTAGCTTTAGTTTGCCTAATCATCATGCATTGTCTACAACAATCAAGACTATCCTCCACCGATAGCCCAAAGCAGTTATTTCTAAACAGAAATTAAATGCATCAAATGGATATATAATCAACATTTCAACTAGGTGAGCAATAATTAAATTCGACTACACCCTTTAACTCCATACATTTTCAATTTCACTTTCTCAATTCAATTCTTCATTTCTCCAAATTAATTATACCAATTAATTTAACTATGTAATTAGGACATTTCCCATAATTAACATAACAACCCTAAGGTTCCATTTTCTTCAATAGATCATTATTAATCTCATTTCCTTCTATGCCAAACATGCATATAGATTTATACAAACAAAACCCCAACTTTTGTAAAATTACACAAAAGTCCCAAACTTTCACAAAATTACCAAACCAACCCCAACATATCAAAATGCCAAAATCCAAAGACAAAGCTCATAAAGAGAAGTAGGGTATCCCTACCTCGAAGTTTGAGCTCAAATGGAGATGAAGACCAAAACCCAACGTGCTCCAAATCCTAACTTTTTCAGATTAAAACAAAGCTCTCAACACCCTCTATCTTTTTAACAAAGAGGCTAGGCTAGGAACCCACTAGAAGGAGATGAAATCTAGAGAGAAGACAAGTTTGGAGAGAGAGATTGTCGGCTGCTAGGGTTTACAAAATGAAAGAGGAAGAAAAGTGATGTTTAAAATCGCTGCTGTCTGCTGATATAAACAGGCTCGCTCGAGCGACCAGACACAAGAAACCCTCGATCGAGCGAAGAAAGTCTCGCTCGAGCCAAAAACTCGAAGCTTCAGGTCTGCAACCCAGAAGCACGCTCGAGCGACAGAATTCTCGCTCGAGCGAGGAACTCAAAAACATACACCTCGCTCGCTCGAGGGAAGGAAAGCTCGCTCGAGCCAAGAAACACAGCTCTCAGGTCCAGAACCAGATGCAATCGCTCGCTCGAGCGAAGCCACTCTGGCTCGATCCACTAGACACAAAAACTTAACTCTCGCTCGAGCGAAGAAACCCTGGCTCGAGCGAAGGGCCAAAACAAGAAGCTCGCTCGAGCGACAAACTGCTCGCTCGAGCGAAGGTCCAAAAATCTGGGTAGCAACACTTGGCTCCCAAACACAACCAACCTGTAACAGACCTGCCCAACACATCCTATAACTCAAATACGAAGTATGAAAGGATGTAAACAAGATATAAACAACTACTAACATCCACGGAACCAAGTCCGGATCACTGTACAACAAGGGATAAAACCCGGGATCGCTATAAAGGCTATGCGTTTTTTCAAGACAAAGGCTTTCGCAAGTGGAGCGAATTCAGGCATAATCCGTTGAGAAGATATACAAAAGAGAAACTTACACAGCCAGTATAAAATGAAAGAAAAAAGTTCTCTATCTCTCACGGGGCCTACCCTTTTATTTTCAGCCTTTACAAAATCATTATAGGAGGAATTTAAATGTGGAAGTGAAAAATTGACAGATAAGTCTGGGTAGGTGGGAGTAAAAGGAGAGCCAAGGGGCGAAAGCCCTAAGAGATGGCAAACAACGGTGGGGGCCATCATACCGCACCGAAATTGGAAGAAATTAAAAGCCATATTCCAAAAGCATAAAGCAGCAGGAATCAAAAAGCGGTCCTCAAGAATGATGAACCTGGAAAGACGAAGAGCGTCGAGGATGCAGAGCTCCTGTAGGTCATCTTCTCTCTCAGGCACAACCCTGTCATACCATTCCTCCCATTCGGTTCTCAATGTCGGCCAACAGCGATGAGGCCAGGTCATTCTCCAATTGCTCCAGTCAAGCCCTCCTTCGTAGAGAAGAAAGTGATCCTTCAAACGGGGGTATAAAGCTGGAAGTTGGTCAGGGGCCTCCCGAAAGATGGGACCTAGGACATACTCTTGTTGGTTACTGTGGCGAGGAACAAAGAGACGTCCATCTATGGCGCTTGACCCACCAGTTGTTAGCCTGGCGATTTCTTCATCAATACATTTCTTCAAAGCCATGGTAAGGCTGATACGGTCGCCAACGAGCACTTTCAGCGAGGAATGATCCATTGATGGCAAGTAGCAAGGAAGAGAGGGTTAACAGAAGATCGATAGGGTTTGTGTGTTAAAAGAGCAAGTGATTTCAGAGCACGAAACAAAAGGGTTTTTAAAAAAAAAGCTTTTGTGTCTGAAAAATATATTGCGTAAGTCGTTAAGTACTAGAAGTATGAATACGAAGAGTTTCCTTCAATATTGATACTTTTGGAGGGAAAAACACAGCCCAGATATTGAGGTTAGCTTCGAAGTAAAATATTTGGCTTCGAAGCCAAATTTTGGCGCCAAGAGCCAAAAAACAACGGCTTCGAAATAGAGAAGTCAGCTTCGAAGCATATTTCATACTTAAAAAATATAAGAATACTCAAGTGTTTATTTTACTCCAATAGGTTTAAAGACCTGTTTTAGGTTTCTTAACGAAGGTAATGTCCTTCGAGACAAAACTTGAGACTCCTTAAGGATAGGATTTGGTGTTCGAAACATCAAAACCAATGGTTGGTTTACAGAAAAGTTGTATGTGGAACTAAAGCAGCATGAACTGTTGTTCGGAGCAAAAGATGGTCAATTTAAAACTAAATTGATCATACTAACCATGGTCAGATGTTGATTATGGTTGAAACAAGCTTTAAGAATAGGATTGCCAGATTCGAAACACTAATTCTGATTGAAAATCAGCCAAAACTTTATTCCATAAATTGGAAAAGTTCATAATTGGTTCTTTGTAGTGTTTCATTTAAGACAATTGAGTCCAGGTTCGAAGGATGAGATTGTTCAGTTCAAAGCCTTGAATTTGCTTTTAAGGGTAAACAGAGACAATGCCGAACAAAGGAAAAGTCCCAATTATATTTAAGCAAAAGTGATTACATCGAATAGCCCTATTTGGGTACAAACTCAAGCTCATAAAAATAGGGAATGGAATAAATAACAAGATCATGAAACTTAGTCCAACTATGATCAATGAATTTCTGTTCTTTCTTTATTCTATCCTCTATTTCTTCTAACATTGGCTGCATGAGTTGATGTGTTCTCACTTCATAAAAGAACTCCTCAGCCTTTATTTCGAACGCCGTTTCTCTTAGTCCTTGTTCCAACTCATCCATTTCCAAATCATCCCAGTACGCAGAATCCTTAGTTTGAAAGTCGTTGTATTCTTCGACGAGGTACTCTACTTCATATTGAGAATGAACTCGAAGCGACGAAAGTTGACCCAAGGATTGAATGGTGGCCAAAGAAGTGCGGTGCCAATAGAGAAGTGATGGAAGTTGGTCCAAAAACGTGTGAAGTTCTGCTTGAGCAATGGGGTTGAGAACGTGGCCCCGAGTTAGAATATTACAAGCCCATCGAAAGTTCTTAAGGGGAACATTTTCCTCAAGAACATTGAAGGGTAAGCGAGAAAAGGCTGCAAGTAGGAGTTGGGCTTGCTTTTGTTGAGCTGAAGTAGGAGAAGGTGGAGGCTCGTAAGGAGGGAAAACTTTCTCTGCAGAAAAGGTAAGCCTCAACTTCTCCATCCAGGAAAGTTCTTTCGAAGGAGGAGGTATAAAGGCCCCCATTTCGAAAGAAAGAGGAAATTGAGGAGCACTGACACAATCAAGCCAGTCAGAAGGATGAAGCTTCGCCTTCTTGGCTAAAAATGAAGGGTTATACCCCTGTGCCTCTTCTGGACGAGAAACAGATCGTACCATTTTTGTAGGCATGGATGATGTGTGCCATGCCATGAGTAAACTGTCCTCTAAACTGCATCGATAGTCGATAGGCATGTAAGGATAAACCACCGAGCTTCGTGCATAAGAAGGAAAGTCCAACGGGTCGGTGAATTCGACAAAGTGGTGGTTAATTCGCTCCCTTAATTCCCAAACCTCAGGTTCTGACCAGTTTGACCAGCCTGAAGCCCTAGAGGAAGTTGAAGCCGCAGCCTTATCCCATGCAGAGGATTGTGAAGAGGGGCCTCCTATGTCCATATTTGCAACCTTCTGAATCAAAGGACTAAAAGCAGTTTGTCCACAATCTAAGGGTGAATCAGAAGAAGAATTTCCCGTGTCCATGTTTGCAACTTTCTGAATCGAAGGATTGAGGGCAATGTGTTCGTAATCCAAAGGTTGGTAATTTGCAAAGGCATCCATGACCTGAATATAGAAAGGCGGGTAAAAGTGGCTAATGAATGCATGGAAGTACTTTCGAGGGGAAGCAGCATTACTCAATGGCTCTTCATGTGTCTGATCAATAGAGAAAAAAGTTGATTTGGCCATAGTCTGTTCGAATGCTAAGGTATTGGGATGTTCAAAAGGTTGAAAGAGAGTTAATGCAAATGATCATCAATAAATGACGGTTATGTTTCCAGAATATAAACTCCATGCACGTTCTAAAAGCGGGAAAAGGCTTTTGATCCACTAATATCACCAAGTATTGGGCATATTAGTGCGGGGGGTAATGTTGGCTACATATTTTGTATAAGCCAGTTACAATTCGACACGTGGCAGAGTAAGGATAATATGGGAAGACTATACAAGTCTTCGATCCTGATCGTACATGTGGCAGTTAATATTGGTTCTCGCGTGGTCTGAGTAGCATTGGATCAGTAAAGAGATGCAAGGTGACGTGGCTTCAACGGTTACTCATATTCAAATTCAAATATAAGAAGGAAGCTCAACTGCAAGTGATGGCATAGTGGAACTACCTATAAGGCAACATGATCGACGATCATGGAGGAGCAGTTCGACGGTTTGAAGTGCAGTTCAAAGGTCATCCTTGACAAGTATAAATAGCAAGGAAGCCCCCAGAAAAAACCCCCAAACTCAGATCCAACAAACCAGTCATTTACTTCATATTTTCTTTTCCAGTTTTACATTTCCAGTCTTTACATTTCCTGCACTTTCAATTCCTGGACTGCACTTCATTCATAGGAGTAGTTTCAAGTAGATTGTTGCTGTAAACCTCTACGAGACTGAGTTTGGCTCATTGTAAGTTTTCATTTTAATGAAATACTTCAATTGTTTGTCATTTACCTGTTATTTTGTTTAATTTCTCCTAAGTCAAGCCACCAGTAAAAGTCCTCTTCATTGAGGCTGAAAGAACTAAAACACAATCGTCTAATAATTGGTTGGCAATTATAATTTCTGTAAGGACTGATTGATCCTTACTGGCACGCTCGCATTTACAAATATAACCCTCGAAAAGCCAAAAAGCCAACAAGATCATAAGACAAATGAGTTAAAATTGCAGGACATACAAGGAAGAATTTGATTGACAAATGGAAATGAAACGGTAGAATTTACCTTGTGTGGACTGAGGCTTAAATCAGGTTACTACATGAATTTGATGATGAACATCCTATAGTCAAACGTGCTATAAAAATAATTTCACAGTAAATTTGTCATCAATGTCAGTAGGTTCGTTAAGTCAGTCATGTAGCATACACATTAATGTGAGGGAGGGATTGTGGATTACTCGTCCAGTTGTTGTACTGGCCTCTCATCTAACATGCGGAGGTGGAAGCTCCGCACGTCTGTAACATAATCATTTCCAAAGTGTAGTTGCAGAAAGTCATGCATAGTTTGAACCTGTTCCACAAGGTTGAAGTTGGTTTATGTAAAGGATGTTTAATTTTGTTGTAGTGTTGAGAAATGCACCAGGACATACCAAAATTTTTGCCGCATTTAGCTTCGTTTTGTTCGGTCGGTTGGATGGGAACGAGTCAAATAGGTAGGCTACACTGTCCACCATATCAATTTTAACGCACAACCAATGCACTCCTCTGTAATTGAAAGGCATGTAAATCTACACGCAAACACAAGAGCAAACATTGTTTAGAGGCCATGTAAACATGTAATGGCATTCATATTTTCGTTTTAATATAACGGGATGAACATTGATATTACCCTCTGGCATGCATCAATCGCACCAGTGTATCTGTCATGTCCGAAAAATGATGTGACGATATTTTCATGGTGCAAAGGTTGCGTATCTTTATTTAGAATCAAAGTCTGCAAGTGTATTGCATAAAGGTCATTGATGAAAACATTTGTCAAAATATGTCATACACAAAACACAACGTAGCTTTAAACACTTACTTACCGACAGATATACGGGAAAGAACCAATCAGTATGCCTCACATCATTGTGTAAATTCCTCTGTCGATTAGTCAATTGCACCACCACCAAGTTGATTGGCTGGAACATTATATGTAAGACACAAGGCAAGTTGATTAGAAAGGTTTCTGAGTTCAGGGGTAGTGAAAAACACAGATTCATAGGTGCGCAGCCAACACTTACAGTGTCGGATAACCACGACCCTGGTTTGAGCGTGCACATGTCACGCCGGGTACCAACTTCACATGCCCGTCCATGAAGATTCATGGAAACAACAATGTCCCTACAAGCAATAATGATCCTTAGAACGATAGTTATTTCACAGTGGACTGTCATTTAAAATTTGCAAGTACTAAATGAAACAATACATTTCATTTTTGCTATCGTCAAATACATAGTCGAGAAGTTTTTGTTCCTCCGCCGATAACAACCCTTCGCTGTCCAACATCCTCAACGAGTCCTACAAAAATAAATAGCCAACTAACACTACACATTTCATAAAAAAAAAATTGAAGCTTACATTATAAGGTCAGTAGTCATAAAAAATAACGTGAAATGATGTATAAACTGTGAACCTCGGAGTTTTCCCAACTTGTGATGTTTGGTGCGGAGTTTGTTACAAATGTGTACACACATATGCCAGCAGCCATAGCTGCAAACATGCAATTGTTTGACAACTAGTACAATACAACACAGATGATTGTAAAATTAGTGATTCACATTATTGATATAGGCATGAATTGGGTATTCAGAACTTGTGGGGCATTAAAGGCAGTATTTGTACCTTGTTCACCTTATTCACACCATCAACATCCACAGGTGAACTGATGTTGTCAACTCCACTATTTGTTTTGCTATCAATGCACAATTGCATATCCCCGACCTCAGTGACTTGAACTCCACTTCCGCGCATTTTTCCTTTTCCTTTTCCTTTTCCTTTTCCTTTTCCTTTTCCCTTTGCACTTCCTCTAACGATTCCAGTTGCTCCCAATGGTTGGCCAAGCTTAGTAGGAGAAGTATGCACATCGCACGCCACGTTCTTCACGCCCACTGACTGAAGGTCAGGACTGTATTTATCCTCAGTTTCATATGTTTCCCCCGACTGAAGGCCTCCCTTCTTCTGGTTGTCCCCACCTTCTTCGATGTTCAACTTGTGCCCATCATGGAAATGACTTTTGTCCCTTGCCAAGGTTCCCTTCAAATTCTGTTATTGGTGATCCACCCCTTGTACATCTGAAATATTACACTCCATTGGGTTAACTTCGTCAGATGGTTTGACCATGCCATCGTCATGCGCCTCGACTCCAATAGTAGGGTCCACACCCTATTTGTCCACGCCTGTCGGTTGTGGTCTACAGAATATACCTTCGATGAGGTGGTGTAGCATTTGCTTCAGTTCACCTAAATTGGTTTGTTCAGTGAACGATTCGTTGCAGACCAAACTGAAACATTGAAGCGGTTGCTTCAGCATTTCCTTCAGTTCAGCAACATTGGAGGAGAGGTTAATGATACACACATCATTTCTTTCCACCTAATCATACATACACATTCGTGAACATAGTCTTATAAATCATCTTCAAATGATGTGGCTCAACTATGTCAAAATTGCGTAATGATTGGATAGATTACCTTGTCATTGTCAACAACTTGCTTGCCTTGGAAATGTCGCAACATCTCCATTAAATCTGTTTGGTTGTGGAGAACTTGCTTAATCATTTCCTTCAGTTCGCGAATGTCGGACTCTAAATTGCTCATACGAACTTGATCGTACTGTCCTTTTTGTTGGTTCTCGACATGGCATGCATCTATGTCAGCATCATTGGCATCGCTTTCGTTGTTACTGTAATCAAACTCCACCTAATCATAGAAACGCATAAATGAAGTCTGACATTATATGTTGAAGACAAGTGGGTCGATGGTGTGAAATGTGCACAGTGGTTGGAATGCTTACCGCAATTGTTGGAAAATTTTACTTCCTTCTAATACGTCGCAGCGTCTCCCGTATTTAGGTATCACCCCAATCATGAAGCTGAGGCGTGGACCGCGTTGTAGCCGACGTACTTGTCGAGCTCAGACAAACACAATCAAGGTACAATAGCTGTGGACATTAAGGGGCACACCATAATTAATTTATTCTTCCCAAAAAAATCAACTATATTCAGTAACAATGATATTCATTCTTCTAAATTTTGCAGCGGAACGTACATAGAATACCGATTTTGTTTACAACGCCGTCAACCTTATAGGCACATATCATGCAATGTTTTTTGGGAAAAAAAAATGTACAACAAACCAAGGACTTTATTGATGAAACCAAGAAAAAAAAGTTATGTACATGTTTGTATATATGAATGGCTGCAACCCAAAAGACCTTTCCCAGAATCAATACGTTTGGTTTGGTAATGGCCCTATCAAGGTTTCTTCTGTATATTCTTCTTTGACTCTGCCTACAAATGTGTATAATATTTCCTGTGTCATTCTGTGTCTGATTGATTATTCCAAACCGATGAAGATCAATCAATTATGTTCCCCTCTTCGCAACGTAGGCAAATTGGTTCCTCTATTGAGGTCCGTCATACTTTTTGCCCTGTACTCTTTGTTCTTAAATTCATGATGGTACTCGCAGAAAATTTATTTCTGCGAGTACCATACTTGGTCAGGAAGAGTGTTATTTTTCATACTCACAAAGCAGGGAACATTGTATGTCCCAATCAAGGCCAATTTGTTGAACCATGATAGAACAATGCATGAAACATATGAACGGAGGAATGGAAAAAACAATCGAGTTATTGGCATACCATTAGCAAGAAAACACATCCAGTTGCACCGCGATGACCTTTATACTTGCGAACACCGTTGTGAAGGAATTGCAGTGTCAACTTTGCCCAATTACAAGCTCGCATACCATTCACGTCCTTCACGGCATGAATGAAAGATGGATTCAAGGCGGTCATTGTGGTAGGACACAACATGGCCTCCAAGACGTACATCTCAAATTTCCACCGAAACTCGTCCTCCGCACCATCAGTCTCGGTTAGATAAAGTCTCAACTTGTTCAAAGGAATGACTCCGTTAACAACTCCAACCTCATCGTAGATATTGGGATATGCTTCTAATGACCCAGCCAACTGCACGTCATCGCCTTCACACCGTATTCCCAATAAAACATTAACTGCCTTACAGGTGAGCCTGAGTTGACGATAATGAACATTCAATGAACTACTGTCAGGATCGAAATTCTGTACCAACCATGCGCACAAGTCGTGATCTATACGTGTACACTTCATCCCCAGGAGGCCAACAAACCCAATGTCAATGACTGCCTGCTTTTGTGCTTCGTTGAACCGGTTAACTAGCTCAACAATTGACTTCAATGATATGCGGAGTTGCCTTTTACCCTGCACATTTTTTACCCTTAAATTAATACAAAAATGCAACCAACAATGTCAGCAAAGCAGGACCTAGCCAAATGCATTTACGAAAACATGAAGTACGTAATGACCTTTTCAAACTTCGGTGCACATAGTACTACTTTGGCGTATTCCTCGGCGCTCGCCTTAGCCAATTCCGCAAATCTCTTTTTCTTATCAGAGGGGAGTGCCTTCCACCTTTCCCCAATCTCCTTTCTACTCTTTAATCACGAAAGTGACAGACGTACAAAACAAATAACAACTATGAGTCCAAAATAACTGTAACTACAACTTTATGCCAAACGCAATCCGCATGCATTGTTGGTAATTAAATAAGATTGCAAATACAAATAACAGTTGCAGGAAAAAGTCAGCGACAAAACGTAGCTCGACTTTTACAACGAATTGAAATTTACGAAAACAATAGGAAGGTGACATTATTACATGCTATGCTACAATCCTACAAACGTGAAACAATCACAAGCCCAATACGACCATTGAATACAATGTGTGGATAGCAACCCAGCCATGTGTTTCCATCATAGCATATTATAGAGAATACAGATTTCGACACTCACCATTTTTCGTCGAGTGTTGTCTGGCCCTTGCATTTCCTTGAATTGTTGCTGGCTGCATGCAAGCATCATGAAGCTTATCATCACTGAATCTTAAATATGAATACATATATATATATATATGCAAGTATTTATGTCAAGCTGGCCCCGAAATCCGCATAAGACACCTTTCGTACATCCGGGATTGAATCGACACCAATTTAAACATTTTCAGACATGTGGAACGAAACCAATTTCAAACATCACAAACTGAACTTCGCCAAGGCACGTAGTTTCACTACAAAAAATGTAATTCCAGATTGTCAAAATGAACAACCAGTACCTGTAACAAATGAATGGTGTAACTGGCCGCTTTCGACAAGACCCAGCGATAGTGTCAGACATTTGGATATGTTGTTCGGCAATTGTCTTCAATCTTTTCCTTCCCCTTTATGAAAGAGCAAATCATACAAATTAGATTGAAGGGAAAATTACAGGGGTGGTGAACACATTTTGTCCGTTGTCTAATTTGAATCGATGCACTTTAAACTCCCTCAATTCTGACACTCCATTTTAAATTTCCTGAACAATTTTGGTCAAATTGCTAATGCTGTTTGTGATTTTTATAACAAATATTGTAATGTCAATTGATTGAGATTATGTAAATTCAGTAAAGTTATAAGTTGACTACAACAAAAAGTACAGTTGCCACGTATATGCATATTTTCTGATAGAAAACAGGGAAGAGTTGTAATCAAATGGACGTAATTGAAACAAAAGTTCACATGCAGATGATGCAAAGTGAGGTCATTCAAAATTTGTGCAAAACAAATAACACAAACACAAAAGTAGATGGGCTACTGTAAGAATTGATCCCAAAAAAAAGTCATCGTATTCCTTGGTGATGGATTTCGTTTGTTTACAAACATATGTACGAAACCAACTGGTAGCAAGTCTTGAAGGAGAAAACTAACATTGTTGGTGCGAGGTGACCAATATCCATCAGATGCAATGATGACAATTCTTGCAAACTATGCCAATCAATATTTACAAGAACACAAACAAACGGCTGCAACATATGGCTGTTAACCTGAAAATTTTGCGTAAACACAGACAACAAAACGCAAAATTTCCCAACACATATACAGATTTTGAAACGGACAAAAGAAAGGACACACATCAAAATTTTGCATTTAGTTCACACAGCTTATAATTGAAATAATTATGTGTACAAGCGATAAATGCATAATTTCCCAAAAATTGAAGAGGAAGGACTACATTTTATTTTTCATTTAGGGCTGAAGGACTACACGCACATACTTTTATGAAGGCCCGACTACAAAGGACAAAGAAGCAACTGAACTATTTCATGATGGGGTTAAACAATCTGGACAGGATTCTGTTGTCACTGAAATTGGTGCTCATCCCAGGCACAAAAGCCAGATGAAACCCCATCAAGTTGAGGGCTTCAATTTCCTACTGAGCAACTTGGTTGCAGAGAATCGAGGTGGCTGCATCCTGGACCACGCTCCATTACCTTCGAGTGCTCAGACAGTGGGCAGATCAGAGAAGAATACTTTTCCCGGCGTACAAGCAAGTTTCTTCAATTGTATGTGACAATGAAACAAGCAAGACTGCCGCTGCATGCCAACAAATATTACTAACGTACCCATCCATTCTCATTCTGGATGAAGGTCATACTCCCACAAATGAAAGTACGCATTTCATGAACTCGCTCAATAAAGTCGAGACAGCCCGCAACTCATGAATGACAGCTACCTTTCTCTTGAAATGTAACTGCTATTCAACAGAAAGATGATAATTTCAAGAGAAAGGTAACCGTCATACAAGAGTTGCGTGCAATGACAGGCAAGGCTGTCCATTTCTACGAATGAGATTTTCTTCATGAATTGCCTGGGCTTGTTGACTTTTCTGCATTTCTTCACCTCAGCCCTACAACAGTTCGTGAAGTTGAAGAACTGAACAACTTAGTTAAGAAGTTGAACATCAGTTGGGATGGGAGCACACTCTATGTGAACGCACAGTTGAGATCTCTCCTAAAGAGTTCACCTACAGACACGTCAACCACAGAAACAGAGGGCATTGACGATGCCCGGATGGACCACATCTTAGAAAAGTTGGATATTAGAGAATGACTGAAGGCAAACTTCTTCCTTAATCTGTTAGGCTTGTCTGAATCAGGTGGGGAGAAGGTATTGGTTTTCAGCCATCGTCTCCAGCCACTTAAGTTGTTGGTAAGGCTAGCCATGAAAGTGAAGGGTTCGACTCTGGAAAAAGAATTGGGTGTGGGGAACAAATAGCTCTCTACAAAATTTGAAAATCGTCATCCTCATTTCAACTCTTTCAATTGGCTTTCCTATGTTTTAAGTTCAATACCATCAACTATGCATGAACTTCAGCACTGAAACAAACAGTTGTTTCCTGTGTTACACAGACTCGGGTACGGGTGCCAGGTGTGGGAATGTATGTACAGGTCCAACTCATTAAATCTTACATTCAACAGTATGCGGTCTGGGGAAAAAATATCATATTTTTAATCTAATATGTGACATAAAATGGTACTATATGTAACTTACAGTGTCAAAATGACATTTATAGTAATTTGACAATAATTTGCACATATAATAATTGTGTTATATACAATTATATAAGAAGTGTCCTTTGAAAAGTATCTGACACATATCCCATACCCTTGTCCGACTATCAGGTGTCCAACACGGGTATTTGATCTATTTTGAAGACTCTGTGTAACACAGATTGTTTCTAAACATAAGTTCCGGCAATATAAAATCACCAAGTACTACAAAATTGAAAGCAGAATTCAACCGAGTGTGCTAGCCGTTGCGAAATCAAGATTAGTCATTGTTTGTTTATCGAGTTTCTTATTTTTGCTTTTTTCGGTACTCTAAAAAAAAATTTGTTTTTCTCGTGCCAACATTACACAAATTTTTTATTAAGTCTTCTTTAGTTATATATAACCTAACCTAACAAGTTCGCCATGTAAATGCAGAACACCTTTTATGCTTGTTGCTAACTACTATGATACCTATGTTCAACTTGCAGCACTGATAGCAGAGGGAAGACTTCCTATTCGAAAGGGAGAAAATACAAAAATGGAGTACAGAACAGTTCCTATTGGGTCGATTTCGGGTAGCAGAGGGAAGAGTTCCTATTCGAATAGCACAAAATACGAAAATGGAGTACAGAACAGTTCCTATTAGGTCGATTTCGGGTTGGGTGTGAAGGTATATGCGAATGAAAGAAGACAAACAAGGAGACAGAGAATGTACCAGCACGAAATAAAGGAAATACCAACCGGAGCAGACAAACTGACGGTAGTGCTCGATTAACCCTTGCGGTTGTGCTTCAGTGACAAAAATCAACTTCAAACAAGAATTTATGCATCCACTTCCATGGCTAGCCTTCCCAAGAACTTAAATGATTGATGTTCGCCAAACTCAAGTAAATAAGCTTTGTTCTTTCAATATGATTTTTGCCCTAAAATATTTTTCTCTGTAAAACCCTACAGCTACGAGGAAATGGAACAACGGAGAGACGGGGAGAGAGAAAGACAAACAAAGAGAGAGGGTCCGAGATGCAAGAGAGATGGACGGGCCGAGGGAACTTACACCTTTTCTAAACACTTCGCATTTTTGAAAATTTTCTACTTTTCCTGACAACTTACACCTTTTTATGAAAAGTTACATCATTTATAAATTAATTTTGTTCATAAAAGTTACACCTTGGAACTTACACTTTTTGTAAAAACCAAACTTCATTTATAAATTAATTTTGTTCATAAAAGTTACACCTTGGAACTTACACTTTTTGTAAAAACAAAACTTACACATTTTCTGATGTCCCTTAAAGATTTTGTGGAAAAACATACGTCTTTCGTGAAAACTTCAATTACACGTTTTATGAAGTGACTTACACCTTTTGTGAAAAAACATACACCTTTTTCAGAAAATTTACACCTTTTGTGAAATAAATTTTTTTATACAATTTACACATTTTTAAAACATTCACATTCTCTGAAAACTTCAATTACACGTTTTATGAAGTGACTTACACCTTTTGTGAAAAAACATACACCTTTTTCAGAAAATTTACACCTTTTGTGAAATAAATTTTTTCATACAATTTACACATTTTTAAAACATTCACATTTTCTGAAAACTTATATGTTGTAGTGAAATTGCTTACACCATTCCTCAAAAGTTATACCTTTTGTAAATATTTTTATCAAAAAACTTTACACATTTTGTTCGAACTTACACATTTTCTGAAAATGAATCTTACACCTTTTGCCAATTTACTTACATCTTTTGTGGAAAAATATACACCATTTCTCAAAAATTACACCTTCTGTGAAATACTTTCTTTCCAAAAATATATATCTTTTGTTCAAACATACACGTTTTCTTAAATCTTACACCTTTTTCTGAAAATGGTTACACCTTCTCTGAAAAGTTACTTCTTTTGTGAAATAAACTTTGCATAAAATTTACACATTTTGTGAATTGAAGACTTAGACTATTTTTCAAATCATTTACACCTTCTGTGAAAAACATAAACCTTTTTTGAAAAGTTACATCTTTTGTGAAATAAATTTTTTCATACAATTATACCTTTTGCTAAAAACATACACCTTTTCGTGCAAATACTTACACCTTTTTCTGAAAAGTTGCTTCATTTGTAAGTTCATATTTTCCATAAAATTTACATCTTTTATGGAAAATTTGGTTTCATAAAATTTATACCTTTTGTGAATCCTTACACTTTTTCTGAAAGTTTAAACCTTTCAGTGGATGTACTTACACCACTTCTGAAAAATTTTGTAAATATTTTCCCCAAAAGGTGTACACTTTCAGAAAAAATGTAAGTTTTTAACAAAAGGTGTAAACTTTATGAAAACATATTTTCATAAGAAAGTGTAAATTTTCAAAAACCGTGTAACTGTTTTCACAAAAGATTTAAGTTATGTCACAAAATGTGTAACTTTTGATTTTGGAAAAGGTATAAGTCATATAAAAGGTATTTCACAACAGGAGTATCTTCTCAAAATGGGTGTAAGTTTTTAAGAAAATGTGGAAATTTTCAAAAAAGATGTAACTGTTTTCACAAAGGATGTAAGTTATGTCACACAAAGTGTAACTTTTGTTTTCAAAAAAGGTGTAAGTTCTAATAAGAGGTGTAAATTTTATTGAAAAAATTATTTCACAAAAGGAGTAACTTTTTAGATAACGTGTAAGTATTTCCAACAAAAGGTGTAAACTTTAAGAAAAGGTGTAAGTTTTTTTAACAGAAGGTGTATATTTTATGAAATGTAATTTTCCATAAAAGGTGTAAATTTTTTCACAAAAGATGTATGTTATTTGACAAAAGGTGTATGTTCTGTTTTCAGAATGGTGTAACTTCAAATAAAAGGTGTAAATTTTTTTATTGAAATTATTTTACAAAAGAGGTAACTTTTCCGAAAAGGTGTAAGTATTTGAATGAAAATGTGTAAATTTCCAAAATAGATTATTTCACAAAAAACTGTAACCTTCCACAATTACTATAAGTTTTTTCACAAAAGATGAAATTAACTTCAAAAAAGGTGTAAGTTCCGTTTTTTCGCAGAACGAGTAAGTTGCTACAACGCAATCAAACTGTATTTGTGTTGTTCATGGTTCGATATCAATATAGACAGACAGAGACAAAGGGAGGGAGGAAGAGAGACGGACCGATATCGACAGACAGAGACCGAGATAGGCATGGTTGGACAGAGAGAGACGAACCCAAATCGACACAGACAAACCAAGATCGATACAGACAGAGATCGACAGACAGAGAGAGCCCAGATAGACATGGTTCAACAGAGACAGACGGACCCAGATCGACATAGACAAACCAAGATCGATACAAACAGAGATCGGCAGACAGAGAGAGAGAGAGACCAACATCGACAGAGAAGAGCCAGAGATGGACAAAGAGAGACCAAGATGGATAAAGACAGAAAAATCCTTTGATTTGCACCAGCGGCGGTGGCGGTGGCGGTGGCGGTGGCAATGTCAGTCGGCGGTGGGCAACGGTGGGCCGCGACGGTTGGCTGGTCGGTGGTGATAAAATTTTCAACGTATAAGTCGGTGATAAAATTTTCAACGTATAAGTCGTCGATAAAATTTAGAGCTTCTTTGGAAACTTATGTCTTTTGTAAAAACGAAATATTCAGCTTGAGAACTTATATCTTTTGTAAAAACGAAATATTCAGCTTGAGAACTTATATCTTTTGTAAAAACGAAACATTTAGCTTGATTGCATCACAAAGTTTACACCTATTCCTAAATTTTACACCTTTTCTAAAAATTTACACCTTTTCGTGGAAATATTTACAACTTTTTTGAAAAATTACACATTTTATGGCAAAACCTTTTTCATAAAATTTACTCTTATTATTTGAAGTTACACCTTTAGTGAAAAACAAAACTTACATCTTTTCTAAGGTCATTTACACCTTCTTCGGAAAAACATACACCATATTTGAAAAGGTTATACCTTTTGTCAAATAATTTCTTTTAACAAACTTTATCAAAGCATATTTTCCATAAAACATGTAAATTTTCAAAAAAAGGTCTAATTGTCTTCACCGAAGATGTAACTCCAATTTAAAAGGTGTAAATTTTTTAAAAATTTTTGTTTCACAAAAGGAGTACCTTTTCAGAAGAGGTGTAAGTTTTTAAAATAAGGTGTGAACTTGATGAAAACATATTTTCCATAGAAGGTGTAAATTTTTGAAAAAGGTTTAAGTGTTGCTGGCAGAAAATGTGTAATATCCCATAAAAAGTGTAAATTTTATGGAAAAAGTTATTCACAAAAGCAGTAAACATTAACAAAAGATGTAAGTATTCCCACAAAAAGGTGTAACCATTCAGAAAAGATTTATGTTCTTAACAAAAGGTATAAATTTTATGCAAATATTCTTTCCATGAAAGGTGTATATTTTCAAAAACTTGTATGTAGTTTTCACAAAAGATCGAAGTTATGTCACAAATGGTGTAACTTCCCATTAAAGGTGTAAATTTTACGGAAAATATAATTCAAATTTCCATAAAAGGTGTAAACATTTTCAGAAAATATGAAAGTTATGTCACAAAAGGTGTAAGTTCTAATGAAAGGTGTATATATATTTTCCCGAAAAAATTGTTTCACAAATAGAGTAACTTCTCATAAAACGTGTAATTATTTTCACCAAAAGATGTAAACTTTCAGAAAACATTTAAGTTTTTAACAAAAGGTGTAAACTTTATGAAAACATATTTTCCATAGATATAAATTTTTTCACACAAGATGTAAATTATTTGACAAAAAGTGTAAGTTCGGTTCTCAGAAAAGGTGTAAGTTCCAATAAAAGGTGTAAATTCTTTTAATAACATTCTTTACAAAAGTAGTAACTTCTCAAAAAATGTGTAAGTATTTCAACGAAAAGGTGTAAATTTTACAAAATAAATTATTACACAAATGTGTAACCTTCCACAAATAGTGTAAGTGTTTTCACAAGAGATGTAAGTAACTTCGCATAACGTGTAATTTCCGTTTTTTCACAAAACATGTAATATAGCGATCCCGGGTTTTAAACCTTGTTGTACAGCGATCCGGAGTTGGTCCCGTGGACATTAGCGGTTGTATCTATCTTGTTGTCATTCTTTAATTCCATTTGTTTGAGCTTTAGGATGTGTTGGGCTTGTTTCGAGCAGGTGGGTTGAGCCTTGGCCTAAAATCTTGTTGCTGTGTTTTTGGTCTTTTCGCTCGAGCGGGTCTTAGAGCGCTCGAGCGGGTATTGCACACTCCCAGTATTTCGAACTCTGCAAAACTGCTGCAGGTGCGTTATTTACGCTCGAGCGGGTTTCTTGCGCTCGAGCGGGTCGCGCTCGAGTGAGCTTGTTGGCGCTCGAGCAGCTGGTACATTTTTGGCGTAAGTTCTGAGAGGGGGAGTTTTGCGCTCGAGCGGTCTGGTTTTTCACGCTCGAGCGGGTGAACTATTTTTTGTGTCATGACGCTCGAGCGGTAATTATTGCGCTCGAGCAGACCACGGTTTTTGTTCTTTACGCTCGAGCATTGTGTTTTACGCTCGAGCGGGAATGTCGTATAACAGAAGGTAGCTGGGCACTTTTGAATCACTTTCTACACTTTCTCTCTCTCTCTTACTTTCCAAAAAGCTATTTTGAGAGCTTCTCTCTCTAGAAACTCCCTTCTCTCTAGGGTTTGATCTAGTTAGAGTATCCTCCTTCCCTTCGGCCTTTGTAAGAGTTGTGTTGATCGTCGAGGGCGTCGTTTTGATCCGAAAAGTTTGGAATTTGGAGCACTTTGGTTTTGGTCTCTTCTCCATTCGAACTCTAACTTCGAGGTAGGGATATCCTACTCCTCTTTATGAGTTTTGTCTTTGAATTTTAGCATTTTGATATGTTTGAGGTTGTTGGGTAATTTTGAGAAAGTTTGGGCCTTTGTGTAATTTTACAAAAGTTGGGGTTTTAATTATATAAACCTACATGCATTTTAGGGATATAGAAATGAGATTAATGTTGGAACATTGATGGAAATGGAACCTTAGGGTTGTTTTGTGAATTATGGTAATTTGCCCTAATTGGTTTAATTAATTAATGTATATAATTAATTAAAGAAAATGAGGAGTTGAGTTGAGAATGTTGAAGTTGGGAATGTATGGGACGAAAGGGTGTAGTTGAATCATTGATTGCTCACCTAGTTGAAATGTTGATATATTATCCATTTGTGCATTTATTTCCTGTTTAGAAATAATTACTTTGGGCTACCGGTGGAGGGTAGTATTGATTGTTGTAGACAATGCATGATGATTAAGCAAACTAAAACTAATCAATTGGATGTGTCATAGAGTATGAGGTTGATAGAATACATTAACTTTATGTATTGATTGATTGCGTATATGATTCTGTGTTTATATGCATTGCTTGTGTATGGGAGGAGATGGGGGATGTACTCCACGGTTTAGGGGAAGATGGGGGATGTACCTGTAATACCCCTGTTCCGTAATATGTTAATTGGTCCTTAATATGATGTGATTATGTGTTGAGTATGATTTTGTGTGCCAATTATGTGAATACATGTGATTTCGAAGTTCTATTTGTTCACCGTAGGAATATCTATTTGAATAATCTGCTTCGGAAATTAAATTGAAGGCCTTATCGGCCACAGAACCTGAAATTGATTACGTCATTGTGATTGGCATAATTTTTAGAGCCTACGGTGAAATTTAATTAGAAATTGATTCGGGTGTAAACCTTCAGAAAATGGTGCAAGGGTTTTGACGAGAGGGTATAAACTTTCAGAAATGGGTGTAACCTTTCACAAAATGGTGAAAGTATTTTGATGAAAAGGTATAAGTTTAGAAAAATTTTCAGAAAATGTATAATGTTTCAGAAAGAGTGTAACATTTAGTTTAGTGTAAATTTTATTGACAAATAAGAGTTAGTCGCTAAAGGTTTGAAATTTTATGACCATCGGCCCCCTTCTTCTCTGTTTCGTACCAACACCTTCTCTGTTCTCTCTCATACGCACACAGAATAGTCACCACCAATCCTGACCCCCGCTGACCACCCAAGCGTCGGTGGCCTCCAGTGCTCACTGCCGTCTGACATCGCCACCTCCACGGCCACCGCTGCCGCAAATCAAAGGTTTTTTTCTCTCTCGTTATCGATCTTAGTCTCTCTCTATCGATGTCGGCCTATTCTCCGTCAATGTCGGTCTTTCTCTGCCGATCCCCATCTATCTCGGTCTGTCTCCAGCGATCTTGGTCTGTCTGTGTTCATGTGGGTCTCTTCTCTGTGGATTTCGATCCCTCTTTGTTGATCTCGGTCTGGCTGTCTCTGTCGATCACTGTCCATCTAGGTCTCTATGTCTGTCGATCTCAGTCCATCTCTCTCTCTCTCTCTCTCTCTCTCTGTCCCTTGCTCTATATTAAAAACGGTTCTCTTTTACATTGACATACTTGGTTGGATTTGGACTTGGAGTCGCTATTCCAAGCCCTCCCAAACTCGTCTTCTCTGAAACGGACTTTTACTAAGAGAAAGACCAAGCCCTCCGAAACGGATTAAGTTGATTAAATTGATAATTTAGTGCCCAATTGTTTATTATTATTATTTTGGAATAGTGGGGTTTGATGTAAAAGGGCACTACACCCTCAATTCCTTCCCTTATGTGGCTTTGGCTGATTTAAACTCTCTAGAGAGAGTGAGAGACCCGAAATTGAGAGAGGAAAGGGGAAATCATCTAAGTTTGCTCTTGAAGCTTTGGAGTCTTGAAGGCTAGCTCAAGAATTAACCATAGTTGTGAAGGTTAAAGCTCTTTGGTGAGTAATCTTGTAAATGTAGAGTTGATTAGTGATCAAGAACAAGAATTATGCTATAGATGATGGTGTTGTGTTGTATTTGATGAATTTGAAGTCCATATGTGCATGCATGTAGTGAACTCTTGTGAAATTACATAATCTAGCATGTAACATGTGAATTGTAAAGAATTGAGCATTGAAGTATACATGCAAGCATGCTTTTGTTATATTCCATGAGAATGAACACCATTTGCATTATTTGGGATGAGAATGAAGTCAAGATTAGCATGCATGTTTGAATAATTAAGAGATGACCTTGAATGCATGATTTTACCATATTGGAATGGGTTTTGGGGCATGCATGTGACTTATTTGTGAAATTGAGCCTCATTGAGTTGTAATTTGGGGTCTGTACCATGTTAGCATGATTATACATGAGATTTGAGCCATTGCACGCAAGAATTGTAGCTGGGAAATTGAATTTGGGCTCAAGAACACAACCTGGAATTCCCAGATTTTTTATGTCCGCACTAAATTATCAATTTAATCAACTTAATCCGTTTCGGAGGGCTTGGTCTTTCTCTTAGTAAAAGTCCGTTTCAGAGAAGACGAGTTTGGGAGGGCTTGGAATAGCGACTCCAAGTCCAAATCCAACCAAGTATGTCAATGTAAAAGAGAACCGTTTTTAATATAGAGCAAGGGACAGAGAGAGAGAGAGAGAGAGAGAGATGGACTGAGATCGACAGACATAGAGACCTAGATGGACAGTGATCGACAGAGACAGCCAGACCGAGATCAACAAAGAGGGGTCGAAATCCACAGAGAAGAGACCCACATGAACACAGACAGACCAAGATCGCTGGAGACAGACCGAGATAGATGGGGATCGGCAGAGAAAGACCGACATTGACGGAGAATAGGCCGACATCGATAGAGAGAGACTAAGATCGATAACGAGAGAGAAAAAAACCTTTGATTTGCGGCAGCGGTGGCCGTGGAGGTGGCGATGTCAGACGGCAGTGAGCACTGGAGGCCACCGACGCTTGGGTGGTCAGCGGGGGTCAGGATTGGTGGTGACTATTCTGTGTGCGTATGAGAGAGAACAGAGAAGGTGTTGGTACGAAACAGAGAAGAAGGGGGCCGATGGTCATAAAATTTCAAACCTTTAGCGACTAACTCTTATTTGTCAATAAAATTTACACTAAACTAAATGTTACACTCTTTCTGAAACATTATACATTTTCTGAAAATTTTTCTAAACTTATACCTTTTCATCAAAATACTTTCACCATTTTGTGAAAGGTTACACCCATTTCTGCAAGTTTATACCCTCTCGTCAAAACCCTTGCACCATTTTCTGAAGGTTTACACCTTTTACTGAAAGTTTATACCTTATACCATTTTGTAAAAGTTTACACCCATTTCTAAAAATATTTTCACATTATTTAATTAATTTACCTACAAACGACCCGTTTAGCAGGTCACCAATGTGTAAACTTTCATAAAAATGTCGTATAACGAAATACATAGAAGGTGTAAATGTAAAGTAGAAATGGCATAAATGCCTTACATACCATATATAAGGCACACTTAAGAAAAGGCCTTCCAATAAATATTTTTATTAAAAATGTATAACAATTTCATAATGGCTAACTAGTATCGTTATGGCGTTCAACTAAGTAGCTTCGGTAGGTTGGTACGATAGCTCTATTATAGCTCCATTAGCAATGCAGCGTAGCAATATCGATAAGTTTGACAAAATAGTTGAACCCAAAATTCGCCACTGGTTGCTGGTGAATCTACCTCTGAATTTCTTGCTTTTTGAGGAACATATGTCCTTGCTTCACTTACCTTCACCCCCTCTTCTGCGTTTACACACATTTCAACACATTTACTCCATTTTTATACTACTACTAATGAGAGAGAGTGTTACTGAGTGTCGATTTGAAAACTTTGATTAAAAGTTACGTTTTGCAGATTTTCCAAAAAGGTTAGATTAGTTTTTTTAATATAAAAGTCATTTGAGTAGGTTAAAAAAAAACTACACATGAAATTATAATTATATCCTCTATGTAAAAAAGACAGCGACCCCCATTGGGGTGACTCTCAGTGGGAGCTGATGGACCCTTTTTCTTCTCTTTTTTTTTTTTTTTTTTTTTCATCAATGACCAACCCTTACGTGTATGTGAGATGCTTGGGGCTGAGGGTTTCCAGCACGACTGTATCTTCTATGTTGTTTAGGGTTATATATGGATGGAAATGTAAATTTCTTAAATTGGGTAGGAATAGTTTAGTCATTTTATTATAATGTGATATCATAAACAAATATTAATTAAAAAAATCAAAAATAGTTTTTTACTAACTTCTCAAATCACTTTATAAAAAAATTAAAAAACTAAGTTAAAAGTTAAAAATTAATTTTTAATCACCTTATCAAAACACTCTCAAAGCCTAGTGGAGGAGCAACAAGAGTCCAAACCATCACTTTCCCATGATTAGCATCAAGTTCTTTACTTGTGTTAAATTTATGACAATATATGGTTTTGAACACATGAACATGTTTTTATACTGTTTGCTCAACTAGGAAGGGAATAGCCTAAACTTTAACAAATGGGAGGCCATGTTTCTACACTTAAAAAAAATTGGCTACTTGTAATTAATATAATATATGCTCGATGGTGTTCTAATGTACGTTTTAAAAATAATATTAAAATATTGTTATACAAATAATTTTATCAACTTTTTTTTGCGATTTGATGCCGCATAGTATTATTATAATCAATTTTGTTTCAAATTTAAAAGTTTTATAAGTGGATGTCAGGTCAGTAAATAAATTTTATAAAAAAAAAAAGGGAGACTTATTTATAAGTCCTTTTTCAGAACTTTATGCTAGGCTAAATTCTGTGTAATTTCTTATAGAGTCTCAAGTCCTATTTTCATAAGAATGTATTCCACAAGATCCTAACGTGACATGACACTTACATAAACGTAACGTAACGTGACACCTATATATACGTAACGTAACGTGACACTAATATGAACGTAACGTAACGTGACACTTATATAAACGTAACGTGACACCTATATAAACGTAATGTGACACTTACATAAATGTAACGTAACGTGTCACGTTACGTTTCGCAAACTTAATAAGTTTTTATTTTTTTAATCCGTTTGTTTTGAAATAGATATATAATCTTAATATATTTTTATTTTGTATTATTAATTGTAAAATTTAAAAAATTATCAATAATATATGTGAAATCTAAATTAATTCATAAAAATTATAATTTTAAATTAATTAATGGAAGGGCACACAACGCTAGGGCTCGGCTCCTCAAATGATATTTACCTTTGGGCCATTACAGTCACGGTGTCTGCCAAACTCATTGTTCTGCTCTGGCAAGCAGAAACACATGAAGCAAGGAAAGAAGTCCTAAGAGCAGATCTTGTGAAGTCATAAGCACCGTTAGCAATGATCTTCTTAATTAAACCAGTTATCCCATCTAGCTCCTGTTGTGTGCTCAAGAACCAGATCGAATCCAAGGCAATGCACAAGGCATCGTTCAGTGTTTGCGGATCTGCCAAAAAGATCAAACTTTCTGCGAGTTCCCAATCATAGGAGTGTTCGATGATAGTTTATTGAAAAAAATAAAATAAAAAAATTCAAAAAATAAATAAAATCAATTTCCTATATAAAAAATTCAATGTTACCATAGATCATAGGTGTCACGTTACGTTTATGTAGGTGTCACATTACGTTACGTTTATGTAGATATGTCACGTTATGTTTATGTAGGTGTCACGTTACGTTACGTTTATGTAGATGTCACGTTACGTATAGGTGTCACGTTACGTTTATGTAGGTGTTACGTTACGTTACGTTTATATCAATTTCCCTATATATGGTTTTATTATTATTTATGATATTAACAATTAATATTGAGGGTAAATATGTCAAGAAACTTCTCACAGGACTTATGGGAACATAAGTTTTTTTGTGGAACCAAATGTAGCATAAGTCTCCCTAATAGGACTTCTAAATAATTTTCCCAAAAAAAAATTATATTTTTTCTAAAATTTATATAGTATTTTTCTTTTGTTAATGAATGATATTTTCTTTAATTACTCCAAGGTAGAAATTTTACTTAAGATTGAATAGGTAAGAATATTAAAAGGCCTTGTTTGGTTTAACTCTCAAAACATAATTTTTTTAACAAAATTTCAAAATTTTGTTTGGTTGAAAATCACTTTTTCTCTCACCTCTCTCCTTTTCAATCATTTTTTCTCTCATACACATCTATTTAACTATAACAAAATATCAAATCATTCCAAACTCCCATACTCCAAAATTATTTTCAAAATATACAACAAAACAAACCAAAAAAATTTCTAAACTCTATCTCTAAGATTTTTTTTTTTTTAAATTTATCTCCCAAAACCACACCATACACTTCGTTTGACATTTTTTAGTTGGCTTTTTTATATTGGAATTTTTTTAACATGACTTTTTTAGCCTTGTTTGGTTTGGTTTTTTTGATTTTTTTGACTTTTATGAGATAAAAAGTGTAATGATTATGATTTGGATGTGATATGTAGATAATTTTGTCTTTTTTGTATTTTTTTTGTGCCTTTTTTTTTTCACATACACCTTCTCAAGTCTCCAATATAACTGCTGACATAATATGAATTATTATTCTTAATATAAAAAGAAGAGAAGTAGGCACTTGTATACTTCAAAACTATTTCTAAAATATATAACCAAATCAACTAAAAAAAAATTCTAAATTCTCTTCCAAAATTTTTTTTAAAAAATTATTTCCCAAAATCAAACCAAAAACACCCGAAGACTTCTAGTCATTCTATCTCTAAACCTCTTCTATTTTTCAACGAGTTTCATTGCTCGGTAGCCTCTACCCTTTTTCAACACGTTTCCAGCCTCCAATAGATACCAACTATTCCATATAGATACCAACTATTTTATGGAATCGGTTAAGTTTGTTTTATGTTTGCCTTAAATTTTTATTTTATTTATTTTATTTTTATTTTTTGTGTAGCCAATACACTAAACTTGGAAAACAATAAATAATAAAATATAGGATAAATTACAAATATATTCTACGAAATTTACTTAAAATATAAATTGTCCTTTATGGTTTTAAAAATTATAAATATCTTATTGTCACAATTTTTATTTAACAGAATTAATAGAAAAAATAAAATTTTTAACTACTCTCTTATATAATAAAAATAAATTACTTGAATTGTTAATTAAAATATATTTCTGACATTATAAAAAACTATTAATTAAAAATGATGATTTATTAATAAAATGAATTATTTATTATGTAATTACAAACTTAAAGGGGTAGGATGCAATTTTTAAAATTACAAAACAATCTGTATTTTACATAAACTTCAAAGAGTGTTTGTAATTTATCCTAGAATCTGTTATTATATATTGTGGAGGGTATTAAATCTATCCAACATGGAGGGACTCTTGACTCACAGCAAATGGGAGGCCATGTTTCTACACTTAAAAAAAAAACAGTTATGCTGCATACTCCCAGTGGGGTCGCACCCCCGGTGAGGTGGCGCGCCCCCACTGGCTAAACCCCCCCCCCAAAAAAAAAAAAAAAAAAAAAAAAAAACTATTTTTTTTTTGTCTAATCCCAGAGTGACACCTCACTGGGGGTCGACCCCCAGTGGGGGTAGAAACCATTTTTCAAAAAAAAATTGGCTACTTGTAATTAATATAATATATGCTCAATGGTGTTCTAATGTACATTTTAAAAAATATATTAAAATATTATTATAAAAATAATTTTATCAACTTTTTTTTACGATGTGATGCCGCATATGTATTATTATAATCAATTTTGTTTCAAATTTAAAAGTTTTATAAGTGGATGTCATGTCAGTAAATAAATTTTATAAAAAAAAATTATATTTCTTCTAAAATTTATATAGTATTTTCCTTTTGTAAATAAATGATATTTTCTTTAATTACTCCAAGGTAGAAATTTTAAATAAGATTGAATAGGTACGAATATTAAGGCCTTGTTTGGTTTAATACTCAAAGCACAATTTTTTTTAAAAAAATTCTAAAATTTTGTTTGGTTGAAAGATTTATAAGTGCATATCATGTCAGTAAATAAATTTTTAAAAAAATCAAATTTTTTAAAAAATTTATATAGTATTTTCTTTTTTTTAATGAATGAAATTATCTTTAATTACTCCTACAAATTTTCCTTGAGATTGAATAGGTAAGAATAAAGGGAAAATTGGTCTAGGGTCCTCTCCCACTTTTCATAATGGAAGAGATCCACAAAATTATTTTTTAATGTCTAAGATCCCTGAACATATATCAAAGAAATTTCAATCCTTTATACAATCTTCATCATCTGACCCATTCCATTTCTCAACCATAATAGCCCTAGCTTGCTCGCAAAGCGTCTTGACCTCAGTTTCTGTTAGAGGCTTGAACTCCATCAAGTGCTCGATCTGCCGATCCAGATCCGCGTGCGAAGGCATTCTCTCTCCGATCTGAAACACCGATCGATCAGAGACTAAAGATCAAAGCAAAAAGTAAAGGATTAATTGATTCCTACCTATCGATCAGAAATCACGAAATTAGGGTTTCTCTTTTCGATGGGGTTTTTGAATCCTCGGATCGTGGGTCCAATCCCTTCGTTCATCGGAGATCTCTCGAATCTCGAGGTCTTGCAGATTTGGGAGAACAATTTCACATTGGAGCTGCCGGCAAACCTTGGCCGTAATGGAAAGCTGTTGAGGCTTGACGTCTGCCCCGAACCTTACCGACAGTTCATCTTTTGACCTTTCTGATTCTGGCTTTCCTCTAGTTTCTGCAACACAGGTGCGTAAGTTGCCCACAAGTGGCCAGTCTAAGCTGAAGGCGGAAGATGTTCATACTGCAAACAAGTCTTTGGTAGAAAAAATACGATCTGCTCTAGATTTTGATGAAGCGAAGTACAGTGCATTTAAGGATATATCAGGAGAATATCGACAGGGCTTGATGGATGCAGAGACTTATGTAGGTTATGTGAATCAGTTTGGCTTGTCACATCTTGTTATTGAGTTGGGTGGACTCTGTCCTGATGCTGAGAAACAGAGAGCACTTGTTGAGACCTATGATGCAACTTTACGAAACAATGGCCTACAAGAAAAGTTTTTGAGCAAGGACAGCTCACATATGAAAGATGGTAATGGTTCCAAGAAGGTAAAGGGAAGTGCTTAGATGCTGAAGACACTCAATATTGGTGAAGTCAATTTTCTCTGGCTTGGAAAGTCCAGAATTTATCAATTTTTTCTGATTTGAAAATTGGTCAAACTTTTCTCTGGGTTGAACTCAGAGAAATTCTTTGAAAGTCCAGAATTTTTTTAGACTAATTTTCTCTGACCTGAAGAAAGCTTCATTATTGTTATTTATTTATTTGACCTGAAGAAAGCTATATGATTGAAAATACAGCTTTTATATCCAGTTCGATTCTTAAAAAATACTTATTTGTATTTTTGTTTTCTTAGAAAAGAGCCTTCTAGCTATGACTTTGAAGCAACATAGAATTTTTGCTCACTCAATACCTGCATGTATGTATCCTACGCTTGCCATAATTTAAGTGTGTATGTAAGGGTATGTGTATGCTTGTGTATAAATGTAGTACCATGAAAATATTCTTCTGTTTATTACCTTTAAAAAAATAGTTAATATTTTAATGGTAAAAAACACACTGCTTCATCAAAAAAAAAAAAAAAAAATTCCCGAACTGTCAGTAGCAACAATGGTGGAGGATCAAACCCACGGCAGAGAAATTTAATTTCTCTGGAGTCCATGAAAGGCTAAGGAAATTTCTCTGACAGTGTCCATGAAAGGCTAAGGAGGCAGAGAAATTTTGAATTTCTCTGGACCAATTTTCTCTTACTTGAATTTTCTCTGGACCAATTTTCTCTGGATTGATGTTGAGGGACTTTAGACATCATGAAAATATTTGATGTCCTTTATACTATAAAATCATAATATCAGGGACCTTAAAAAAAATACCCCAAGAATAAATAGATTTTAGATTTCTGTTATCCTCAATATCTCATATTAAAACTTTTTAATTTATAATTTTTTATTACTTAATTAATAACGTTGCACCTAAATTAAACGGGTCCCCCACAGATCATCTAAGCCTATATATATGGTCATTAAAAAAGAAATTGAAAGGTTTCAATTATTTTGATACGATCAAAAGAAGAGTTTGAAAAAGATGCATTGTCCAGAGATTGCTCTTTAACACTGACATTCTTGTTGTTCAAGCTTCATGTTTCAAATTTTAATTTGAATTCATGAATCTAAACTTATATTAAATCGTGACAGAAGTCAGATTGGAGACTAGAGAAAGTAAGCAATTATTTCAAAGAAATTCTCTTAAGATTTTTGTTTTTTTTCCCACACACATTCTCAAGACTCCAATATAACTGCTACAATATGAATTATTCTTAATATAAAAAGAAGAGAACTAGACACCTGTATGTATAGGTTTCATTGCTTGACAGCAAAGACATTAATATTGTGTTTGGTTAGGAGATTTGAGGAAGGATTTAGAAAGGAAAATGGAAAAAGTAAGTGAAATGTGAATAAAATATACCTAAATTTCACCTAGTTTAACACATCTTTTCCCTTTTCCTTTCCAAATTCCTTCACAAATCCTCCAACCAAACACAGCATAAGACTTCAGTCATTCTCTATCTCTAAACCTCTGCTCTTTTTCAACGAGTTTCATTGTTTGGTAACCTCTTCCCTTTTTCAACAAGTTTTGAGCCTCCAATAGATACCAACTGTTTTACGGAATCGGTTAAGTTTGTTTTATGTTTGCCTTAAAATTTTATTTTATTTTATTTGTTTTATTTTTATTTTTTGGGTAGCCAATAAACCAAAGTTGGAAGACAATAAATAATAAAACATAGGGTAAATTACAAATGTACTCCATGAAATTTATTTAAAATATAAATTGTCCATTATGATTTTAAAAATTACACATCTTATTATCAAAATTTTTATTTAACAGAATTAATAAAATAAAATAAAATTTTTAACTACTCCCTTAAACATTAATAATAAAATTACCTGAATTGTTAATTAAAATATATTTCTAACATTATCAAAAATGGTTAATTGAGGTGATGATTCATTAATAAAAATAAGTCATTTGTTATGCAATTACAAACTTAAAAGATAAGATGTAATTTCTAAAATTATAAGGATTAATTAGTATTTTAAACAAATTTTTAACCTCTTTAGCGAAAAAAGGCTTTGTGGAGGGTATAAATCTATCCAACGCGGTGGGACTCTTGACTCACAACAAATGGGAGGCCCTGTTTCTAGAAAGTAGTCAGAGTAAGCATCCAACATCTTCAAAAGAAAAAGAAAAGATTTCCATTCCAGAATGGCTAAACAAGGTTTCAAGTATAATAACTACAAAAAACCACATCACTTCTATACAATTCTACTTTTAGATTCTTCAATATGAAACTAACATCCACAAGTAAAACTTCAAGAAGAATTTGAATAAAAAAAACAAATAATCCCTAATCTGTTTGATTTATCTGATACTAGAATTTGACAAAAAAGTATATGCATCCAATCAAATTCGCACAAGGTCAAGTCTACCATGGCCGGTTCTGTAAATTGGAGCTGACAACCCTCGAGCAAGTGAGCCGGACCTGTCCTTGAGATCCAGTTAGAACGCCGAGGTTAGACATCTTCACCATGGCCCTTGTAAAATCAACCCGAAAGGTTGTGCCATCATCAGATGCATAAGCTCTCACTAGATCAGTAGTCTCTTGACTGGCCATCAACTGCTGATCAGCAAAGAGAAGTCCTCTGCCTTTCAGCAATTTTTGGTAGTAATGAGCATCAAAGACTGATCCTGATGAAATTGAAGAAGCAAGTGCTGTCCCCATTGTACTCCTGGATCTCATGGGAGTAGGAGCAGCTCCATCAGACGAAGTGCTATTCCCATTGCCGCAAATCATGCTGATCTCCAAAAGAAAATCAGAGGGTATAGATGGGTCAGGCCGTCCAGTTCCCATAAAATTGTCAAGTCTTGGTCGGATGAACTCACAACCGATCTTCCCGATGTTATGCCCACCTTCAAAATAGAAATATTTCAGTTTAAAGCTATGAGTGGGAATTCAATTCAGTAAAGTTAATAGGATCTGAATAAGAATAATAAAGAATGAGTAAATACCGAGAAGAGCCACAGTTTGTCTGGTCGTGAATCCTCGGAGAGCAAATAGCCTAAGCGTCTCTGAGATATTGCCATCAGGTCTGGGAATCTCAGCCGCAGCTTGGGCAAAATACGACTGGTTGCTGTCCCTCCTTCCTGTAAAGACCGGATAGAATGGGCCACCAGCCTATATTTTTTACAAGAAAAAGAAAATAGGACACATCAGATTAGAGGCCACAATGCAGGAAAGGGTCGATAGAAAAATGAGCAAAGTCTGGTAATTTAATAACATTTGTTATCTTATATTCATAAAAATTGTTTCAAGAGAACTCAAACAAAGTTAAGAAAACTAAAGAGGAGAAGATCAATTAAACAAAAAGACATTATGAAAGAGAGAACAACCAAGAAAGACAATAATATCCCAAACTGATGGCAAATAAGGCTAAAATGCGGGGCTATTACTCTTCAATAACAGGAAATTGTGAGGACTGCATATTCATTTCTAAGGACCAGCTAAAATGCATAATCCCAACAAGTGATGCTCTTCAAGCATGGTTAACCAACACTATAATTCTAAAATTCAGTTCTAAGCCCTAACCATAACTCCCAACACAAAGATTATAAAATTTCTAAAGCCCAACGGTAGTGGTGCTTGTATCAATCTTAGTAAGATTAATTTAGTTTGTTGAATTTTGTTATTTACTATGGCAAACTTAACAGTGGAGAAAGTAATTAATACATATACTTAACTGGTTTTCCAGAAACGTTACAAAGTTGGAAGCATATGAAAAATATTATCAATCAAGAAGTAGAAAAAGAAGAGAGTACATACAAGGACAATGGCATCTCTAGTGGCAAGAACAAGAATGTCAGCGCAAGATACAATTCCTGGGCAAGCATCTTCAAGCTCTTGTTTGATGGTATCAATATGATCAAAGCCCTTCAATGTCCTGTTGGGAATTGCATCTTTCTCAGCAGAGTGATTTGCGTTCCTGTTGCTGTCATTTAGGAGCACTGAAGCATCACAACCCTGCAAACAAAATGTAAAAACCCCACACAACAATCAAGAACAATGAAGTTATCCCAGATCAGAATTACAAAGAAACCCCAACATATGCACATAATCAAGAAGAGAACCCATTTGAAATGAACAAAATCAACTAATTCAAGAAGAAGAGGCAACATAATTTTAAGACAAATAATCCTAAAAGCCAAGAAAAAGAAAAGCTCAACAGCCAGATTGTAGTTTAGATGAAGGAAACAGAGGCGTTATTGAAACCCGTTTGAACAATGAAGTTATCAGATCAGAAATACGAAGAAACCCAACAATATGCACACAATCAAGTAAAGAAACTCAATACCCAGATTAAAATAAGAGAACCCAATTCGAAGGAACATAATCAACAACAGAATTTAAAGAAAGCTAATCCTAAAAGCCAAGAACAAGAAAAACCAGGATTATAGTTTGGATGAAGAGGGAAAAAAAAAACCCAATTGAAGAGAAATGTGAGATGCAAGAAGAGAGAGTAACATACGACAAAGGAAAGGGCATAAGATTAGGGCAAAGCAAACAGTGGAATCAAAAACAAAAAAGAAATCAATACGAGAAATATACTACACCTGAATGAAGCAATCGTGGAAGAAAAGGCGGAGGAGTTGAGCAGTGGAATTCTTGTTTCGAACCAATATTTGCGCCATGGTCGATCTCACGATCTTCTCAGCTTGTGGGCACTTTTCTCTGTAAAACTCATATTGTAGACTTGAGATTATGTGTGTCCGTGAAGGAAAGACGCTTTCTTGTTCTTCAGTTGCGGAAGACGAATCCAAGGAAACAGTCGGAGAATCGGAAGAAGAAGAAGAAGCAGAGGGAGGATTGAGATTGATAGCCGCAGCAAGAACAGAGACCATCACCACCACCATGAATACCCATCCACGAGAAACCGTGCTTGACATGATTGAAACTATGTTTTTTTTTTTTTCGATCAGACTCAAAGGAATTTGATAAATCAAACTTGGATTGGGAGAAACAAAAAAATAATAAAGGCGGGAAACAGGTGTTTGGGGAGCTGAGTTGGGGTAGATAATAAGAAAGAAAAAGAGAGAGAGGGTTTGGGTGGTTGGGTTAACCGTTATGCATACAGGCCCACACTCATAAAGGTTGGGACCCCTTTACCCCCCCTTTGCCACGTGGCAAAAGGTGATTGGAGGAGCAGGAAAAAAAAGAAAAAGAAAAAGAAAAAGTGACCAATGAGAGAGAGAGGGGTCCAAAGGGGGTCCTAAAAAGGGAGGATGAATCATTGTTGATATGATCATATGGGATTGGAGCATAAGACTGAACTGGACTGGACTGGGCTGTCATTTTGGCCCAGGGAGTTCTCACCACCAGGCTCATTCCTACAATTTGATTTGTTTAAGTTGTAAAACAAATTAGATTGATGCTGTAATTGTTATTATATATTTTATTCATTATTTTTTTAAAAAATAAACGATAAGTATGATTTTGAAAATAAAGTATACTTTTTATTTTATTTTATTTTAAATATGACAAATGTAATGAAATAATATGGTATGGTAACAATTATTGAATCAATTACATAGGGGCTTATGAAATGAATTAATTGAATTATTAAAGTGGATATGGAGTCCGCGGACCATTTTTCCTAGACAAGTATCATCAAAATATATGGATATGTTCATTAGATCAATTTGTTCTTTTCATGAATAATTTACACATACACATTATTTAAACAAAACAAATAATTTAAATCATTAAAGCAGGACCTTTAGTGAATATCATAAAATCCAACAACTCTAGTCTACAGAGCAGACAAAAAAGAAACCAAACCTTAACAAAAACATGTTTATTTATGACGACCAAGTTCATCTAAAAGCTCACCTCTTTTTTCTTTTTCTTTTTTTCTTCTTCTTCTTTCTTTTCATTTTTTCAATTTTTTTTTTTTTAATCTACACCCCTTAAAAAATTCTAGGAATTAATTCCTCATCTATTGTTATGCTTTGTACTCACTAGTGGATGTACATTAGTAATCTGTTAAATAAAAAATTCTAACAATAGGATATTTATAATTTTTCAAATCACAAGTGACAATTCGTATTTTAAGCAAATATCAAGAGGTATATTTATAATTTATCATTTTCTTTGGAAATATTTTATGATTCATAGCATTTTTTATTTACTAATGGTTAGTTTTTATAGTGATTTTTTAACTTTTTAAAGGCATACAAAAAATAAGGAAAATGTATTGACTTTTTGACTAATTTAACTTGTTCTCCAACAACTCCTAAAGATGATGAAAGTGAAACCCAATTATGTGGGTAAAGTGTTTGTTAATTTACAGAGTAAGTGTATGCTCTAATAATGTATTTAAATATTAGAAAATTCTACTATACATCATATGCACTCTTAAATTATGTTATTTTCTTTTTTAGTTATGATCAATTTTTTTCTTTAGTTATAACTTTATTTTAGTTATAACTCATACGATTTTTAATTATGCCTCATGTATTGTTTATTGTGACTTTTTTTTTTTTATATAATTATGAAACAAAAAGTATAAAATTATACAATTTTTTTCTTTAATTACAAGATCGATATACTAATCTTTTCCTTAGATATTTGTTGAAGTGTGTAATATGTTCATTGTCTTCATACATAAAACAGTCAACCAATTACAAAAAAAAAAACAAAAAAAACAAAAAATTAAAGTTAATCTCTTTATGATTTTTTCTCATTTGAATGACGCAATTTCTTATCTTAATTTTTGCACAGCAAATCAAACAATACTGATTTGTTCTGTATTTTATATGTTTCTTTGCAAGATTTGCAATTACATTCTCAAATCTTATGCCACGAAAGATAGATTTTTTTTATAGAATCATCGTATATAATTTTTTTTAATGTGTGTAGATGTTGTTAATATTGTACTACTTTTAAAATGTTTGTACATATTTTCAGTTTGATTTAAGTTATTATTAATGTTATTCTTTAATTCTAATTTTTTTTTTTTTTTTGTATATCTTTTTCACAATATTATTTTAATAACTTTTTCCAAATTGCACACACATCGCGCTACAACCTCTAGCAAAGATCCTCTAGAGTGAATTTCCCTAGAGTGATTCCTAAAGTGCAGATCTAACGGCACAAAAGCCACCATCTATATACCATCTATATAATTTGAAAAATAAAAAATAAAAAAAAATTTAAACTTCAATTTTGTACCGTTAGATCTGCACTTTAGGGATCACTCTAGGGAAATTCACTCTAGAGGATCCTTGGTGCTAGTGTATCTAATATTATGTCATGTTAGTCAGGGAGTTTCTGTGGGACACTCAATTGTTCTTTTCATACTTTGATATACGCTTGATGTGGGAAGGGAAACCATTCCATTACCCAACCATTCATTTTTTTTTTTTTTTTTTTTTGGTTTCTTTTCCACGAGGTAGAAATGTTAACAAGTTAATAAGTAGATTATTAGACAGGAGTGAGTTGCTTGATGATGAAAGAGTCAGTTTCAACTTCCAAATTCGCCATCCAAGGCTAATTTTAGGCCATCCCTTAGTGCCCAGAACTCTGCCACCACGCTGGAGGTGTGCCCGATATTTCTGCTAAAGCCCACAACCCAATGGTCCATGTGAGCTCTAATCAGACCCCCAGCAGAGGCTTTCCCAGGGTTACCCTTGGACGCACCGTCGGTATTGAGTTTGAGAAAACTGGGACTGGGGGGTTTCCATTCCAATTGACAAGGATCTGTGTAGGTGGCTTATCCGTAGGAACAGGATTAAGGTGATGCCACTCTAGAGCATGGGCAACGGCTGAAGAGGGAGAAAAAGGTGGGGGCTGAACTGATTTGAACACGCATGCGTTACGGTTCTTCCAAATGAACCAGCACGCTATGAGAAAGACAACAGACCAGGGAGCAGAAGATGGGTAAGACATGCAACGAAGACATATACAGTGAATCATGTCAAATACTTGTTAACTATATAAAGACATGCAATGAAAGAGAAAGCCAAATAGACAGAGAAACATACCAGAAACCAAGAAGAGGAGAAGCAACATGAGCCCAAGGAACCTCATACCCATTGCTATTAGCTCTGAAATTTTTTTTTTTTTTCTCTCTCTATTTCTTAACCCTTTGTTATTATTTGATCAACAATATTACAGACTCTCAAAAAATACAATCCCTACTCACTTGTGATTGGTTCAAGAAAAAAAGAAAACAAAAACAAAAAAAAAACAAAACAAGACAAAAACACATGATTGGTGCAAATCATTTTGGGGGTCATGGAGGTCTCCAACTTTAGGAGTGCCAAACATTTTTGTTATATGATTTAGAAAAATGCTTCAGAACTCGAATTTTTCACGGCTCGAGTGGCCCGAATCCAAAACAAAAATAAACTTTGGTGCACATCAACTCGAATTTTTCACGGCTCGAGTGGCCCGAATCAACTTTGGTGCACATGATTTTTTTTTTTTCTTCTTCTATATCTGAAATAGAGGAGGAAGGAAGAGAGAGAGAGAGAAGGAAAGGGAGCAGAGAGAGAGAGAGAAGGAAGAGAGAAGCAGGAGGAGGAACAAACATCATCGGCACTGCCATCACTGGCGCCCGCCATCCACTGTGTATACACAGATCTGTGTATACATAGATAGATCTGTGTGTGTATACACAGATCTGTATCTCTCTCTCTCTCTCTCTCTGTGAAGTGTTGAAGATGATGATGTGTTGATGATGATGCGTTGGTTGGTTGTTGATGATGATGATGATGTGTTGGGATGATGTGTTGATGATGATGATGCTATGTTGATGATGATGTGTTGGTCTCTTCTTTCTTCTTCTTCTTTCTTCTTTCTTCTTCTTTTATCTTCTTTTGTGAGTTACGGAAAGGATGGAGGAAAAAAAAAAAAAAGGCCAAAACGACATTGTTTTGAGATTTCGGGCCACTCGAACCACAGAAAATTCAAGTTAGGTAGCAGGATTGTATGATTTAAGAAAATGACTTGTAAGTTACACATAGCTAAACCATTTTTTTATTTATAGTAGTAATACTAACAACATGGAATCCGAGAGTAGATGCAGGGGTGGTGGTAAAAAGCCATCTATGGCATGGATACCATTGGCCTACATGCAAACTGTAACTAGACATTAATAATGCATCCACGGCCCACAACTTCATTATTGCGATATTGTTCGGTAACTATTAAAATTTATAATTTATAAAAAATATTAAATATCACATATGTTTTCAAAAGAGGAGGATTAATATTTTTTATTTATAAATAAGATGGTGTTTTTTTAGGGGCACAGCTTCTCTCCGGTCCAAATTTGGACTGGACGGTGCTGTCCGGCCCTTGGGGGCCCACTACGGGTTGTGTTTCGATAATCTAAATCGTTAATGTGTAGAACTCGTCAAGTACTATGTGCCTGTAAAAAATTACGTTGATCGGATATCAACAGCTATATGATCAAATCAGTTTTTTGTAAGCCGTTTATTTTTCGCCGTCCATTTTTTTCATAAAAAACTGATTTGATCATATAGCTATCGATATCCGATCAACGTGATTTTTTACAGGCATATAGTACTCGACGAGTTTTACACATTGAACGGTTTAGATTATCGAAACACGACCTGTAGTGGGCCCCCAAGGGCCGGACAGCACCGTCCAATCCAGATTTGGACTGGAGAGAAGCTGTGGCCTTTTTTTAGTAAGAGGGGTTTTCTAATTTAGCGATGTGGGATTACTTAATGAAATTATGTGGAATTGCTCGATGGAATTATGTTGGCTTTGTTGATGTGGGAACTTTCATGCCTTTTCACCTTCTTCCATCCATTTATTTAGTCTCAACTTTATTCAAGTGCATGTATATCACTCATATTATGTTAATATAATGACTTTATTATACTTGTCCAAATGATTTAAATAAATAAATAAATAAAACTTTTATCATCAAAATATGACAAATTATACTTAAGTTAGTAATAAAATACACATTGAATTTCAGTAGGGTTGTGAATGATTTAAGAATCTTCCATTGAGAAGGTTTTTTTATTATTTTTTATTTTACTTTTACCTCCCATTAGCAGATATTTTAATATTATAATGTATTATAGATTATATTGTTTGTCTGGGCTCCAAGATAATTATTCTCCAAGTTTCCTCTCCTCTCCTCCAAGAAAATCCTTTTTTTACCTACCAAGTTTTCTTGCCCACCAAGTTTTCCTTATCTTTTCTTTTCCTCCAAGTTAATCCTTTTTCTTGATGACCAAGAATCCTCCAAGCAACTTGCCCAGGTTTTCTTTACCTCCTAGAATCCTCCAAGAAACTTGTCCACCAAATTTTCTTCTCCTATAAATTGAGTTAACGTCTTATCTTGGAAAATAGAAGAAGTGTTTGTTGTTTTATTATGTTTGTGTGAAATTATTAGGCAATTAAAAAATGGTGTATGTGATGAAACTTTGGATTCAACCAATTATGCAATATTGGTAAACCATACGACTTAGTTGGGCTGTTGTACCCTGGGGGGGACAAGTCAAGATTTTTTCTACTGCACCGGTGTGAGGCTTTGCCTAACCACAGAGGGCTTGAATCTCCTTAAAGAGAACGAATTTCTCGAGCCTCAACCCTTTCAATAGTTATTGTAAATTTTATTATATGTATTATTTTAGTGTTTTATTTATAATTATCACCAACAATTTTAAAGAGATTCAAATAGTAAAATTCATAGAGCCAGCATTGGAGAAGCCCAATGATAATACCCACAATCTCAACAAGCCCTTCCGGTTCAAAGGAGCCCATTTCAAGAGATGGAAAGGCAAAGTACTTTTCTATCTCAGTCTCCTCAAGTGTCACGACCCAAACCCGGCCCTATGGGTTTAGCACCGTAACTGGCCAGTAATCCGAGATTACCGAAGGCCTGCTGAACAGTAATACAGTAAAACAGAGTACAGGGCCTGGCGGAAGCCAATACAGTAAATAAATAGTGTCCATTGAGCTGTGACAATCTGTATGCCAAAAACATTTTTCATGCATTCATACAGTCAAAACAGTACAGTCTATACAATCATATACAACCATTCAGTACGGGGACTTAATCCCCCGATAACAGTACGGTGAAACAGTAAACAGTTTATACAATAAACAAAACAGTCAAGAGACAGGTGGGGGACACAAAAACACCCCAAGCCATAGCATGGCGTCTCGGAACCTCGCAGTGAGGCACATAGGCTGGCTTGACAAAACTGGGGACTAACCCACGCTCCTAGCTCCGGTCTGGCTGCTGAGAACCTACATATATATATAAACAGTGAGCTAAAGCCCAGTGAATAACAATAAGTGTAAAGAGGTTATGAATGAATGTCCTTACAATAATGAAAACAGTTCATTAAACAGTATTTCAGTCTTTCAGTATTTCAGTCAATCAGTCATATGTGGTACATCCAATAGCCTATAAACAGTAGGTCCAGAAGGACCGGGTCTTAACAGACCCAACAGTAGTGATGGCCATCAATCAATAAACAGTATGGTTCCACAAGGAAACCGACAGAGCTCTGTAACAATAACAATAATCAATAAGTGCTAAGGATGCCACAGTACAGTTCACAATACAGGACATACATTCATTCAATAAACAATATCAGTTCAGTAAACAGTTCTGTTCAGTATTCAAAAGATAACCATTTTGAACATATCTTTACACAATCTGTTACTCACAGAGATTGGGCTAATAGCAGCTAGAGCGCGTCCCCGAAGCCAACCCTAAACAGTTAACAAAATGAACACACTCTAAGTTTAACAGTTGGGGAAGTACAATAATTAACTTCCTATTATGCCTCGGTGTGTTCTACATCTATATCCTCATTAAGATGCCTTAAACTAGGCCTAAGAATGCCTAGGATGGGATGAGGATGTGAAAATACACTTAGAAAACATTTGCAGAATTTTCAGTGAAACAGAGTCCCGCTCGAGCGCAGGTTTCCCCGCTCGAGCGGACAGGCAAACAAAGGTCCCCGCTCGAGCGCAACATCCCCGCTCGAGCGGACCAAAAAGTACTGGATAGGTGAAATCTCCGCTCGACGCCCGCTCGAGCGCATCACCCAGTCCTCCGCTCGAGCGCCCAATACTCCGCTCGAGCGGACTGATGCACAGAGCAAGATGCTGGGAGCTCGTTTTCTCCGCTCGAGCGGACAACAGAAATCTGGAAATCCCAGATTTGAGTCCCAAGCTCAAAACCAAATTCAAAAGCAATATTTTCGATCCTCTTGGGCTATTTTCTGGAAAAACTCTTTTAAACACATAGAATAACATGTTTCAAAGCTCAATTTAAGAAATCAAAGCCCAAGGGTGTTTAATCAAACTCATTTCAAACCATTTTTCAAGAGTGAACTTCAAACATGACATGCATGGATTTTTGAACCAAATTAAAGCTTCAATACTAGCTCAAATGAGCTCAATACTTGGAAAATAAAATGAAAACATGGACTTTGATAGAAACATGGACATGCATGTACAATCCACCATGTATTCAACTTCCAAATGCACCAAAATGGCCATGCATGCAACAATTAAGGTCCAATTCAACATGTATGAGCAAATTCATGGCCTAGCTCTCTAATTGGGCATGAACTATGCAAAATGAGGCTCAAAGACAACAAGATGGAGATGAAGTCACTTACCTAAGTCTCAATTACAAGGTTTATGAGCTCAATTAGCAACTACCCTTCAATTTCTTCAAGCAAGTCTTATGAACACAAGATGAAAACACTCACTCCCTAATCTCTCTCTCTCTCAATTCGGTGGTGAACTCAAATGTGCCAAAGAAGTGTTGTATAATGCAAGACCAAGTCTTGTGCAAGGTGTGGTGTAGTGGCCCACTAGGTGGCAACATGGTAATTAAGCCAAAGTTTGCAATATGACAATATTTAATCTAGTTTAATCATTCCTAATCAATTTTCAGATAAACATACCATTAAATCACAAATATTCTACTGATCATGAAACACTAAACGGTTTCTAATTCGGCCGCCGATAAGGCCTTCAATTAGCAGGTTAAACATATAAATTCTAACAGATAATCAATCAATCAAACAGATGCAATATGCAATTCAATAGATAACTTATTCAATTTCAGTTTCGACTTCAATCAGTTCATTCAGTACTTCAGTTAATCCAATTATCAGTCATTATCAGTCCAGTTTAACAGAAATCAGTACGTAATTCAGTAGGTTATCGATAATCAGTACGAGGGTTGTTACATCAAGGTAGCCTATATCCTGACCGAGAAAAACCTAAACAAAGTCCCCACTGAAGAGATGATCGACGATGAGTATGCCGCTCATCTTGAAAAGATTGAGAAATACAACACAGATGAGTATAAATGTTGGTATTAACTTCTGAATTGTCCTTCGAATCAATTTTATGATTATTGTAATACTACTTACACCACTACCAATAAAATTTGTAAAGCCTTACAGAATAAATATGACACTGAAGAGGTAGGCGCTAAAAAATATGCTGCAAGCCGTTTTTCCAATATCATATGATAGATGGAAAATCAGTTGTGGAGCAAGTTCAAGATTTTCATGTGCTAGTGGCTGAAGTTAGATCCGAATGTATCAAAATTGAAGACAATCTTGTTGTGGCAGGTATTATTGACAAACTATCATCATCTTGGAGGAAGTTTCAAAAGTCAATGCATCACAAGCAAAAAGAGACGTCCTTAGAGACTCTAATCACACGGATTCGGGTGAAGGAAGAAGCACGAGGACAAGATGCGCTTATGACACAAGAGTATTCCACTGCAAAGGTAAATTTAACTTTTGAAAATACTTTACCTAAAGGTAGATTTCATAAAAATAGTCATTTGAAGCCAATTAAGAAAATCTGGAAAAAATACTAGAATGTCACAAAATAAAAATTACCCGAGGCAAAAGAAATAGAACCAAGAACCCCATTTACAAAATATAACAAATGTGACATGTTTTATGTGTGGCAAAAGTGAGCATATTGCTCGAACTTGCAAATTTCGGAAACAACAATCTCGACCACAGGCTAATGTTATCAAGAAACCATTTGTGGCTATGATTATAGATATTTTTATGGTTCAATTTGTGGAAGGGTGGTGGGCAGGCTCTGGTGCCAATAGGCATGTCTACTATGATAAAAATTGGTTCAAAGATTTTACTCATTTTAATGAGGAGAGGACTATTATGCTTGGTGACTCTAGTTTAACCAAGGTGCTCAGGTATAAGGATGCTGAGCTGAAATTTACCTCTAGACATGTGCTTGTTTTAAAAGATGTGTTGTATACACCATCCATGGGGAAAAATTTGATACCGAGTTATTTGCTCAACAAAGCTGGTTTCATGTAGACCATTGAATTTGACAAATATGTAATTACTTAAAAAAAGCATATTTGTGGGAAAATGATATGCATATGATGGAATGTTTAAATTAAATGTTAAGAATAAGAAAGCACGTGTTTCTGTTTACATACTGTCTTCTATGAATTTTTGGCACGCTCGTCTGTGTCATATTAATAGTCGATATGTGGGAGTCATGAGTAATTTAGGATTAATTCCCAGACTAACAAATAATTTTGAGAAATGTGAAGTTTATAGTCAAGCAAAAATAACTAAAAGGCCTCATAAAAGTGTAGTGAGAAATACTGAATTGCTAAAATTAATTCACACTGATTTATGTGAATTTGAAGGAATTTTAACACATGGTGGAAATAGATATTTTATCACTTTTATTAATGATTTTTCAAAATACACTTATATATACTTATTGAAAAATAAAAGCGATACTTTTGAAAAATTTAAAGAATTCCTTCTTGAAGTTGAAAATCAATTCGGTAAAAAGATTAAAAGATATAGAAGTGATAGAGGCCGGAAGTATGAATTTTTTGGATTCAACTCGTTTGCTCAGTCTTTGGGAATAATCTATAAAACTACTCCACCATATTCACCTGCATCTAATGGCGTACTAGAAAGAAAAAATAGAATTTTAACTGATTTAACAAATGTTATGCTAATTGAAGCAGATGCTCTTTCAAATTTGTAGGGAGAAGCAATTTTAACTGCATATTATGTTATGAATAGAGTGCCATATAAAAAAACAAAAGTTACACCTTTTGAGTTCTGGAAAGGGTCTAAGCCAAATTTGGGATATTTGAAGGTTTACGGTTGTCTAGCTTTTATTAGACTTGTGGACCCTAAAAGACCTAAATTATGTGTGAAAATTGTCACTTGTGCTTTTTTTGGATATGAAACAAATAGTACAGCCTGTAGATTTTTTGATATTGAAAACAAAATAATTTTTGAATCAGGTGATGCAATTTTTTATGAAAAAAAAAATTTCTTTTTAAATCTAAAAACGGTGGGGGTCAAAATTATCAAACTGGTCCTTTTACTCCTCTTTTACAAAACCAAGACACTATAATTTTTGAACCTAGAAAGAGTAAAAGAGGCCATGATTATCATGTTTTTAATGTAGAGAAAACTCCATTAACTTTACAAGAAGCTTTAGCATCTCTTGACTCTGTTTCTTGGAATGAGAATGTAAATGATTAGATAGAATCATTATTATCCAATAAAACTTGGGTATTAGTAGATTTACCACCAGGTTGTAAAACTATTGGCTGTAAATGGGTTTTGAGGAAAAAAAACTTAAATCGGATGGAACTATTGATAAATACAAAATAAGGCTTGTTGCAAAAAAGTTTTAAACAACAAGCAAATTTTGACTTTTTTGATACATTTTCTCCGATTACTAGAGTTACATTCATTAGATTATTAATTGCAGTGGTTGCAATTCATGATCTAAAAATTCATCAAATGAATGTTAAAACAGTCTTTTTAAATGGAGACCTGGATGAAGAAATCTATATCGATCAACCTGAGGGTTTTTTGAAACTCGGTCAAGAAAGCAAAGTGTACAAACTAGTTAAATCCCTATATGGCATAAAACAGGCCTCTAAACAGTAGCATGAGAAATTTTATTCTTGCATAATTAAGAATGATTATAAAACTAATGAATGTGATAAATGCATCTACTATAAATCTGAAAAAAATTCACATGTCATTATTAGTCCCTATATGGATGATTTACTTATATTTGGCTCTAATTTGCATATCATCGTGAAAATTAAAAATATGCTTAGTAACCATTTTGATATAAAAGATCTTGGTGGGGCTAATTATATTTTGGGAATAAAAATTACCAAAACCAATGATGGTATTTTTCTTGATCAGTCGCATTATGTTGAAAAAATTTTGAGAAAATATAATTTTTTTTAAGTGCAAGCATGTTCTTACTCCTTTTGATCTTCATGTGCGTTTATTTCCTATTGAAAATGATGAAGATGTAATTAATTAAAAGGAATATGCTAGTATAATTGATAGCTTGCGTTATATGACTGACTGTACTAGACCTAACATTGCCTGTGCAGTTGGAGTACTTAATAGGTTTACTAACAAGCCTAGCAGTGATCACTAGCTAACCATTAAGCGGATTATGAAATATTTATTTGGTACCATAAAATATGGCTTGTTTTATAACAAGTATCCTACAGTACTTAAAGGTTACAGTGATATCAATTGGAATACCTTATCAGGTTATTCATTATCAACCACTCATTACTTATTTATCTTGGAAGGTGGTGCTATAAGTTGGAAATCGAAAAAACAAACCATTATTGTTAATTCAACAATGGAGGCTGAACTTATTGCTTTAGCTACAGTTAGTGAAAAAGCAAATTGGTTGAGAGATTTTTTAAATGAAATCTCTTGTTGGGAAAAACCGATTCCACCTATATTGATTCATTGTGATAGCACTGTAGCAATTAGTCGAGTTAATAATCGTTATTATAACGGTAAATCCAGACCTATCAAAAGAAAACACAGTATTGTAAGATCTTATATGAATAATGACATCATAAATGATGATTATGTTAAATCTAGTGATAATCTTGCAAATCCATTAACTAAGGACTTAGCAAGAAATAAAGTCTGGAATATATCGAGGGGGTTGGGTTGAAGCCCATTGAATATAGCAGGAGCCATGTATGAGGATACTCAACCCAGGGACCAGAAATCCTATAACTAGGTTCAATGAGAAAAACGATCCTATGATAACCGTGAGAAATGCACTAAATTAATTTTTACCCATCTCTATGATGTAAGTGCATTTATCCAGTAACGTTGTAGTGATTGAGTTATTGAAAAAATGCTAAATGAATTTTTGCAGCTCTTATTGAGTGGAGTGTCATAGTTACAGGAGCACCCTTGACAGAATTTATCTATGTGAGTGTGGTAGTGGGGCCGCTACCTTTGATATTTGGGCCAATTCTCAAACACACTCATGAATCATGGGATCGCACAATGTCGTAATGTGCTGGCTCTTAAAGCTTATATGAACACCTAGAATATTATGTATGTGCAATAATTATTTATTTCCCTTAAGTAGTCGTAGTTCAATGCTGAGCATACTATTGGCTCTAGAGTAAATATTATTGTTTCACTAATGGAATTTCAATACAGAGCACACCTACCATAATGCATAATATCCATATTTGCCTAATAATCTCAAATTTTGTTACCTGTAATATTAAAATAAGTGAGGGAATGTTAGCAGATATTTTAATATTATAATGTATTATAGATTATATTGTTTACCTGGGCTCCAAGCTAATTATTCTCCAAGTTTCCTCCCCTCTCTTCCAAGAAAATCATTTTCTTACCCACCAAGTTTTCTTGCCCACCAAGTTTTTCTTATCTTTCCTTTTCCTCCAAGTTAATCTTTTTTCTTGATGACCAAGAATCCTTCAAGCAACTTGCCCACCAAGTTTTCTTTGCCTTCAAGAATCCTCCAAGAAACTTGTCCACCAAGTTTTCTTCTCCTATAAATTAAACTAACCTCTTATCTTGAAAAATAGAAGAAGTATTTGTTGTTTTATTATGTTTGTGTGAGATTATGAGGCAAATAAAAAAAAAAGTGTATGTGATGAAACTTTATATTCAACCAATTGTACAGTATTGGTGAACCATACGACTTAGTCGGGCTGTTGTATCCTGGGAGGACAAGTCAAGGTTTTTTTTGCTGCACTAGTGTGAGGCTTTACTTAACCGCAGAGGACTTGAATCTCCTTAAAGAGAGCGAATTTCTCGCGACTCACCCCTCTCAATAGTTATTGTAATTTTTATTATTTATATTTTCTGATATTTTATTTGTCATTATCACCAACACCTCCCTTAAATAAATTAATTAAAGGCATGGTTATTTACCTTATTTTCCCGATGACCATAATATTTTTCTCAATTTCACTGCCATTCAAATTAATGATATTGCTCTTGATTGAAATAGATATTTTCCTTTTTGATGAAATGGGTAAAGAATATCAAACTTATGTTTCATAATATATTCTTAGTGATATCATTATGTGTGGGTGATTTTCTGATCACACTGCCTATCTTAGTGATTCAGCTGTAGAACACAAGCAGAATAGATGGCACAAATAACAACACAAAGAGATTAACGTGGTTCGGCAAAAATGCCTACGTCCACGGGAGGCCGAGGTAATTCACTATATCAAATGAACAGTAAGAATTACAACTCACTCTCAGTAATTCTCTTTCTCTCTTTGTTCTCTAAGTTTGTAATTGTAAATGTTACAATTAGCTTGTTGTCTCTCAATGTCTGTCAAAGAGTCCCCCCTCAAATGTTATCCTCCATCTCCATATATACACCGGAATAGAGATGGAGAGGTTACCAGCTTTTGAGCTGGTTTGCCAGCCCACTGTTGCACTTTTAGCAGCTTTCCAGGTAAAAGCTCTTTATTACTTCACATGGCTTCTAGTGGCCTCATGGCCATCTCACATTGCCTCAAGGCCAGCTAGTTGGTGAGATGATGGCCTCATGACTTTCTTCACATGGCTGGACATCCATCTGATCAAGATAATATTTTATATAGGCAGGTATAGTCGATCTAGCAATAACCTCGGCTTTATTCTTCTGCGGGTAGCTCGGCCTTTGCACGTTAAGCGGAGGATGGAGACTTTTATCCCGAATTAAGATGTCTTCGGAACTCACCTCAGCAATTACTAGAGTACCTTGGCAGAACTTTACTGTGACACGTTGCACCTCGGCTGACACGTCGGCGTCACCTTGCCACATGTTGATACTCAGAAATATAACCCCACACATTATGTGATTGACGCCTAAATAGCTTTTGGACGTATTTGGTTTTAAATTCAGAAATTATCTTCTTATCTGGAGAAGATTTCTTCGTTGAAAGCAGTTTTTTTAATCAAGCTCATTGGCACTAGTGGCTGAGACCATGTAGTTAAATCTTATTAACTACAAATGCAAAGTAGGCTCAAACCACAAATGCATTTTCGCCTTGCCTTGGTTTTTTTTTTTTTTTTTTTTTTTTTTTTTAACATGGGAAACATTATATTAATAAATAATAACATTACATAAACACGTCCATTTTTGCCTTGCCTTGGGTTGGTTCTTAGATGTGTTGATCTTATTTTTTTTTTAATTTTATTATTGGGAAATTTTTTTTAAGGTCCCAATATTAAGATTTTTTTAAGATAAATGACATGCAATATTTTCATAATAGTTGGGATCCCTCAATATTTTCACAGAGAAAATTTGGCTCAAAAAAATTTGTATCCAACTCAAAGAAATTTCGGACCTGACACAGAGAAATTTCAAAATTTCTCTGCAATGATCATAGATAAATTTTATGGAGAGACCTTAACTAATAAAAAAAAATCTTACACCTCTCTTACTACACAAAATTGAAGAGAGATGTTTCACTAATTTTCTCTTTATTTTATGTAATGTAGGCCAAATATAAATGCAAATCATCCAAATTAAAGTTTTAGTGACCTTAGCTCAACTTAAGCACAAAGGGTTAATTGTACATACGAAAATGCTAGAGATCCCAAAAATTATACCAAAATTTTTACCAAATATTTCATATAAATGTGAAACTCACATGGGATCCACATGATGTGGGTCTCACACCCATATAAGACCTTTTTATATAAGACCTTTTTTAATAGAACTTTTGAGACTTAGGCATTCCTCTTTTACATATCAAGCATGCCATTGATTGTCATTGGATTTCGGTAAAAATGAACAACAGAATTAACAGTACCAAAGTTCAAAGTGTTGCTTCCACCATATATGTACTGGATTCAAATGATAAAAAAAATACAAAAATGAAAGTATCAATTTTTATGGTAACATTTTATTTTTATTTTTGACAATTGGTTAAAATAGTCACACAAAAACAAAAACAAAAACTATCAATACAAAAAGTCAATTCATTCCCTTTATTTTTTCTCGTTTTTTAATATTAAAAAAAAAATCATTAGAAAAAACCAATTCTCAAACCAACCTTTCGTAGAAAAAAATTCTGAAGATAAATTGCCTTCCTCAGTTTTGTATATAATAGTAGATAAATAGATAATTAGTTTAATTCAGTGTTAGGGTGGGAATAGAACACTCGTTTGCTTTGCTTCCAAGTAACCTATAACCAATAGTAGTTGTGGAGGCTTTTGTAATTACACAACTCAAGTATCTCCTCTTTTCTTCTCCACAACAATAATATCATGTCAGTAACTATATTGGAAATTTGAAAGTAAGATTTTTCTTTAAGAAATATTCTTAAACCTTTCAATCTCCAATATGATTACTAGTATGATAATTAATATTCAGTACCAAATTTTGGGATATTAATGTTTATTAATGATGGATGGTCATAGCTTTGGAGATCAAAGTGTGTTCTGAGATTGATAGCAGCACCATGAATTACAAAGAAACCCCCAACAATATGCACATAATCAAGAAGAGAAACTCAATACACAGATTAAAATCAGAGAACCCAATTCGAAGGAACATAATCAACAACAGAATTTAAAGAAAGATAATCATAAAGGCTAAGAACAAGAAAAGCTCCACAGCCAGACTGTAGTTTACATGAAAGAAACAGAGGAGGCATGATTGAAACCCATTTGAACAATGAAGTTATCAGATCAGAAATACGAAGAAACCCAACAATATGCACACAATCAAGTAAAGAAACTCAATCCCAGATTAAAATCGGAGAACCCAATTGCAGAAGACGAATCCAAGGGAACAGTCGGAGAATCGGAAGAAGAAGAAGAAGACAAAGAAGAAGGATTGAGATTGATAGCCGCAGCAAGAACAGAGATCATCACCACCACCATGAATACCCATCCACGAGAAACCGTGCTTGACATGATTGAAACTGTTTTTCTTCTATCAGACTCAAAGGAATTTGATAAATCAAACTTGGGTTGGGAGAAACAAAAATAAATAAATAAAGGCGGGAAACAGGTGTTTGGGGAGGTGAGTTGGTGATTAAATACAGGCTCAAGTATTACTAATAGAATTCATACACGAAGATTCATGCTTCATGCATTAAATTTTGATTTGAATTTATGAACCTAAACTTAAACTGAGTATTAAATCATGACAGAAGTCAGATTGGAGACTGGAGATGGTAATGCAATCATCTCAAAGAAATTCTCTTGAGATTTTTTTTTCACAAACACCATCTCAAGTCTCCAATATAACTGCTGACACAATATATTAATATAAAAAGAAGAGAAGTAGACACTTGTATATATAGGTTTCATTGCTTGACAGCAAAGACATTAAGACTTCTAGTCCTTCTCTATCTCTAAACCTCTTCTCTTTTTCAACGAGTTTCATTGCTTGGTAACCTCTTCCCTTTTCAACAAGTTTCCAACCTCCAATAGATACCAACTAATTTATGGAATCGGTTAAGTTTGTTTTATTGTTGCCTTAAGTTTTTATTTTTTTATTTTATTTTTTGGGTAGACAATAAATTAAAGTTGGAAGATAATAAATAATAAAAAATAGGGTAAATTACTAATAAATAATAAATCGGTTAAGGGAGTGGGACTTTTTTATAGGGTGCCGTAAACTGTTGGGTTTACGGAGGCCCTGTGTATAATTTTTCAAATTTGCAACTCCATTTATAGTTAAATCCCACATCGAGATCGAGTATGGAAGTAATGAGTGTCCCAGCAAAAATAAATACAGCACACAGTCCCACATCGCTTACTAAAAAAAACATCATGAGACAAACCAAGAAAAACTAACACAATTCAGATACAACAAGATCTACTATCATTGTGAATGCAGCACAAGGAGGTGCTGCTTCTTCCATCCAAACCGTAAAGCCATTCGAAACATGAGTGAAGTTTCATTAGTGATAGCAGTCAAGATTAGTTTTTATGCAGTCAATAACGGTGCCAACATTGGAAAAATCTTCAACCTGTACCCGTGAATTCACAATCGCCCTCAAAGTGAGCATGGGAAATGCCTAATTAGCTTTCAAAAATCGTTGCCGCAATGTCCCCATAATAGCCTCAACACATCAGAAAAGCTAGGTAACTGTTCGGTGCATGATGCAATTACTCTGCCCAAATAGTCCCTCACAATGATCCCCACCCTTCCCTCCATCCTATGTTTCTGTTTCTGCATTTTTCTTCCCTCCTTCCAAGTTCTACCTCTTTGAAGGCTTTACTTCCAAGGTTTTATACCATCACTGACATCTGCATCTGCATCTGCATCTGCATCCGCATCCGCATCATTCAAGAAGCTTTTTCATTGATAATATATTGAAGCAATTGATGCATCTCTATTACCTACAACACATATCTGATATCTGATAAAATTGGAGTAAATAATACTACATCTACTGTGTAGAAATAAATGTTGTCTCTTGATTTTGGTAGACAACCATTGAATTCCGTGTCATGAGTGAATCATATGGGTTCTCCAATAAAACACACAGCAATCTCTGTCTCTTGTTCTTGATCTTATGAATATAATCATCAAAATATGGTGATTAAATACAGGCTCAAGTATTATTAATAGAATTCATACACGAAGATTCATGCCTCGTGCATCAAATTTTGATTTGAATTTATGAACCTAAACTTAAAGTGAGTATTAATCATGACAGAAGTCAGATTGAAGATTGGAGAAGGTATGCAATTATCTCAAAGAAATTCTATTGAGATTTTTTTTTCACACACCTCAAATCTCCAATGTAACTGCTGACACAGTATGCACCTCTACCTTTGGGGTTTAGAAATTTCAAATCTATGTTGAATTTTCATCTTTTTCTCCAGTTCAAAAAATATATATTTACCAGATTTTGCTCATTTACTTCTCTCTGTTTCTATTGTTCTTTCTATCGACCCTTTCCTGAATTGTGGCCTTTAATCTGATGTGTCCTATTTTCGTGGCTCTTCTCAGTATTCACTCATTCTTTACTTCCCTTAGATCATACTAACTTTACTAAATTGAATTCCCACTTTCAGCTTTAAACTGAAATATTTCTATTGTGCAAGGTGGCATAACATTGGTAAGATCAGTTACGACTTCATCCGACCAAGACTTGACAGTTTTATGGGAACCAGACAGCCCAACCCATCTATACCCTTTGATTTTCTTTTGGAGATGAGCATGATTTGCGGTGATGGGAATAGCACTTCATCGGATAGAGTGGCTCCTTCTCCCATGAGATCAAGAAGTATGATGGGGATAGCACTCTCTTCTTCAAAATCTCATGGGGATCAGTCTTTGATGCACATTACTACCAAAGTTTGCTGAGAGGGAGAGGACTTCTCTTTGCTGATCAGCAGTTGATGACCAGTCAAGAGACTACTGATCTAGTGACAGCTTATGCATCTGATGACGGCACAACCTTTCGGGTCAATTTTGCGAGAGCCATGGTGAGGATGTCTAACCTTGGCGTTCTCGGTGGATCTCAAGGACAGGTCCAGCTCACTTGCTCAAGGGTTGTCAGCTCCAATTAACAGAACCTGCCATCGTAGACTTACCTTGTTATCGTGCTGCGCATTTGATTGAATGTATATACTCTTTTTCAAATTCTTTTATCAGATTAAATAAACAGATTTGGGATTATTTGTTTTTTCAAATTCTTGTTGCAGTTTTATCTGTGGACTCGTGTCAGTTTCATACTGAAGAATCTCAAGATAGAATTGTATAGAACTGATGTGGGGATTTTTGGTTGTTGTACTTGAAAATTTGTTTAGCCATTCTGATTTTGAAATCCTATCTTTGTTTCTAGATATAATACATGTTTGTTTTAAGATGTTGAATTCCTTATTCTGACCACTTTCCCAGTTTGGAGAAAACCTCTCTTTTTCTTTTTTCTGCTGCTACTGCTGCTTTAGATTCATATGTTAGCAACTATCCTAGGAATGATAAATTTAGGGTGTTTAGATCTCTTAGAGACACATACATACATGTTTTTGTCTGAAGATGCAGGTTGCTTACTCTTGACTTTTCAGTTTGCCATGGAAGTTATGTGTTCAAGAAAGAGAAACAGCCGCCCCCCCCCCCCCCCCCCCCCTCTTTTTTTTTTTCCCTTCAGAAAATTAAATTTACTTGAGACATTTTAGTGATTGGCAACCATCATCTTTTCTGGAGAGATGATGGATGAATCATTACAGATAAAATAATTCCTTTTAGCCTATAAGCGCCCAGCAATCAGAGTAACACAACACAACTCAAAAGCCATACATACAATTGTCTAGTTGAATCTTTTGGAACTGGGATTGTGTTTCTTTCCTTATTTGAAACTTTTCTGTAGTTGGGCCATAAATATCAAGCTTTTTTTAGTTGAAATGCTTTTGGATATTGAGAATAAAATCGAGGTTGAAGATAATGGTCTTGTCTCTTTACTTTTATTTTCTTTGGAGGGCAGGCTGTTATCACTGCCACTTTTAATTTTGAATTCATGGAGCAGAGTAGGGTCTAACCAAATTAGAGAGAACTAATTTGCAAATGATTAAACTCTTGTATATTTCCCTTTTTCCTTTTAAATGTACACCAAATACATACATACGTAGTCTAACTGTACATCTGTGAAATAAAAACCTGGGAATTCAATTTCCTGAAAACCGTCTCCACAGAAGAAAAATCAATTTCAAAACCATAACTCTGCCCTCCATACTGCCCGTAAAGATAATCCTTAGGAGACGAGGGTGGGTGCAAAATCTGAGACACTTCTGGTAAATCCGAGGTAGGTGGTGAAGGCATGTCTTTGTTCTTTGAGTAATAAACATCCGCCAATAGAAGCCAAATAAGATCGGGATCCATGGATGCGAGTCCTACAAGGGCATTCACACATGCCTCACGAAGACCTACAACACCACTACAAGCTATCCCCACAACAAGGCCACTGACCTTTTTGAGGACTGCTTCCAATGCTGAAGACCTACAACACCACTACAACCATATTTTTATGGTTCAATTTGTGGAAGGGTGGTAGTCAGAGTCTGGTGCCAATAGGCATGTCTGTTATGATAAAGATTGGTTTAAAGATTTTACTTCTTTTAATGAGGAGAGAACTGTTATGCTTGGTGACTCCAGTTTAACCAAAGTGCTCTGGTGTAGGGATGTTGAGCTGAAATTTACCTCTGGACGTGTGCTTGTTTTAAAAGATGTGTTATATACACCATCCATGAGGAAAAATTTGATGCCGAGCTATGTGCTTAACAAATCTGGTTTCAAGCAGACCATTAAATCTAACCAATATGTAATCACTAAAAAAAGCATATTTGTGGGAAAACAATATACATGTGATGGAATATTTAAATTAAATGTTGAGAATAAGAAAGCACATGTTTCTGTTTACATGCTGTCTTCTATGAATTTTTGGCATACTCGTCTGTGTCATATTAATAGCCGATATGTGGAAGTCATGAGTAGTTTAGGATTAATTCGCAGATTAATAAATAATTTTGAGAAATGTGAAGTTCACAGTCAAGCAAAAATAAATAAAAGGCCTCATAAAAGTATAATGAGAAATACTGAATTGCTAAAATTAATTTACACTGATTTATGTGAATTTGAAGAAATTTTAACACGTGGTGGAAATAGATATTTTATCACTTTTATTGATGATTTTTCAAAATACACTTATATATACTTATTGAAAAATAAAAGTGATACGTTTGAAAAATTTAAAGAATTCCTTCTTGAAATTGAAAATCAATTCAGTAAAAAGATTAAAAGATATAGAAGTGATAGGGCCGAAAGTATGAATTTTTTGGATTCAACTCGTTTGCTCAGTCTTTGGGAATAATCTATAAAACTACTCCACCATATTCACCTGCATCTAATGGCATAGCAGAAAAGAAAAATAGAACTTTAACTGATTTAACAAATGCTATGCTAATTGAAGTACGTGCTCGTTCAAATTTGTGGGGAAAATCAATTTTAACTGCATATTATGTTATAAATAGAATGTCACATAAAAGAACAAAAGTTACACCTTTTGAGTTCTGGAAATGGCATAAGCCAAATTTGGGATATTTGAGGGTTTGGGGTTGTCTAGCTTTTGTTAGACTTGTGGACCCTAAAAGACCTAAATTAGGTGTGAAAATTGTCACTTGTGTTTTTCTTGGATCTAAAACAAATAGTACAACCTATAGATTTTTTGATATTGAAAACAAAATAAATTTTGAATCAAGTGATACAATTTTTCATGAAGAAAAATTTCTTTTTAAATCTAAAAATGGAAGGGATCAAAATTATCAAACCGGTTCCTCTACTCCTCTTTTACAAAACCAAGACACTGTAATTTTTGAACCTAGAAAGAGTAAAAGAGGCCCTGATTATCATGTTTTTAATGTAGAGGAAACTCCATTAATTTTATAAGAAGTTTTAGCATCTCCTAACTCTATTTTTTAGAATGAGACTATAAATGATGAGATGGAATCATTATTATCCAATAAAACTTGGGTATTAGTAGATTTACCACTAGGTTATAAAACTATTGGCTGTAAATGGGTTTTGAGGAAAAAAAAACTTAAACCGGATGGAACTATTGATAAATGCAAAACAAGGCTTGTTGCAAAAATGTTTTAAACAACAAGCAGATTTTGACTTTTTTTATACATCTTCTCTGGTTGTTAGAGTTACATCCATTAGATTATTAATTGCAGTGGTTGCAATTCATGATCTAAAAATTTATCAAATTGATGTTAAAACAGTCTTTTTAAATGGAGACCTAGATGAAGAAATCTATATGGATCAACCTGAGGGTTTTGTGAAACTCGGTCAAGAAAGCAAAGTGTACAAGCTAGTTAAATCCCTATATTGCTTAAAATAGGCCCCTCAATGATGGCATGACAAATTTGATTCCTGCATAATTAAGAATGGTTATAAAACTAATGAATGTGATAAATGTATCTACTATAAATCTGAAAAAAATTCACATGTCATTATTAGCCTCTATGTGGATGATTTACTTATATTTTGCTCTAATTTGCATATCATCGTGGAAACTAAAAATATGTTTAGTAGCCATTTTGATATGAAAGATCTTGGTGGGGCCAATTATATTTTGGGAATAAAAATTACTAAAACCTATGATGGTATTTTTCTTGATCAGTCGCATTATGTTGAGAAAATTTTAAGAAAATATAATTTTATAAGTGCAAGCATGTTCTTACTCCTTTTGATCCTCATGTGCGTTTATTTCCTATTAAAAATGATGAGGATGTAATTAATCAAAAGGAATATGGTAATATGATTGATAGCTTGCGTTATATGACTGACTGTACTAGACCTAACATTGCCTATGCAGTTGGAATACTTAACAGGTTTACTGGCAAGCTTAGCAGTGATCACTAGCTAACCATTAAGCGGATTATAAAATATTTATTTAGTACCATAAAATATGGCTTGTTTTATGATAAGTATCCTACAGTACTTGAAGGTTATAGTGATGTCGATTGGAATACCTTGTCAGGTGATTCATTATCAACCACTCATTACTTATTTACCTTGAGAGGTGGTGCTATAAGTTGGAAATCGAAAAAACAAACCATTATTGTTAATTCAACAATGGAGACTGAGCTTATTGCTTTAGCTACTGCTAGTGAGGAAGCAAATTGGTTGAGAGATTTGTTAAATGAAATCTCTTGTTGGGAAAAACCAATTCCACCTACATTGATTCATTGTGATAGCACCGCAGCAATTGGTCGAGTTAATAACCATTATTATAACGGTAAATCGAGACCTATCAAAAGAAAACACAGTACTGTGAGATCTTATATAAATAATGGCATCATAAATGATGATTATGTTAAATCTAGTGATAATCTTGCAGATCCATTAACTAAGGACTTAGCAAGAAAAAAAGTCTGGAATATATCGAGGGGAATGGAGTTGAAACTCATTGAATATAGCAGGAGCCATGTATGAGGATACTCAACCTAGAGACCAGAGATCCTGTAACTAGGTTCAATGAGAAGAATGATCCTATGATGGCCGTGCGAAATGCACTAAATTAATTTTTACCCATCCCTATGATGTAAGTGCATTTATCCAGTAACGTTGTAGTGATTGAGTTATTGAGAAAACGCTTAATGAGTTTTTGTAGCTCTTATTGAGTTGAGTGTCATAGTTACAGGAGCACCCTTGACAGAATTTACCTATGTGAGTGTGGTAGTAGGGCCGCTACTTATGAGATTTGAGCCTATTCTCAAATACACTCATGAATCCTGGGATCGCACAAGGTCGTAATGTGCTGGCTCTTAAAGCTTATATGAACACCTAGAATATTATGTGTGTGCAATAATTATTTATTTCCCTTAAGTAGTCATAGTTCAATGCTGAGCATACTATTGGCTCTGGAGTAGATATTATTGTTTCACTAATGGAGGTTCAATACAAAGCACACTTACCATGATGCATAATATCTTTATTTGCCTAATAATCTTAGATTTTGTTACCTATAATATTAAAATAGGTGAGGGAATGTTAACAGATATTTTAATATTATAATATATTATAGATTATATCATTTACCTAGGTTCCAAGCTAATTATTCTCCAAGTTTCCTTTCCCCTCCTCTCCTCCAAGAAAATCCTTTTCTTACCCACCAAGTGTTCTTGCCCACCAAGTTTTTCTTATCTTTCACTACAAGAAAATACAGAAATGGCGACTAAAAAAATTATTTTCGTCGCTGAAAGTGCCATTTTTGGCGACTAAAATGGAATTAGTAGCCAAAAGTGAAGACTTTTGGCGACTAAAACAATTTAGTAGCCAAATGTATAGTTATTGGCGACTAAAAATCAATTTAGTCGCCGATTATATGGGTTTTACCGACTAAAGGTTTTTTAGTAGCCAAAAGTGACGGTTTTTGCGACTAAAAAACAGTTTGGTCGCCGATTATACGTGTTTTGGCAATTAAAAACAGTTTGGTCGCTGAAAGTGAAGCTTTTTGGCTACTAAAAAAAATTTAGTAGCTAAAAACAGGCAATTGGCGACTAAAATTCAATTTAGTAGCCAAAAGGGGACGTTTTTGGCGACTAAAAACAGGTTTAGTGGCCAAAACTATTTATTTTTAGGCAGAACTTATTTTTTTAGCGACTAAAAAATAATTAGAAGCCCAAAATTACAGAATTGGCGACTAAATAATGGATTTAGTCGCCAAAAGTGGCATCAATTTTTTTTTAGTAAATAATTTATTTTTTACATAAATTATATTGAATAAAAATAATTATATTTGTATATATAGTTTTATATTAATACGGATCAATATACTATATAAATAATACATATTGCATATATATTTATGTGGTGTTGTAGTGGCATAGTAGAGGGAGTGTGTTGCTAAGTGTGTTGCTAAAGGTTTAGAATGTGGGACAGGTTGGTGGTTCGAATCTCAGAAAAAGCAAAAAAATTGGTTTTTTTTTTTTTTCATGGAAGCACCTTTGGCGACTAAAATTATTAGTCGCAAAAAGTCTTTATTTTGGCGACTAAACGGTTTAGTCGGCGATTCAGTGAGTATTAGCGACTAAAGGATTAGTCGCTAAATGTATGATTTTCAAAAGTGTAAATCACTATTGGCGTCTAAAATTTTGGTCGCTAAAGACCTGTTTTTTGCTGACTAAAAAAGTTTTAGTCGCCAATACCTCCAGCGATCATGTATTCGCGACAAAAGCGGCGACTAAAAATTTTAGTCGGGGGAAACTAAAAAGTCGACTTTTGGCGACTAAAAATTTAGTCGCCAAAGGTGATTTTTCTTGTAGTGTTTTCTTTTCCTCCAAGGTAATCATTTTTCTTGATGACTAAGAATCCTCCAAGCAACTTGCCCACTAAATTTTCTTTGCCTCCAAGAATCCTCCAAGAAACTTGTCCGCCAAGTTTTTTTCTCCTATAAATTAAGCTAACCTCTTATCTTGGAAAATAGAAGAAGCATTTGTTTTGTTTTATTATGTTTGTGTGAGATTATCAGGAAAATAAAAAAGGGTGTATATGATGAAGTTTTAGATTCAATCCATTGTGCAGTATTGGTGAACCATACAACTTAGTCAGACTGTTGTATCCTAGAGGGACAAGTCAAGTTTTTTTTGCTGCACTGGCTTTGCTTAACCGCAGAAGGCTTGAATCTCCTTAAAGAGAGCAAATTTCTCGCGCCTCACCCCTTTCAATAGTTATTGTAATTTTCATTATTTATATTTTCTGATATTTTATTTGTCATTATTACCAACACCTCCCTTAAATAAATTAATAAAAGGCATGGTTATTTACCTTATTTTCCCGATGACCATTCAAATTAATGATATTGTTCTTGATTAAAATAGATATTTTCCTTTTTGATGAAATGGGTAAAGAATATCAAACTTTATGTTTCATAATATATTCTTAGTGATATCATTATGTGATTGACGCCTAAATAGCTTGTTTGGACATATTAGGTTTTAAATTCAGAAATTATCTTCTTATCGGGAGAAGATTTCTTCGTTGAAAGCAGTTCTTTTAATCAAGCTCATTGGCACTAGTGGCTGAGACCATGTAATTAAATCTTATTAACTAACCAAAGTAGGCTTGAACCACAAGTGCTTTTCGCCTTGCCTTGGGTTTTTTTTTTTTTTTTTTTTTTTTATTTTATTTTTAACAGGGAAACATTATATTAATAAATAATAACATTACATAAACAGGTTCATTTTCGCCTTGCCTTGCCTTGGGTTGGTTCTTAGATGTGTTGATCTTTCTTTTTTTTTTAATTTTATTATTGGGAAATTTTTTTTAAGGTCCTAATATTAAGATTTTTTTAAGATAAATGACACACAATATTTTCATAATAGTTGGGGTCCCTCAACATTGTCACAAAGAAAATTTGAATCAAAAAAATTTGTATCCGACTCAAAGAAATTTCGAACCTGACGCAGAGAAATTTCGAAATTTCTCTGGAATGATCATAGATAAATTTTATGGAGAGACCTTAACTAATAAAAAAAACATCTTACACCTCTCTTACTACACAAAATTGAAGAGAGATGTTTCACTAATTTTCTCTTTATTTTATGTAATGTAAGCCAAATATAAATGCAAATCATCCAAATTAAAGTTTTAGTGACCTTAGCTCAACTTAAGCACAAGGGGTTAATTGTACATACGAAAATGCTAGAGATTCCAAAAATTATACCAAAATTTTTACCATATATTTTATATAGATGTGAAACTCAGAACCATATAGAACCTTTTTTAATAAAACTTTTGAGACTCTAGCATTACTCCTTTACATATCAAGCATGCCATTGATGGTCATTGGATTTCGGTAAAAATGAACATAATTAACGGTACCAAAGTTCAAGTGTTGCTTGCACCATTTATGTACTGGATTCAAATGATAAAAAAAAAAATACAAAAATGAAAGTATCAATTTTTATGGTAATATTTTATTTTTATTTTTGACAATTGGTTAAAATAGTCAAAAATAATAATAACAATAATAATACAAAAAGTCAATTCATTCCCCTTATTTTTTCTCGTTTTTTAATAAATAAATAAAAAATAAAAAAAATCATTAGAAAAAACCAATTCTCAAACCAACCTTTTGTAGAAAAAAATTCTGAAGATAAATTGCCTTCCTCACTTTTGTATAAAATAGTAGATAAATAGATAATTAGTTTAATTCAGTGTTAGGGTGGGAATAGAACACTCGTTTGCTTTGCTTCCAAGTAACCTATAACCAATAGTAGTTGTGGAGGCTTATGTAATTACATAACTCAAGTATCTCCTCTTTTCTTCTCCACAACAATAATATCATGTTAGTAACTATATTGGAGATTTGATGGTAAGATTTTTCTTTAAGAAATATTCTTAAACCTTTCAATCTCCAATATGATTACTAGTATGATAATTAATATTCAGTACCAAATTTTGGGATATTAATGTTTATTAATGATGGATGGTCATAGCTTTGGAGATCAAAGTGTGTTCTGAGATTGATAGCAGCACCATGAATTACAAAGAAACCCCCAACAATATGCACATAATCAAGAAGAGAAACTCAATACCCAGATTAAAATCAGAGAACCCAATTCGAAGGAACATAATCGACAACAGAATTTAAAGAAAGATAATCATAAAGGCTAAGAACAAGAAAAGCTCCACAGCCAGATTGTAGTTTACATGAAAGAAACAGAGGAGGCATGATTGAAACCCATTTGAACAATGAAGTTATCAGATCAGAAATACGAAGAAACCCAACAATATGCACACAATCAAGTAAAGAAACTCAATCCCAGATTAAAATCGGAGAACCCAATTGCAGAAGACGAATCCAAGGGAACAGCCAGAGAATCGGAAGAAGAAGAAGAAGACAAAGAAGAAGGATTGAGATTGATAGCCACAGCAAGAACAGAGACCATCATCACCACCATGAATACCCATCCACGAGAAACCGTGCTTGACATGATTGAAACTGTTTTTCTTCGATCAGACTCAAAAGGAATTTGATAAATCAAACTTGGGTTGGGAGAAACAAAAATAAATAAATAAAGGCGGGAAACAGGTGTTTGGGGAGGTGAGTTGGTGATTAAATACAGGCTCAAGTATTATTAATAGAATTCATACACGAAGATTCATGCTTCATGCATTAAATTTTGATTTGAATTTATGAACCTAAACTTAAACTGAGTATTAAATCATGACAGAAGTCAGATTGGAGACTGGAGACGGTAATGCAATCATCTCAAAGAAATTCTCTTGAGAGTTTTTTTTCACAAACACCATCTCAAGTCTCCAATATAACTGCTGACACAATAGATTAATATAAAAAGAAGAGAAGTAGACACTTGTATATATAGGTTTCATTGCTTGACAGCAAAGACATTTAGACTTTTAGTCGTTCTCTATCTCTAAACCTCTTCTCTTTTTCAACGAGTTTCATTGCTTGGTAACCTCTTCCCTTTTCAACAAATTTCCAGCCTCCGATAGATACCAACTAATTTATGGAATCGGTTAAGTTTGTTTTATGGTTGCCTTAAGTTTTTTATTTTTTTATTTTATTTTTTGGGTAGACAATAAATTAAGGGGGATGCACCAATAAATCCCAAATTTATAACTTATACACTGTTTAGTCCTAAAAGTTTTCTTATAAACTGAAAGGTCCCATTACAATGTTTCAAACATCAGATTAATGTTTCAAACATTAAATTTCAAACATCTAATGTTCATCAGATTTCAATAATGTTTGAAATTATAGGATGAATGTTTCAAACATTAGATTTCAAACATCTAATGTTCATCAGATTTCAATAAATTTTGAAATTTAGAATGAAACATCAGATTCATTTACGTCATGAACATCATGATGATGTATAAAATGGGACTAAATGGAGCATAAGAAAACTTTTAGGACTAAATGGTTCAACTTTTCAGAAATTAGGATTTATGGGTAAATTTTTCATAAATTAAAGTTGGAAGACAATAAATAATAAAAAAATAGGGTAAATTACTAATAAATAATAAATCGGTTAAGGGAGTGGGACTTTTTTATTGGGTGCCGTAAACTGTTGGGTTTACGGAGGGTTTACGGAGGCCCGTGTATAATTTTTCAAATTTGCGACTCCATTTATAGTTAAATCCCACATCGAGATCGAGTATGGAAGTAATGAGTGTCCCAGCAAAAATAAATACAACACACAGTCCCACATCGCTTACTAAAAAAAACATCATGAGACAAACCAAGAAAAACTAACATAATTCAGATACAACAAGATCTACTATCATTGTGAATGCAGCACAAGGAGGTGCTGCTTCTTCCATCCAAACCGTAAAGCCATTCGAAACATGCGTGAAGTTCCATTAGTGATAGCACCCAAGATTAGTTTTTATGCAGTCAATAACGGTGCCAACGTTGGAAAAATCTTCAACCTGTACCCGTGAATTCACAATCTCCCTCAAAGTGAGCATGGGAAATGCCTAATTAGCTTTCAAAAATCGTTGCCCGCAATGTCCCCGTAATAGCCTCAACACATCAGAAAAGCTAGGTAACTGTTCGGTGCATGATGCAATAACTCTGCCCAAATAGTCCCTCACAATGATCCCCACCCTTCCCTCCATCCTATGTTTCTGTTTCTGCATTTTTCTTCCCTCCTTCCAAGTTCTACCTCTTTGAAGGCTTTACTTTCAAGGTTTTATACCGTCACTGACATCTGCATCTGCATCATTCAAGAAGCTTTTTCATTGACAATAATATATTGAAGCAATTGATGCATCTCTATTACCTACAACACATATCTGATATCTGATAAAATTGGAGTAAATAATACTACATCTATTGTGTAGAAATAAATGTTGTCTCTTGATTTAGTTAGACAACCATTGAATTCCATGTAATGAGTGAATCAAATGGGTTCTCCAATAAAACACACAGCGATCTCTGTCTCTTGTTCTTGAACTCATGTATATAATCATCAAGAAATATGGTGATTAAATACAGGCTCAAGTATTTTTAATAGAATTCATACACGAAGATTCATGCTTCATGCATCAAATTTTGATTTGAATTTATGAACCTAAACATAAACTGAGTATTGAATTATGACAGAAGTCAGATTGGAGATTGGAGAAGGTATGCAATTATCTCAAACAAATTCTCTTTAGATTTTTTTTTTCACACACCTTCTCAAATCTCTAATATAACTGCTGACACAGTATGCACCTCTACCTTTGCGGTTTAGAAATTTTCAAAACTGTGTTGAATTTTCATCTTTTTCTCCAGTTCAAAAATATATATATTTACCAGATTTTGCTCATTTACTTCTCTCTGTTTCTATTGTTCTTTCTATCGACCCTTTCCTGAATTGTGGCCTTCAATCTGATGTGTCCTATTTTCGTGGCTCTTCCCAGTACTCACTCATTCTTTACTTCCCTTATTCAGGTCATATTAACTTTATTAAATTGAATTCCCACTTATAGCCTTAAACTGAAATATTTCTATTTTGCAAGGTGGGCATAACATTGGTAAGATCAGTTGCGACTTCATCCGACCAAGACTTGACAGTTTTATGGGAACCAGACAGCCCAACCCATCTATACCCTTTGATTTTCTTTCGGAGATGAGCATGATTTGCGGTGATGGGAATAGCACTTCGTCGGATGGAGTGGCTCCTTCTCCCATGAGATCAAGAAGTATGATGGGGATAGCACTCTCTTCTTCAAAATCTCATGGGGATCAGTCTTTGCTGCACATTACTACCAAAGTTCGCTGAGAGGGAGAGGACTTCTCTTTGCTGATCAGCAGTTGATGACCAGTCAAGAGACTACTGATCTAGTGACAGCTTATGCATCTGATGACAGCACAACCTTTCGGGTCAATTTTGCGAGAGCCATGGTGAGGATGTCTAACCTTGGCGTTCTCAGTGGATCTCAAGGACAGGTCCAGCTCACTTGCTCGAGGGTTGTCAGCTCCAATTAACAGAACCTGCCATCGTAGACTTACCTTCTTATCGTGCCGCACATTTGATTGAATGTATATACTCTTTTTCAAATTCTTTTATCAGATTAAATAAACAGATTTGGGATTATTTGTTTTTTCAAATTCTTGTTGCAGTTTTATTTGTGGACTCGTGTTAGTTTCATACTGAAGAATCTCAAGGTAGAATTGTATAGAACTGATGTGGGGTTTTTTGGTTGTTGCACTTGAAAATTTGTTTAGCCATTCTGATTTTGAAATCCTATCTTTGTTTCTAGATATAATACATGTTTGTTTTAAGATGTTGAATTCCTTATTCTGACCACTTTCCCAGTTTGGAGAAAACCTCTCTTTTTCTTTTTTCTGCTGCTACTGCTGCTTTAGATTCATATGTTAACAACTATCCTAAGAATGATAAATTTAGGGTGTTTTAGATCTCTTACACTGTGTTTGGTTAGAGGATTTGGGGAGAGAATTGGAAAGGGAAAGGGAAAGGGAAAGGGAAAGGGAAAAGTTAGGTGAAATGTGAATAAATATACTTACATTTCACCTAGTTTCACACACCTTTTCCCTTTCCTTTTCCAAATCCCTCTCCAAATCCCCCAACCAAACACAACATTAGAGACACATACATACATGTTTTTGTCTGAAGATGCAGGTTGCTTGCTCGACTTTTTCAGTTTGCCAAAAACCAGTGAATGATGGAAGTCATGTGTTCAAGAAAGAGAAACCACCACCCCCCCCCCCCCCCCCCCCCCCCCCCCCCCCCCCCTCTTTTTTTTTTTCCCTTCAGAAAATTAAATGACCTGAGACATTTTAGTGATTGGCAACCATCATCTTCTCTGGAGAGATGGTGGATGAATCATTACAGATATAAAATAATTCCTTTTAGCCTATGAGCGCCCAACAATCAGAGTAACACAACACAACTCTAGAGCCATACATACAATTGTCTAGTTGAATCTTTTGGAACTGGAATTGTGTTTCTTTCCTTATTTGAAACTTTTCTGTAGTTGGGCCATAAATATCGAGCTTTTTTTAGTTGAAATGCTTTTGGATATTGAGAATAAAGTCTAGGTTGAAGATAATGGTCTTGTCTCTTTACTTTTATCTTCTTTGGAGGGCAGGCTGTTATCACTGTCACTTTTAATTTTGAATTCATGGAGCAGAGTAGGGTCTAACCAAATTAGAGAGAACTAATTTGCAAATGATTAAACTCTTGTATATTTCCCTTTTTCCTTTTAAATGTACACCAAATACATACATACATAGTCTAACTGTACACCTGTGAAATAAAAACCTGGGAATTCAATTTCCTGAAAACTGTCTCCACAGAAGAAAAATCAATTTCAAAACCATAACTCTGCCCTCCGTACTGCACGTAAAGATAATCCTTGGGAGACAAGGGTGGGGGCAAAATCTGAGACACTTCTGGTAAATCCGAGGTAGGTGGTGAAGGCATGTCTTTCTTCTTTGAGTAATAAACATCCGCCAATAGAAGCCAAATAAGATCGGGATCCATGGATGCAAGTCCTACAAGAGCATTCACAGACGCCTCACGAAGACCTACAACACCACTACAAGCTATCCCCACAACAAGGCCACTGACCTTTTTGAGGACTGCTTCCAATGCTGACGCACTCTTTTTCTCTCGGGATAAATCAGCAATCGTATCGAGCAATGCTGCCTGGACCTTCAGGTTGGAAACCTCAGCCATCGAGACCTCTGAAGATATGGGGGTGCTTCTGTAAGGAAGTTGCAAGGGGGTTCTTTCTTCTTTTGAGATAGGTTTGGTCTGAAAAGGTGATGTAGTTAGAAGCTTCCAGAAGTGGGGTCCATCAGTATAAAAGCGACGAGAAAAGAAATCTCCTCCACAGATTCGCACAACATTGCTTATCACACGCGCGCATCTCCTAACAGCCTGTGAAACTGACTTGAGTTAAAATTTAAAAATACGCAAAGATAATTTGATAGAATTACCAGCAAATTTCAAATGCAAATTGAAGGGGCATTATACCAAAGAAAAGGCCCAACATGTGAATATGTTGCGAAAAAGAGTTTACAGCAAACAAAAAAAAAAAAAAGAAGGATATCATAACATTTTGTTTATTTATTAGAAGGGAAGGAGATGCTCCAAGAAAATTATAAGCAAAGGATTCAGAGCCAAAGGAACTAGCCAAAGGAAGTCAAAGAGCACACACCAGTGGGTTCTTATTTCGTATACAAGCAACCAAGAATGGCCATATTTTATTCATTGCTGGAAGCAACCTATTTTCATCAGTTCCATCCTCGGCAGCATCCAAAGTATCTTTAAGTGTGCGAAATGAACACAACTCAAACACTCGCTCAACTGCTTCTTTAGTCTCCCTCTCATGCTTGTATGCTTCTTCCACTTTTGCCAGTGCCATAATGCCATCCTACAAAAGAAGAATCATCATGAATGTGCAAAATAAAAAAACAAGGCCATAATGGCATCCTAGAAAACAAGAACCACAATTGATGTGAGAGCATAAGAGCATAGCCTGAACGTCACATGATCAAAAAAACAACTGTAGGAAAGGGAAGATATGCAAACTCAAGCAGAAATATACCTCAATTATATCCAGAGCTACCAAGCACGCTGCTTGGTTCAATGAAGTGAGCAGTGGGGTTGCAGCCGTTACACATGAACCAGCAATAGATCCAACTGTTCTTCTATATCTTTTAGAATCATTCAATTTGAACAAAACACTCTCCCACTGCTCTATAGTTGTGCCAACATCATGAAAGCACACACCCACCTCTTCTCCTCAGCACAATATCAAAATAATTCTCAGAATCCAATCATTTTGGGTGAGGAAAGAAATCAGGAAAAATCACACACAAAACTTGCATTTAAGTTCTTATTTATAAATTATAATCAGTTAAACAAAGGCAACCCGAAAGTATTGAAGGAAACAAAGAGTATAACAATTAAGGCCATATACATTAGCTAAAAACAGATGCAAGCAGAAAATATTCAGTATCCAAGAAGCACTTGGAAGGCTAAAAGCACAACAAAAAATAAAAGAAAATAAACATCTTTCCCTAATTTTACGACCAACCAAAATATATAAAAAGAAAACAATAGAACAATTAAACAGCATTCTCATACAGCGTCTTATAGAAATCATAAATTTGCAATCTGTATAAATTATAATCTTTCAATCATGGCCTCTTATGAAATTTTTCTTTTTCTAGAGAGGAGGGAACGGGCAAGCTGTTTGGTACAAAGAGCAGTTTTTTTCAAGCTAGAATGCAAAATCCAAAATTGCAATCCTACGACCATTTCTAGGAATTAATGTGTCCTAGTAAAGATGGTATGACATAAATCTTCTCTAATGGTTTTGGTAAAAGCAGGACTAATCGCAAGCCTCTAACTAAAAAACTGATGCCACGACATGTTATTTTATGAAACTTTCTAGGTTTACCTTACTGCCTTGCAATCCAAAACTTTGATTTGCAAAGCAGCAAAAAATTTCATTTGACCATGCAGGACTGAATTAAGTTTGGAAGCATTTCCATGAAGCTATAAGGTTTGCCAACTCACCATCATAATGCCTCTTGCTGTACAATACATGTAAGTAATCAAACTTAAAGAAAGTGAAAATTTGATAGTGGCAAGTGCATGAAAATGACTAATAGAAATGTACCTTCAAGGTATTTCAGGGGCAAAGGTATGAAAACGACTAATAGATGATAAGTATGCCTTCAATTTACCCACGAGTTTTTTTTTTTTTTTAGTCTGAAGCAAACAACCCTTTCAACATTCTGAATTCTAATCTAACTGATGACAAACAAAACTAGTAGTAAAAATTAACATTAATGACCATGGAGAATGAACATTGCAAACAATTTGCCAATGAACCAAATAGATTAAGCACCTCTGGAACATTCCTCTAGTTCTTCAATATTTCAACTATTTAACAGGACCATGTCATGTTCAAATAAATGATTCCAGAAGTGGAACATATAAGCACCTGAATAATGTCGGAAATATATTTACAACAAAAAAGTAGGAAGGGAGGTTTAATAAAAGTAGTTCAATTTTTTTGGTGTTTTTTTTTTTAATGTTTTTTTAATCACTAATCATAATATCCACTCATATACGACCAAAGGACAAAATTGTCTGGGTGAATAGAATAAAATTGGGAAACCAATTATCATCTCCAGTGGCGGAGGGAGCATGGGACCAAGGGGGTCACGTGCCCCCCCTGGATTTTGGGATTTTTTTTTTTTTTGCAAACATAGAGAAAATATTTTTAATAAAAAATTACAAAAACATTATTAGAGTGAAATGTCAATAACATTTTAAAAATTATGAGAATAATAATAGTTATTTTGATTGAAAATGAAAAGACTACTATAAATAAACCATATTAGCTATGAAATTTTTTTAAGGTAACGGTAATGTCATTATTAGTGATAGGCAAGTATAAATAATCTCACTATAAAGATATGAAATTTATTGGATTGTTAATTACATTTGACATGTAAAGTTCACTCTCTATGTATTTATTTACCATTAGTGGGTGATATCACATATCAATGATGACGTGGTATTACCATTATATTGAATTTTTAATCAAATTTTGTATCAAAAAATAATTTATCATTACATAATTTATTTTAAGGCTTATATCCAATTTTTTTTTTGTATTGTCCATGATACACTAGTTACAAATAACATTCAGCTTTTTTGTTTCCAGTTTTCAAAAAATTCTACATTTTTATTTTTCGTATTTTAATGTTTTGAATGAATTTTTTTAATATTTTAAGCAATTTTTTAAAATTTTTGGACACACCTAACATAAATACACTTAAAAAGTATAATATTTGTGAAAAAAATATTTAAAAAATACATTAAATACCAAAAAATACAAAAAATACAAAAAAAAAAATGAAAATTCAGTATATTTTTTTGTATTTTTGTGTATTTATTAATTTTTTCACAAATATTTTACTATTTAGATATATCTAAGTAAGATGCATCTAAAAAAGTAAAAAAATTAATTAAAATTCAAAAAATATTCACTAAAAACAAAAAAAATACGAAAAATAAAAAAAACTTCTTTGTTTGGTAGAGTTTTTAAAGTTTAATTCTACCCCTTACTTTGAGTGTGTTGTTTGGTTATGGCTATAGAAAATTAATTTCACACTCACTTTTCAAAACACTTTTTAAAACACCCATTTTTCAATATTATATGTCACATCATTCAATTCAAACTCTTTTTAAAACTCATAACCAAACAAATTTTCTACACTCAAATCATAATTCCAAAACTCACAAACTCAAAATACAACTCTATTCTCAAATCATAATTCTAAAACTCTACCAAACGCAACCTTAGTTTTTTAAAAATTGAATTCAAAAAAACTGAAACCAAACACACTGATTATTTTTTTTTTTTTTTTTGTATGTTTCTTGAAATCAATCATAAAAACTTGCGTGAAATATTTTTGTAAAAACTATTGTAATTAATAAGTTTCCCTCTAATTTAATTTTCTGACTCCGCCACTGATCATCTCCATAGTTGACTACTTGAATTTAATCCACACTTGCATTGTTTTGATAAAAATCAAATATCTCATGCCATAGTGTTAGAAGAGTTTCAGCTTCTGCTCACTGCAAAAACTTGGTCACAAATCCCACATCCACACTTGATTACAAAATCACAAATATACTAACCTGATTCCATGGGAGACATATCAATGTCATCATCATAGCTTGATTCTGAAAAAACTGATTCCTTCATTGTCTTCTTTTCAAAATCAGACATTTTTGACTTCACATGTTCCAAATATTCTGCTGCCTGAAGGGGCAGTGAACAAGCTTCACGCTTTGAAGCCTTGTTAATTTCAGCAACAGCCTAGTGAAAGAAAATAATTTACAAGATGATATTTTCCAAATACTAATCACATTGATCAAAATATGCATCAATACATAGGCCTTGTTTGGTAGAGCTGTGGGAAAGTGCTTATAGCTTATGCCTAAACAGCTTATAGCTTATAACTATGACCATAAACTGATTTCCAGCTTATTCTTAAAGCATCTCCTGCCCCACTCAAAGAATAAGTTGATTTCTGACTTCCAAAAAGCTATAAGCTATAATCTATAAGCTAAACCAAACACATCAAAATAGCTTAAATTAAGCTGAAAGCTGAAATAAGCTGTAATTAAGCTCTGCCAAACAGGCACATAATGCCATATCAAGATATTAGCCCACAAAAATAAGTGTGGAAATGAGAAGTGCAAGGTTATAACTAAGAAGGTGGTGTGTCCATGTCGACCCCAACACCCGTCGGACACTTCTTGACACTATCGAACTCAATTTTTTTTTTTTTTTGATAAATAAAACTCTTGACACTATCGAACTCATGTCCAAACAAGCCCTGTTGTTTTTAAATTTATTTAGACCGAGACACACTTTAGACACTTGAAGAATACACAAATCGATCATTTAGACACACATAACAAGTTTGAACAAAATAACTTGGTATCCAACAATAAGAGAAAAACAACGTAAATTTATATCTATTAATCACTTCTCCTTTGAACTTTATAAGTTAGTGATATGTTATATTTTTTTAATTATCTTTTAATGAAATATTTATTTATATTACACATAACAAATATATAAAATTATTTATTCTGTAGATGTTTTCTGAGCGTTGTCCCCTGCATGTTTTAAAAATTGTTGAGTTGACATGTTTGTGTTGTGTCACATCATGTGTCCGTGTCCATATCCGTACGTCTTGTGTCAACTTAATGTCAGGTGAGACACAGTATATATTAAAAATAAGCAATTATGTTATTCTATCCTCATCAAACACTTGTCAAACTGGAACAGCAATCAATAAGAGCAAACAAAAAAATGGTAAAGGAAAACATTAAATACTTCTATCAAATATCACCTTCAAAAAGGGAATAGTCAAGTCTGGGTGCTGATGGCGGCCAAGAATCTCAAGTTCCAGTGAAACAGAGCGCATCTGTACAATTTTATTAGGCCACAAGGATTACAATTCGATACTTATAAAGAATTTGAAACAAATTATTTATTTATTTATTTATTATTATTATTATTTTTTTTTTTTTTTTTTTTTTTTTTTTGGGATAAATTGAAACAAATTATTGATTACAAGAAGAAACAAAAGGGTTGAAAAAAGAAAAGGAAAACAATACAAAAATCATGGGCAAGTCAGTCAGTTCACATTACAATTTTTGCAAGGCTCAAAAGCTTGGGAGAACTAAATTTCTTAAAATCAAATCTTGTTAGTGAGACTTGTTAAAGAAGAAGAAGAAGACGGGCATTTATAATATTCCAAAAATATTAAAAATGTAGTCTTCATGACGTACTAGAACAAGAGCAAGTTACTTCTCCAAAATTATGCAGAGGATGCACAGTCCAATAAACATACCGGTTCCTCCAACAATGGCAATATTTGATGGGCCACTCCAATATAAGAAAGCATGGCAGCAAGCACATTAGGTACATGAGGATTAAGATCCAAATGACGTAACTGTCGACATATGGAATCAATGACATAGTCTGAGTTTGCCAAAACTAAGTGCCCTACCTGCAAAAAGGAGGTCATTAACAATGGAATCCAAATACTATTGAGGCATTTTTTTTTACCATGTATACTCACTGTTGGATAACCACATGATGTAGAAATGACATGTAAGACAGAATCAGCTGCACTTCTTATTTGGAAGTTTGAGCAAATTAGATTCTCAAGCAACACATAAAGAGATGAATGAAGAAATCCACAAGAAGAAAAAAGGTTCCCAAGGCACATACTAAAAATGCCTATCCCATCAATGATAACCTGTTTCAAGAAACAACACCAATATCAATACCATGTACATCAAAGATCTGAAATCCAACCATATAAATTGATGAAAGATTAAACATAATGGCCATCCAATCAATGATAACCTATTCAGTAAAATGAATTTGATGCACTTCAAAATCTGCAATCCAACCATAAAAAAATAATGGTAACATTCAATAAATTGTGTGCAGTATTGGTGAAGGAAAATGTATATTTCCTGGTATAGCAAAGCAGCATCATGGAAGAAATGCAGAGTAATGTCTTCAACTTCACTGTCAGGCTGCTGGAGAGACGATTTATGCTCTAAAGGAAGACTCCACACTTCAGGAGATAGGTATTCATGTAATATTCTGCCAATGCTATCAATCAAGTGGCTCCTTGCAGCCTTCTCCTGAGAAATCTTCCAAATGGATGCAGAAAACACAGGATGTTCAAACTTGCAAACCTGAACATCATCATATTCTGCCCCACATCTCTCTATCTCCTCCCATCTTAACCTAGACCCCTGAAACATCCTTGCAAAAGCATCAACTGCTTTATCTGATACACCAAAAATTATCTCATTTAAAATACAAACAGCAGTACTAGCCTGCCGCACCAACTGTCCTGAGCCAGTTCTATTGCACCAAGATTGCCAGCTTTCTTTGCGGTGTTCTTTCACCCGAACCTCTGACACCAATTTCCGCAAGTAGTCCAGTGGTACATCAGTGACAATTGACAAGGACCCTTCACTTCTAGAATCTAGACACAAGGAAAAACAGAAGACCCAAACTAAGTTTAAAGCAGAAAAGAAATACATCCAAGCAAAGAAATTGAATTGTAAAAGCCAACCTGCCATTAAAGATAAACCTAAAAGTCTAAGTATTCCAGCAAGTGCCTGGTATAGTTTCTGACTTCCAACATAAACAAACCAAGGTGGCATGCGTGGAAGCTCGTATTCCTTCTGTACATTTTCCAGTGGGCATAGTATTTTTTTGTTCTGGATATTAGGGAACTTTGAGTCTTCAGAGGGAGCAGCATCTGTAATGGCCCTATTATCATTGGCAAAGAAAATGCTAGCTCTCATCTCAGTTATGGAGTGAAGGTATCCCGTTGAGGCTGGCCTTGCCAAGGTAAGTTTTTTGAGAGAACCAGCAAATACTGAATTCTGACCCAAGCAGAGGGCAAAAACATCCAAGAATCTAGCAGTTGACACCTATGCATTCCACACAAGCAAATGATTCAGATTACAGAAGACTGAATGCAAATTCTCTCTGACCTGATGTAATTAAGATAAAAATATACAACAGAAGTAATATCTGAGAGATGACAGGTTAGACCAAACTCCACAGTGCACTTGTTTCTTGTTTCTAGTATTTTTTTTTTCATTTTCTGAAAGAAGATATCTATAATCCAGTTAATATCCACCCTTTAAAATGTGACGGATCATCCCAACATCCAATGGTCAAGGTTTCAAAGTTCATAATCACACTTGATAAACTCCAAAGCCATGAAGCACACCAATTGTCAAAGTTTCTTGGTGCTTTTGATTAATGTTGGTTGTTGATTGATGTTTCCTATTTCTTAGAATATAATGATATATGAGATGATATCTTCTACAACTTGTAATTTATGATTTTTTATGGATGATCTATTTATTATTGAACATACCTTTCTAGGCCTTTTCATTAAGATCAACTGTAGTGTCTCTTCTTATCAACCTAATTATTATTTAACTTAAATGATTTTGAAATTGTGATCTAACGGTCTGTGATTAATGAGATAGTAATTGCTATGTTGAATAATGACTAAATTATAAATTAAGTGATTTTTTCACTTTAGATAAAAAAAAAAGTAGGGAATAAAAAAAAAGGGTAAATTACACTTTTCATCCTCCAACTTCTATTTGAATTCCCCTTTGGTCCCTTATTTTCGAATTGCAATTTGCAACAATGTTTCAATGTGGTTCTCCCGTCACTCACGGTTAAAAATTTGGACAGAATTTTTATGTGAGGGCCATGTGAGCACATTTTACCAGTATTAAACGAAAGAATTATGGTGAAAATTACACTTTTCACTCAAAATCCACTTTGGTCCCTCATGTTTCAGCTTTAACTCAAATATTAAATGATGGGATAATGGAATGACCACATTAAAACAGAAGTTGAAGTTTGAGGATTTAATTGTTGGAATTAGAAGGTGAGCAACCAAAGTGAAATTCATGTGAAAGTTGGAAGATGAAAAGTGTAATTTACCAAATCATCAACCTTGTGTCCATAACCGTGTCCGTGCATGTGTCTGTGCTTCTTAGGTCCAAAGTCGAATCACACATAATAAGTACTACTACTGGTACAGAGATAACCTCAGTAAATGAAAGCTAATATAGTCTCAATAATTTTCAATCAATTATTGATAAGCCAACCAGAAAAGGGCCAACAAACTGGTTTCTCAACATTCATGAGAGGTATATGGGAGAGCAGCAGGGAGAAACAATGCAAAAGTGGACCCATTGTCAGTAGATTAAAAACAAAACGTCATTAGAATTGCTAGTCTCTAAACCTCAGATCACTCAACATGTTGTCAAATTCTACTAAAGCAGGGGCACACACTTTATGCATGCACCTTATTTCACGAAGTCTTCCATGTTCCCTTCAGTTACCTCCATCTATTATAAAGAATTAGATGGTAGAGAAGGACAGTATGACCGCTTAGATTGTTTGAAATTGGAGTTCACCTCCACTTTATTTAGACAAAGCAGCATGGCTATTCTAGAAAGCTACAGGTTGCATCAGAAGTTGGAAAAATGTAATGGAAGTCCTTTATTTGAGAAAATGGATAAAAAAAAATAATAAAGCATAAATAGAATCCTTATCACTGGGACATTACAAAGGAAGCAGCACATACAGGAGACTGAAGAAGGTGATCCGCCACAAGTTGAGGACCAGAGAAATAAATTACTACCAGTAATTTCTGAACCTCTGATAATGCAAGTGATTCCTCACTTCCCAGCACCACTTTGGGGAGCTTTTCAATTAGCCTGTTTGAAAGCAAATTTTAAAGCCATTTTTCCAGATAAGGTGCCCAAGTTTCACTTTGTCACATTACAGGGAGAAAAAGAAACCTGCTAAAGATCTCAGCAAAGTCATATTGTACATGATGTTTCCTGCTTGACGAGAACAGGTATCCAAGAAAACCCTGTGCAGCTGTAGACACGTCTTCAGATTCGTCGCAAACCAAAACACATACGCACTCCTGCATAGTAACAGGGAAACATATAGGGAATCAAATGTACAAAAAAAATAAGCTATTATACTATTCATGTGTACCATGTCAACAAAGCTAAGTATTTCAGCGTAACTATAAAAACTTAAAATATGATTACTTATTCTGACAAATGACAGTTAAACGATATCACGCCTTATAAGCAACTAAATCTAAATCTTTAACTTTCAATAAAGATGAAACGTATAGATATTCTAACACCAACCATTTATTTGGAAGCATCGTATGGGCTATCAATGTAAGACTAAGAAAATGCCGAAGCAGTGAAGAAAAGAATTCTGGTGGATATACATATAAAATGACACAGATAACAACCAAGCTGCACCAACTATTGTGGTTTCAACCGTGTCATGTTATGATAGGTAGAGAGAAGATGATTAAGCAAAAATTAGAAGATAAAATTTATGGAGTCTGAAAAACAACTTGGTTTATCCCAGAAAAATCAACCATGCCAACTAGCATCTTATTTTGGCAATTGACGGAGATGGTTTAGAAAGAAAAGGAAAACATCCGTCTTCCTATTCATTTTGGCTGAGCCAGCTACAAGCCTCCCTATGCACTTATAAACTCACAATAACCTCATGATAACTTCCTAATTATGGCAAAACTTATGCTCTGGAAATATAGACAGGACAATGAAAATCTAATATGATGAAGGACGTGTGTGTGAGAGTAGTAACTTGAAGAGGAAAAGACAATGAACACTTGAGAATATACAAAGAAGAGGTCCTATGAGTCATTTTTCATAACAGTACCTTCAAAAGGATCATTGCTTGGTGCAATGATAAAAAGTCCGGCTAACAAGCATGAGAACTTTTAGATTTGAGTCTAATGCTAACCACTTTGCAAACATAATAACCTATGTTCAACCTACTTGGCATTGGCTAATGTTATAGTTTCGATCTGTGAAACTAGATCTTAGCCTTCATTAATCATCCTAACCAATAACATCAACTAAGTTCTCCACAAATTTATAGCATTCTTTAACAACTTCAACATAACCAACCAAAATTGTAGAGAAAGTAGAAAATGTCATAATGGCTTATATAGAACACTGATCCTTTCAACAAGGTATGAGAACAAAAACCAAACCAAACCAAGCCTTAAATCCCATCAAATAAAGTCGGCTACACACATCCTTCTTATCCACTTGACTCTATCAACGGTCATTTGGTTAGTCAAATTAAGGAGATTCATATCTTTGTTTACTACACTAGCCCACGTCAATCTAGCTCTGCCTCTTCTCCTAACACTTCAATCTATAATCACTATATCGTCTTTCTTCACTACTGCCTCTATTAGTCTCCATTGTATATGACCCAATCTTCTCAATTTATTCTCTCTCAACTTATCTTCTATCGGTACTACTCCTACCCATTCACGAATATACTCATTCCTAACCCTGTCTTTTCTAGTCTTGCCACACATCCACCTTAGCATTCTCATCTCAGCAACACTCATCTTATCTACATGTTGTTTCATAGTTGCCCAACTAAATAAATTAAAAGTCATGGCTTCATTATATCACAAAGTTTTTTTCAAAGATAAAAATTTTCTTCAGTTTTTTGCACCTCAGTTCAATGCAAAAGTTTCATGATTAATTAAATGAAAACCAAGATAAAGAGTAAAACTCAACAATAACTTATTCAAAGTTCAAATATGCCAGTATCATTTTTTTTTTACTTCAAAGATTCTTAAGACAATAATTGGAAGTTCAAAATGTCTTAAGAAGATGACCTCTAATTCCCAACTTACCAATAGCATCAGTCTGCTGTCCTTCAGCGTATAAATGCATTTTGATAACAGTCCCCGAATGGCAGCCAAAAGTCCTTGTCTCACCTTTTTCGCTGAATGAACACAAAGCTAACAACCGTGTGGAGGATTAGCAATTGAAGAATAGATTATATGTCATCATGTGAAAAGAAGTAAGTGAAACACATGTAAAATAACTATGGCAAATAACTGACAAAAAAACAGTTGTAAGAACCCACATGAGGAAAAGTTGCAGACAATAGTTTATTCACGTGAGCTGAAGTTTTAATAAGCCAATCTTTTGTGCGGCTCACATGCAAAGATCCTATCATTTTGCCCGAATCTACACTTTCTTTTTCTTTGAAGCCAAATTTTGGAGAATCCGTGTGTACTGCTTCGCTTGGATTTTCTACAACCATTTCACTCTGACCTTGAGTTCTAACAGGCAAGTGGCGGAGTTCCTCCAGAAATGATACCGCAGATTCATCCTTATTTGAATGAAAGCTAGTACTAACATTCACAGACATATCAAGGCCAGATAAATTAGCATCATCTTCGAGAACTATCATAAGGAATTCAGCCAAACCTTTAATTGCTTGGTCAATCGCTTCCAAACTTCCAGCAGCACCACTAATCATTGTTTTTGAGACATGCAACACTTTGGCAAATTGACTAACAACACCTGGTAAGAAGAATGCTAGGGCATCAGCACTACCAACCTACAAGAGAAAACACAACAAAACAGCCATTCATAAAATTTATGTCAACTACAAAATTTTGCACCAGCAAAGAAAGCAAGAGGAATCACTGAGCTCAAATTAAATAATCTAATATAAACAGAAAGCACATAATCTTTTGATTAGGAAAACTGGTAATGAAGCCAAAGATCAAGCTATCAGAGAGATACAAGCTGATTGAGACTCAAGAAACAATATCATCTCACCATGAAAAAAAGAGAATCAATTTTTACAATTATAACTTCATTCCACCACCCAAGAATTATGTCATTGAAATTTCTCACATGTTTGTCCAGCATGGAATCAAACTTCAGGTTCAAGCCTTTAGGCTCTTTAGTAAAGTTTAGTTCTTATTTAACATTTCAGTTTAACTCCTATGATTTCAAATATGAGATTTTAAGGCCTTTCATAGTGAGAATCTCATCTCATTTTGAAGGCACAACTCAGGGATCACCTCTAAATCAAACATTAAGACTGACAAAATGTCACAAAATTACCTTAGCAACAAGTATGCGAAGAGTCATAAAGGCTTCTACACGTAGCTTTGCGCTGCCTCGATGTCCTCGTGCAACCTCAATGTCTGCAGCCTTCTCGTAGAACCCAAGATTGTGCCAGAGAAAATTATGTGCACAAGTACAAAGGAACAATAAGGAAACATCAAACAGAAATAAATACTCAATAAAGCTCCAAGAAACGAAATAAATTACTTTGAGGAGAAGCGATAGCCAGTGACCAATAGCAGCAGAAGCAGTTTGAGAATGGAGAAATGCAAGTAGGCATTCTTCTGTTTCTGAAACATGCCTTGGAAGTATACTAATTTGAGATTGCACATCTCTTCTTGCTAAAAGTGCGGGAAAGCCGTTAATTTGTTTACATGAACAAAACTTGTTGGAGCACAAATGTAAACTAAGGAGAAGTGCCCTGAAGCACCTGAACACTCCCTCACGGAACTCTTCCGAAACCTCAGTCGGAGAAAGCATAGCCCCATATGTCAATTTCTTCAACAATACCACCACCTGTAAAACCATAGAGCATCCTTCACGTTGAAAAATGTCTACAAGAGATCATTACATACAATTTTCCTGCAAAAAGACTCTCTATGAAGATTCTAACACCAACAAGCAAACAAAAGTTAAAAACTTCACCGCTGTAGGACAAAATTTGCCTAATAAAACTGCATGCATACCTTTATGATAGTATCATCTAAAAAGGGCTTCACTAATAAAAACAAAAAGAGATTTTTAGTCTCTCATGGAAATCTGCAGCATCATTTGTTACAAAACCATCGGTAATCAGTTTCCATACATAACCTTTCTGGGCCTTGTATTTATGACCTCAATGTGTCACTTAACAACAAGAGATTTAAAAGACAAAAAGTCACTATTTTAGCCAAAAAGCCAAAAAGTCATTATAAGTTATTACATCACTCTCTCTACTTTCTACACATCTTTTCGTAAAAAGCCAAAAAGTTACTAAAATAGCTTATTCCCAAACGAGGCCAAAGTACTAACTTGAGTCATGAAGCTATAACATCCACATGCTGCAACTTTCATTGACTACAGAACATACCCAGCGCACAATAGTATGACAAACTTAACATTGTGAAGTGGCCAAAAACAAACTAACAATCATGACCCATTACCGTCCACAGATGCAAAGAAAGCTTTTCACGGACAAAACCGACGACGCTCAATAGTTAATAGCAGATCAAAACAACTTAAAATCAATCAGAAGCATAAACCACCAAAAAAATGAAGTGCCATCACAGTTAACATAGATTTCCAATCAGGAGGAAAAAAGCATAGGTTGTGCAACAATACCAAGCTGTTAGCACTTATCATCATTTGATCACAAAGACAACCAAGACTAAGGAAACAGCAGCAAAATAAAAAATAAAACAAGTAGCTTTACACAATAATGAACTTCAATTCTTCCTAGATATCTCCATCTGCAACATTCTTAGTTCAGATGGATTCTTTTTTAAATCTCCCCCCCCCCCCCCCCCAAAAAAAAAGACTTGAACATGTATTCACCTATTAGACAATAGACAGGTTCACAACAGTGAGGGATTAGAAACAATTACAGCACATAAAGTAGAAATATTAATTTAACCATTGAATACTGAAGCATGTCAAAGTGGCACATTTCTAAGTATTGCAACCCAAATAGCATTCAATGACAATACCTGATCGACGGATCCTAAATGGCACTTCTTCAGAAGTTCCTCCAAACATTGAAGCACACCTTCAGCTGCAATATCACTGACCTTATGTAACACTTTTGGAAAATTAACCATCACAGATTCCTCAGCCTTTGGTGGAGATCTGCAATTGACTGCAGCATCCAACAGAAGCAGCAACGGAAACAATGTATAGCTGAAAAAAATAGATAAACAAGCCACATGTCAAATAATCATAAGAAAGCAAATCCAACCTTTCTAGTTCCACTAGCAGAAGTTACTGTGTTGGAACATGTACCGATTCTACTGCCATACAAGCAGAAAACTACAGCTATAATTGGAAATAGATACAATATTAATTATTGTAGTATTAATTGTTGCTTACTTGATTTCAAGAATTCAGTACAGAGGATCACAATGTGTAATCTGTTCATTTTCAACTCTTCTGCTTGCCTTATAATCTGCTCTCGGATTTTACTTTCCCAACATTGTATTAGATCAAATGATTATAGTCTGTAGAAGAATCATATGGTTTCATATCTTATGCACATATCAATCATCCAGTTTTTTTTTTTTTTTATAATTTTTCTATTCATATTCTGATGACTTAAACCTTTTTATAAATCTTAATCAATAAAATTGTGTCCATTCCCTTGGTGATATATATAAATTGTTATGCTTACCAAAACTAAATAAATACATATGAATAAATTGCCGACAGTCACCACAAAAGCCAAAGGTGGAAGAGATTCAAATTAACCATGTTCCCTAATGTGTATAAAGCAGCTTGATACATCAACCAAAGACTAAAAGCTCAGGCACTCCACCACCATCCATAGGAGAATTGCGCCAATTTGGTAGCAATAATATGATCAAACAACAGCATGGCAATGCTACAATTTCAATGAAAAATCTTCTCCACCGCAGCAGCACCAAAAGTAAGCTCTTACACAATCTCCATTGGTTCCAATTTCAGTTCCGTCCATGACAAACCAGTTGTTCATTCTCTTTATTCTCCATCTAAAGTGAAAGGGTGACCAGGTCCATGGCCACCAATCACACATTTGACATTGCTAACTCTAATTATGTCACTAACTTGATCCCAAGTCTAGTAATTTCTTATTAACCCTAAATGTATCTGGGCCGTTCAAAGTTCAGCTTCTTCAGTGATTGCCCTGTTTTGACTCTCCTGCCAAATAATCTTCACAGAACTACAGAAAAAGTATCATACTTTGTCCGAAGTTCTCTTTGCGACTGTTAATTTCTGGTGATAGTTTTCAAATTGTATAGAAACAACGGAAACATTGTTCTAATGTTCTCTTTCCAATACTAATTGTTCTTGTCGACTAAAGAGAGGATATCAAAAACCTAGCAAAAAGCCATTCGCTTTGGAACATTCTAAGAAAGAAGAAAAAAAAAAAGAAATGCAGAATCAATGAAAAAGAAACTAAAGCATAACAGTGTCATATACATACATATACACACAGCACAAGTACATTTATATGAAAGAAGTAGATGATGAAGAAGAACATACTCGAAGAAAGGCTGGAGAGTATGGGGCGGAGATCGGGAAAGGAAGTCATGGAGATGAGAGAGAGACGAGGGGTTTTTGTTAGGGTTTTGGAGGAGGTCTAGTAGGTCTAAACAATAGGTTTTCAGCTCTGAAAACGTTCTTTTCCGAGCTTCTTCCTCCAAAACAAGTTCTTCTTCTTCTTCTTCTTCTTCTTCTTCAGATTTGATTGGTTTGAAATTGCCTTCGTCTTCTCCAATTACTTCCATTGCAGAGAGAGAGAGAGAGAGAGCAGCGAAACTGAATCCACTGGAAGTGTCGTCGAGGACATGGAACTTCTTCGGAAGAAGAAAAAGCTAGTAGAAAGAAAGAAAGGAAGGCCCAAATGTCGTACTTCATGCGCTAGTTCTTTAGGGTTGGGCTCAATGTCGATTATTTTGGGTTGGGCCCGAGTCCCTTTGAAGCCTTTGGGCTTTTCATTCTGATTGGCCACAGTCATAAGAGTGTGTTTGTTTTTCCTAGTTAATTGAACTGTAATTTGCCTCTGATTACATAAAAAATTAAATTAAAATATGCTAATTTTCCCGATCAAACAAATTTTGTTTGAAATTGATTTTTTTAATTTTTAGATATTTTAGAAATAAAAAAAAATTTCTTTTATTTTGAAAATAATTTTGGGTAAATTATATTATTTGTCTATTTAGTTTGTACAAAATTTCACTTTAGTCTCTGAAATTTTATTTTTGTTCAATTTCAATTTAATGTGATTCCTCCATCAATTGTTGGGAATATCTTGGATAGAAGAAGAACATGTGTGAAAAATAAATAAATAAATAAATATTGATGTTAAGATTATTACAATAACATATTTTGTTCATGGTGATTTGTTTGTCACTCGTAAATACTTCGGTCTTGTTTGATTTGTTTTTGATAAACAAATTTTGGAAAAAAATTTCTAAAATTTTGTTTGGTTTAGTGATTTTGAAAAAAAAAATTTTAAATCACTTTTTATCTCTTACACATCAATCAATCACTTTTTCTCTCTTCTCTCTCCTTTTTAATAACTTTTTCTCTCACACACATTTACTCAACTACAACAAAATATTGAATCGTCCCACACTCCAAAACTATTTCCAAAATATACAACCAAACAAACTAAAAAAATTTCTAAACTTTTTTTCCAAAAAAATTTTTGAAAATTTATCTCCCAAACCAAACCAATCACATCCTTCTTTTATTTTTTCTTGGCAATGCATGACCAATCTTTGCTTTGTTGGCCATATTTTCTTTATCGATAATTCCTGGTAGCTCGAATATTTGGCTCGATTTTTGGCTCGAATCTGTAAAACGACGTCGTTTTACATTTTTTTTTTTTTTTTTTCTCTTCCCTTTCTTTTTCTGCCTTTTCTTTCCTTCTTTTCTTCTTTTCTTCTTCGTCTTCTTCGTTGAAACCAGGAACAGAGGGGAAGAGGAGAGAGGGAGCTCCGCCGCCTCCGCCCGCCGTCCTCATCGCAAGGAGCTCGTCGCCTCCGCCGCCTCCGCCGCCTCCGCCTGCCGTCCCCGTCGCAGCACGCCGCCGATCGTCGCAGCACGCCACAGCTCCGCCTCCGGCCCCGACTCCTCCTCCAGCCATTTTTATGGCCCCCTCCCCTCCCCTCCTCCTTCCTCCTCCTCCTCCTCCCTCCTCCCTCCTCCCTCCTCCTCCTCTTCCTCCTCCGACTCCGACGAATTCGAGCCAAATTCGAGCCTCAAATTCGAGCTACGAATCATCGTCGTTTCTTTATCCTAAAACTCATATTGGTATTCTATGTTACTAATGAAAATTCGTACTATGTACGGGTTGTAAAAAAATTAATAAAACATTTTTATATAAAATAATATAAATAATTAGATTTTTTTATATAAATTATGAAAATAAAAAAATATTGAAACTTACAATTTAAGTTTCATAATTTATTCGTCACAATTTTAATTATGTAATTTTCAACCCCTTTGTTAGAGTTATAAACTTTGACGAATTCAAACCAAGCAACTCAAGTCAAGTCTGAAATTTTTTAAAAATTAGATAACATAATTTTTAATTCGGTAAGGACCTATGTAAAATTTAAAAATTCAAATAAATTTAAGTGGATTTGGGCAAAGATACCAAATAATTTGAGCAATCGAAACAAAATTATATATATAAATATATATAATTATTTGCTATTTTATTTTTGTAATTGTACGGGGAGCAAATATTCCGGCAAGCCCGTATTCCTTTCTTCCAAGCTCCGTTTCTGTCCGATCACCTGAAAGCACAACGGCGGTGAGCTACCCGGCGGTGTGTGGCCGGAAAACCCCTCCGACGATCAAGTTAGCACACACTTTGGGATAGAGAGAGGGAGGAGAGTGTTTGAGTGTAAGAATTTCCTTACAAAATGTTCGTCTTCTCGTATGGGGGCGCAGACATGCCCATATACCCTCTGCGCCCCATATCCACTCCCAGTCATCCCCTGACACGTGGCTCTGCTATCCCATCTGTCAGCATAAACCTTGCTGAACATCACCTAATCCCAACTGCCAGCCTTCTCTGCTGGAGCTCGGCAGCCGAGCTGCTCTACCCGTGGCCGGGGCTGTGCTGCCTATTCAAGCACTTCACTGGCTACGCTCAAGAGAACCGGGCTAGGCAGCACCTCGGCAGGGCCGAGCCCGAGACATTTCGTGAACACCTGCAGCCGGCCCCCCTGCCGAGCAAGCAGGTATCCCGGCTGACTGCGCCTTTCCGGTCACCGGTCATTCAACGCGACTGTGGTTGGCCTCCTTGCCGAGAAGGCAAGTACCTCGGTCGATGACGCCATTCCGGGCACCGTTCAGCCAACCTGACTGGTTTCGCTTATGCCATACACGTAGCTCGGTCTAATCGAGCGTCGCCCTAACCGAGCAACTTACACCCGGACTGGGCGACGCATACTTGGCCCAACACCTGCCCAGCCCAGGTCCTGGTGGCCCAATTCTGGGTGGACCGTGGATCATTTCGGTCCAATGATCCACCTGGCTACCAATCTTCTCGGCCGTTACCTTGGCTCAATTCCAGATCATAAATCTCCCTCTCAATTGCCCCTTAATTCCGTCCGCAACAGCGTGACTGGGATTATTCACTTCGACCGGGATTACACCTCCTCGGTTGTCAGAATGCAAAATGATGACCGGGCTAGTTCAACGTTCCTGTTCGCAAACTTGCCCGGTTCTTCTCCACGGCTGGTGATCCCCGCTTCAAATGTAGCCCGGTTGACTCCTCGACTCTCCAGCCTGTCTCTTCATTTTCCTTGGCTGACGCCTCACCTGTCCCCCGTCTCTTCAACTCTGATGCTGCCATTAATGGTGACAGGTGGCGCCCTCTTATTCGTCCTCGAGCAACCCATCCAACCGTCGAAATTCAAATTTTGGCGGCCTTGCAACACCTATATACATGCCCCCCTTCACTTTCATTCCTTTCCTACTGCCATTTCTTCGTTCAAGCTACTCAGAGTTCCTGTGCCCCCTTCTCTCTCGCCATTGTTGAACTCGTGTTTGAAGAAGGAAGAGCCACTGCCCTCCACAGGTACGCCCTTTAACCTCTCTTTTGTTGTCATTTCTTCTAGTATTTCATTTCACACATTAGGGTAGGAAAACGTAGCTTTTAGGGTTTAGGTACCAAAAACCACCCTGAGCCTTCGAATATTCATGGTGTTCTTCATTCTTCCGGAAGAACATTGAAGAACTGGGGCGGACCGGGCTCCTGGTCTTCTTTTGATCCTAAAAACTCTAAGAACCGAGCAAATAACATGTTTGTCACAAACCCAGCTAAAACCGAGATAGCAAAGTGGACCAGGCCGTTCAACCGGGCTAATATCTGGACCGCTTGGGCGACCGGGCTCCTTGTAAGCTTAGAACACCGAGGTGGTTTGGCATTTTTAAAGACCGAGCTAAAATCAAGCTCGCTTTGCGCGACCGCGCTCACACTCATACTTGCCATCCTTTTCCTGCAGAGTCCAAGGGGACCTTTGACCACGACTGAGGCTCTCAAGACCGAGCAAAATCCAACTAGCACTGTGCCAAACCCCTCAGCCGTGATACACTAGCTCGGTCACATGGGGAAATTCCGCTTCTTAGTGGACTCTCCAGCCGCGCCAGATGCCTTTAGAGAGGATTACGGCATTCCGGCCGACGTCCATCTAGAGCTGGCGGCAGAGCAGACAACACCCTGGGGCAGACTTGACCAATGCCCCTTCACCGTGCTGTCAATAGTAGAAGGAGGCCTCCGCTTCCCGGTCAATCCCCTCATGACCGAGTTCCTGCGCCGAACCGGGCTGGCGCCAACCCAAGTATCCACCAATACATACCGGATAATTAACGGCGTGCACGAACTGAACAACCGGCTAGGCATAAGCCTAGGTCTAGTCGAAATCCTTCGCTAATACACATTGGGGCACACCGGCGACGGTTTCGCCTATTACCTCAAAATTAGACCGGGCAGAGAGAAAATCGTGACCGGCACTCCAGACAAGGATCTTCACGATGATGATTTTTTCTGGGTGTCGGGCAATTACGAGACAGCCGCAGTACCGGGCTGGATGATCAGCAAAAATTTTGGCGATACATGTAAGCCGCACAAGTTAACTCGGTTGACTTACTTTTTCCCTGTTTCTGTAATTAATCAATTTTTCTTGCTTCTTTTGCAGCAATCCAAGCCTTGCAAGCCAATTACCGCTACCCCAACGTTGAGGCAATCAGGACCGCGCTTCGCTACCGCGACCGAGATTGCAACCAACTGCTCGGCTACACTCCCTCGTACAGATACTCCGCTCCCCGCCGGAGTAAAGTCACAGATTTCCTTCGCGCTCCCTCACCTCCACCAGATCCAACCCTGCCAGACGTTCCACTCATCCGTCTGAACGAGGAGCAAGAGATGGCAAAAAGAAGCAGAATCAAGAACTTGCTCACCGCCACGTCGGCCGAGATACCGAGCGTTGTCACCCGCTCACCGGCCACCGGACAAGCAAGCGACGCCGTGATCGCTCTTTCTTCCCCAGCAGTCGGGCAATCCAGCAAGCAACCAACCCAACGCCGGGCTAGCAAAAGAGCTCGCGCGGATCCTTCCGCCGAGCTGGAGGCCGAGCTCACAACCGAGCAACCAACTGAAACAGTAAACCCTATACCGGCCTGGCGCCCTCAGTTGAAACACTGGGGTCAGGATATCCCGGCAACCGCTTCGATCAAGGCTGACAAGGAGCACTTGCTCGCCTTCGATCTGTCCAAGGCACTCCTACTACCGAGCGATGTGGTCGGTAGTGACCACGTCCCTGACACTCGGTTGGTAAAATCATCTGTGAAGTCCATGTCAAGGGTAAGTCGATATTCCTCTGAGATTTGAAATTTCCACAAGTGTTTGCCCGGTTTCTTCTCTAACGAACTTTGCTTCTTGCAGGCCATCCAAAAACAACACTTGGTACTGGAGCGCATCCATAAACTTCGGCAAAAGGCCAATGACACAGCTAGCCAAGTCCAGAGCCTCCAAACCGAGCTCAGCCGGGCAAAGACTTCTCTTGAGAACGCCAATGCAGACAACAACAGACTGCTTGGCCAGCTGGAGACTGCCGAGAAGAAACGAGATGAGCTCCAGGCCGAGCTAAACGCTCTGAAGAAATCACGGAAAAAGGACCGTCGAGATGCAAACAATGCCGGTTTCAATGAAGCCGAAGAAAACTACAAAAAGCAGGTGTTCGCAACTCAGGACATCTACTTCAAAGCCGGCTGGAAATTAGCTTGTGAGCATCTCGGTCAGGGCTCCGGCACCGAGGTATTCACCAGTCCTCCTCCCGCTTCCCTACCAGTCTACCTCGTGCCTTACGCGAACGACGTCTTCAGCGCGCTGCAAGCCGAGGCTGAGGAAGGGCTTGAAGAGGGAGACGACGAGACAGATACCGAGGCAGAGGATGCCGAGGTGCAGGAGCAGCTTGGTAACGACGAGCCCGGCGGCCAAGACAAGAGCCCAACCATTAACATTGAAACAACCGAGGACGAGTTCACCAACCTCTCCCCCCTAGTTTAGTTTTCTTTTATTTTGTATGTATGTTTTGCACTCTGCACTTCTGATGTAACCGGGCTCAGTCCCCACCTTTTGTATTGACTTTCTATCAATGAAGAACTTGATATTTTTGCCAAGTGTTGGCACGGTTGACATTAATTCCATCTTCAGCAAAACATCTCGGCGTGAATCGTAAATCTGAACACTTCGTCAACCGGAATACATAACTCGGTTGAAGTGCAAACAGCAACTTCGTTAACCGGCATACCCATCTCGGTTAGAGCAGCGAAGTCTAGCAAATCACCACCGTCTTCAACCGGAGAAAATGATCTCGGTTGTTATGGCTTAAGTTGGGCAAAACACCAACTCTTCGAGCCGGAGCAAAACATCTCGGCAAGAAATATCTAAGTTGGTCAAAACACCAACCCTTCCAACCGGAGCAAAACATCTCGGTTAGGAATCCTAAGTTGGACAAAACACCAACTCTTCCAACCGGAGCAAAACATCTCGGCTGGGAAATATCTAAGTTGGACAAAACACCAACTCTTCCAACCGGAGTAAAACATCTCGGTTAGGAATCCTAAGTTGGACAAAACACCAACTCTTCCAACCGGAGCAAAACATCTCGGCTAGAAATATCTAAGTTGGTCAAAACACCAACTCTTCCAACCGGAGCAAAACATCTCGGTTAGGAATCCTAAGTTGGACAAAACACCAACTCTTTCAACCGGAGCAAAACATCTCGGCTGGGAAATATCTAAGTTGGACAAAACACCAACTCTTCCAACCGGAGCAAAACATCTCGGTTAGGAATCCTAAGTTGGACAAAACACCAACTCTTCCAACCGGAGCAAAACATCTCAGCTGGGAAATATCTAAGTTGGACAAAACACCAACTCTTCCAACCGGAGCAAAACATCTCAGTATTTTCATTAAAACAACAGTTCAAGTGTCAAAGCAAAATCCCTTCTATATACTGACAAAAAGAATTACATTCTGAAGTGCAAGCCCCAAAAAATTACTTTGCACAAGAAAAGAAAGCAAAAGCTTAAAAATAATACAGTTTGAGGTTGGCCGTATTCCATGGCCGTGGTAATGCTCTTCCCTCTAGATCCTCCAAGTGGTAAGCCCCCTTGCCCGCCAGACCGGTGATCTTGTAGGGTCCTTCCCAGTTTGCCCCTAGTTTGCCTTCACCTGGCACCAGGGTGTTGCCCATAACTTTCCTCAACACCCAATCACCAACTTTGAACGGTCTGGGGTGCACCATCTTGTTGTACTTCTTTGAGAGCTCTTGTTGGTAGGCGGCCACGTGGATGAGGGCCTTCTCCCGACGCTCTTCCACTAGATCCAGTTCCAAGGCAATTGCCTCGGCATTTAATTCTGGCTCAAAACTCTCGCTTCTTAGGGTGGGCATGCCAACTTCCAAAGGTATGACCGCCTCCATGCCATAAGCCAGAGCAAATGGAGTCTCCCCGGTAGATCGCCGCGGGGTTGTTCGGTATGCCCAAAGGACGCTGGGTAATTCCTCAGCCCATTTTCCCTTTGCCTTTTCCAGTCGTTTCTTCAACCCGTCCAGAATAGTCTTGTTCGATGCTTCGGCTTGACCATTGGACTGCGGGTAAGCCGGAGTAGAGTTGTAGAACTCAATCTTCAGATCTTCACAAAATCCTCTGAATAGGCAACCGTCAAACTGAGTGCCATTGTCAGAGATCAAAATTTTTGGGACGCCAAACCGTGTGACCACGTTCTGCCAGACAAACCGCTTCACGTCTTTCTCTTTGATTGTTGCCAAGGGCTCAGCTTCAACCCATTTCGTGAAGTAATCTGTGGCCGCGATGAAGAATTTCCGGTTGCCCGGTGCTGTTGGCAGTGGCCCCACTATATCTAGCCCCCACATGGCGAAGGGCCAAGGACTGGTGAGGGGAAGAAGTTCCCTGGCAAGCTGATGGATCTGATGGGCGAACTTCTGGCATTTCTCGCATTTGCGGACGTACTTTTGTGCGTCGGCCTGCATGCACAGCTACCAGTATCCCTGCGAAATAGGTCGGTAGGCCAAGGACCTGCCCCCTATATGGCTGCCACAAATGCCTTCGTGAATTTCGAACAGGAAGGCCTCCACACTACTCGGGTGCACGCACTTTAGATAGGGACCAGTGAAGGACTTTTTATACAACGCACCAGATGGAGAGAGCCAAAACCGCTCTGACTTCACCCGGACTTTGTGCGCTTCCTTCTTGTCGGTTGGTAGAGTCCGGTCTCTGAGAAACGAGGCTATGGGGTCCATCCAAGAAGGACCTAGCGCGGCGCAGAATACATCCGTCTACCCGGCATCTTCAATGCTTGGCCGTGGAAGAAAGTCAACTAACAGGGGGTTTGGAACCGTACTATCTACCATCGAAGCGAGGCCGGCCAGTTCATCGGCTCGGCTGTTTTCTTCACGGCCAATCTGTTGGACTCTAATTGCCTGAAACTGTTTGATGTGTTCCCTGACCAGAGCTTGGTACTTCGCCATTCTTTCATCCTTTGCTTCGTAAATCCCAGAGACTTGGTTAACCACAAGTTGGGAGTCACTGTATACAATCAGCTCGGTAGCCTTTATCTGAATAGCGCTTTTGAGCCCGGCCAAAAGGGCCTCGTACTCAGCCTCGTTGTTAGATGCTGGGAAGCCAAGGGTGATGGAATGTTCAATGGTTAAGCCATCTGGGGAGATAAGAACGATACCTAGCCCGGCACCGTGACAGTTGGACGCCCCATCAACAAAAAGCTTCCACATCTCCCCCACAAAAAGCTTCCAACAGTCTGATGGGTCCTGAGAGTTGCGAAAGGTGATGGGATCATGGTTGCTCGGCTGCTTGGTTTCAAGTTCTGCGTCAACTGGTCCCACTCCTGCACCCCTTGGTGATTCGGCATCGGACTCGTCAAGTCGAGCTATGATGCCTAGGTCCGTAGGCGAATCACCAGGTTGCGGTATTATGCCGGCCGCAAGCTCTGTGCTGAGTAGTTCCATTACCTCCCCTCCTGGTGATGCGGTACCGGATAGAGTGGGTGGGACTACAATACCCGACTCCGTCGTCACGTCACCGGTTGATAGATTTGTACAAGTTAAGGTCACTTCGGTGGGGCGTGCAAAGTCCGCGACGCCAACTCCATCAAGTTGTTGTGACTCGGGCTGGCTTGTATTGTCTTCTTCTTCTGCCGCGGCAATATCGACCGGGCAAACCGGATGGGTCCCTGGTGAGAATTCTGCAACGAAATCTGCCAAAGTCTGGGCCATTATAGCTGTGCGCGGCTGAAACTTGACATCAAATTGCCCCAATTCGACCGCCCACTTGAGAATTCGGCCAGAGAAGTCCGCCCGTTCAAACAAGGCCTTCAGGGGGAACTCGGTCAGTACGATGATGGTATGAGCGTGGAAATAATGTGTCAACTTCCTTGAAGCCATCATCAATGCCAACGCAAGCTTTTCCAACGGCAAGTACCTTGTCTCTGCCGGCAGCAAGGTTTTACTGACGTAGAAGATTGGGAGGTGCCTGATTCCTTCAGCTCGGACAAGCACCGCACTGACTGCGTGCTGTGAAACAGCGAGGTAAAGGTAAAGTTCCTCACCCAGCTTAGGCGTAACCAACAATGGCGGAGAAGAAAGATATTCCTTGAGCTCAACTAAGGCTCGATCACACTCTTCATCCCACGAGAACTTTGATTTCAATGCCTGAAAGAATGGACGGCAGCGATCTGATGACCGGCTTATAAATCGATTAAGCGCAGCGGCCATTCCGGCCAGATGCTGAACGTCCTTTGCCGAGCTGGGCTGCTTCAACTCTTGCACGGCTCTGATCTGAGTTGGGTCTGCTTGGATGCCTCGGTTTGTGACTAGGAATCCCAAAAATTTTCCGGATCCCACGCCAAAGTCACACTTGGATGCGTTCAGGCGCAGCTTGTGCTTCTTGAGAATGGCAAACATCTCGACTAGGTCGGACAAATGGTTTGCTGCACGTCGGCTTTTTACCACCATATCATCGATGTAAGCCTCCATTGTCCGACCAAGCAAAGGAGCGAACATTTTGGTCACCATCCTCTGAAAAGTTGCCCCGGCGTTCTTTAAACCAAAAGGCATGACCCGATAGCAAAAGAGTCCTCTTGGAGTCGTGAAAGAAGTGATCTCTCGGTCAGGCCCATGCATGGCGATCTGATGGTAACCGCGGTAGGCATCCAGGAAACTGAGCCTACTATGGCCAGCTGTCAAGTCCACAAGCTGGTTAATTCGCGGTAAGGGGAAGCTATCTTTGGGACAAGCTCGGTTGACTGTTTTGTAGTCAACACAAACTCGCCACTTTCCGTTCTTCTTGGGAACCACTACTGTGTTGGAAATCCACCGAGGGTAGTGCACTTCCTGAATTGCTCGTGCCTCAAGCAAGTTTTTGACTTCCTCGGCTACTACCTCGGCGTGATGCAACGCCGATCTCCTTGTTCGCTGGATGACTGGCTTTGCTCTAGGGAAAACGTTGAGGTAATGGCAGATAAAACTTGGATCGAGGCCGGGCATGTCATAAGGTGACCACGCAAAGACTTCGATGTTGGCCATCAGAAACTCAACCATCTCGGTCCTTTCTTGGGTGGTAAGGCTGGAACCGAGCAAGAAGAACTTATCCGGCCGTTCCATATCGATTCGCACCTCAACCAAGTCCTCCACAGCTTTGTCCTCTGCCTTAGTGCCCACGTCTTCCAGAATACCTCGGTCTTCCGGTCCTTCAATCATTTGTACAAAGCCTTTGGCAGCCCGGCTGCCGTTCACCGCCACGAAACATTGTTTGGACATGACCTGATCCCCCCAGATCTCCTCGATTGCCCCCATAGCCGAGGGGAATCTCATCACCTGGTGGTAGGTTGATGCTACAGCTTGCATGGCGTGGAGCCATCCCCTTCCAAGGATGAGGTTGTAAGTCGAAGGCATTTGTAACACCCAAAACTCCACTTGCTTGACCACGGATCCCGCTTTGACCGGCAGGATAATCTTTCCCAAAGGCCATTCTGGCTGAGAGTTGAAACCAACAAGTGGCGAAGTTGCCGGTGCCAAGTCTGTTTCTCGGAGCTTGAGTTGCTTGAACGCATCGTAATACATGATCTCGACCGAGCTTCCCTGATCGATCAAGATCCGTCTGACATCAAATTCCTTGACGCGAAGTGTCACTACTAGGGCGTCGTTGTGCGGTGTCTGGATGCGCTCTAGATCCCTGGAGGAGAAACTAATCACATCTTTCTCTTCGGTCTTCCCTTTCTTGATGGCGGGCTGTACCGACAAAACTTCCCTCATATGTTCTGCTTTCTTGATCATACCACGGAGTTCGCAAACACGCTCCGGTTCGACTATGCCGTGGATGACATTAATAACTCCTTGCGGCGGCGCATCTCGGTCGTCCTGTATCCTGGGATCAACCGGAGCATGGCTCGGCTTTACGCCGCCATCGATGTAGAGGTCCAGGTGCCCGGCCGCGACCAGCTCTTCTAGGTGTTGCCTTAAAGGCAAACAATCCTCAATCCGGTGACCTCTCTCCCGGTGGAATGTGCAACGATACCGCGGATTGTAACCCTTCTGCCCATCGCCCAGCTTAGCAGGAAACCGGACATACTCCTCGTCTCGGATCTCACTAAGTATGCGATAAATTGGAATTTTGAAGACCGTGGTGATGCCAGTCCTTGCCTTCAATCTTCTGTTGTCGTCCGCTGCATCGTCACGGTTGTAATCATCCCGGTCGTTCCGTCGTCCTCTACCCCGGTTAGCTTCCCACAGACGGCGCCAATTGTACGGGGAGCAAATATTCCGGCAAGCCCGTACTCCTTTCTTCCAAGCTCCGTTTCTGTCCGATCACCTGAAAGCACAACGGCGGTGAGCTACCCGGCGGTGTGTGGCCGGAAAACCCCTCCGACGATCAAGTTAGCACACACTTTGGGATAGAGAGAGGGAGGAGAGTGTTTGAGTGTAAGAATTTCCTTACAAAATGTTCGTCTTCTCGTATGGGGGCGCAGACATGCCCATATACCCTCTGCGCCCCATATCCACTCCCAGTCATCCCCTGACACGTGGCTCTGCTATCCCATCTGTCAGCATAAACCTTACTGAACATCACCTAATCCCAACTGCCAGCCTTCTCTGCTGGAGCTCGGCAGCCGAGCTGCTCTACCCGTGGCCGGGCTGTGCTGCCTATTCAAGCACTTCACTGGCTACGCTCAAGAGAACCGGGCTAGGCAGCACCTCGGCAGGGCCGAGCCCGAGACATTTCGTGAACACCTGCAGCCGGCCCCCCTGCCGAGCAAGCAGGTATCCCGGCTGACTGCGCCTTTCCGGTCACCGGTCATTCAACACGACTGTGGTTGGCCTCCTTGCCGAGAAGGCAAGTACCTCGGTCGATGACGCCATTCCGGGCACCGTTCAGCCAACCTGACTGGTTTCGCTTATGCCATACACGTAGCTCGGTCTAATCGAGCGTCGCCCTAACCGAGCAACTTACACCCGGACTGGGCGACGCATACTTGGCCCAACACCTGCCCAGCCCAGGTCCTGGTGGCCCAATTCTGGGTGGACCGTGGATCATTTCGGTCCAATGATCCACCTGGCTACCAATCTTCTCGGCCGTTACCTCGGCCCAATTCCAGATCATAAATCTCCCTCTCAGTAATAATAAATAAGATTAATTAAAAATTTATTATTAATGAACAATAGTAAAAACAATATATTTAATTTTTTTAATAGAAATCTTTTTTATTATGTTTTAAAAATACACTTTTTAGAAAGGGATTATCGAATAAGTTAATATTAAAAAAATTACATTTTATAACGGCATAAAATAATTTAAATATGATTTTTGGAAATTATTTATAATTTAAAAATTATAATAAAATATTTAAATATAATTAAATTAAATCTTTACAAAATAAAAGTATTTGGATAATAAATAACTAAAAAAAGGTAAGAAGAAAATTTAAAATGATATTGCTATTTGATCTAAAAATAATTCTAGATGACCAATTAATTATCACATATAACACTCATTTTTTTTAATAAAAATATATATTTCACAAACTGTCATTTTTAATAGAAAAATAACATTAATTTCTATTTGTTTTAGCAAAAGTCACCTTTTAGCAATTTGAGCCAAAATTTTTTTATTTTTTTATTTTAGTTTGCTTAATTGACAATTGAGATTTTTAAAAAACAAAATATTTAACAGGATCCACCATGTTTGACAAGTGCTAAAAAAATCTAGATGAATAATAAGAAAAATATTTGAGACCTACAAAAAATACTGTACCGATAATAATGTGGTATCATATGTGTCAACTCTTAATTTGCTATACACTTAATGACATGGAATCCAACTCCCTTACCACATCATTGTGGCCAAAATGTGACTATGTAGCATTGTTAAAACAATAAATTATCAATGTAACTCCTATTTTTTTTATTATATTAGAAAAATAATGTTTATTTCTATTTGATTTTAACAAAAACTACTTCTTAACTATTTAAGCCAAATTTTTTTTTTTTTTAATTTGTTTATTTGACAATCGAGATAAAATAATTTAACAGAATCCACCATGTTTAGCATATGTTACAAAAATCATTCATTTTGTTAATTTTTTTTATTTTGTTAAAAAAAATATTTTTATTAAAAAAATTTATTGTTCAAGTCCTTATAATTTAGAAAGATATAAAAAAAAATTAAAACAAAAAATGACAAAAAATAAAAATATAAACTTTTAATAGCAATTAATAATTTGAACACATGTATTTAATAATATATTATGTTTAGACCAATAATATTACGACACATCATTATGACACATGTGAATATTGATCATATTTTAATTATACTAACATAATTTACAAAAGAATCTAAATTTAAATTATTTTTTTTAAAATTTAATAATGGATGAATAAATTAATAAATGAAATTGATCTTATTCTAATTATGGTAACATAATTTAAGGAAAAATCTAAATTTAAAATTTTGTTTTAAGAATATAAAAGTAATTTATAGATCAATCACACTGTGACACATATTAAGAAAAATTAAACAAAATCAAAAAATGAGAAAAAAGAATTACAACTTTCAGCCTTAATAAGATGACAACGTTTTACAATTATAATAATATATAGATTGCAATTATGGTAATATAATTTAAGAAAGAATCTAAATTTTAAATTTTATTTTAAGAATATAAAATTAATTTATAGATCAATCATATTGTGACACATATTAACAAAAATTAAACAAAATTTAAAAAAAAATGAGAAAAAAAATTTACAACTTTCAACTTTAATAAGATGACAACGCTTTGAAATTATAATAAGAAAAATGCTATGAATCCCAAATATTTTACCAATATTTTTACCAACTGTCTCACATGTCCCACACTCATGTGAGTAAATATTTAAGGTCTCTAGCATTACTCTTAGAATAATAGCATACTACCCATGCTATGTACGGGTATAAATAAATAATCAAAAATTAGTTTTAAATTAAAATAATAATATCAAATTTATTTAAAATATGTAGTAAAAATAATTTATAATTAATTAAATTTTATTAATTTTTATCAGAGTTACACATAAGAGAGAGTTTTTATTCTAATGTCATTAATTATGTATTCTAAGTTCTTAATAAAAACACGCATGCCATAATTTAATTAGTAAAAATTAAATAATAAATTTCAAAAATTATATTTACAATAAAATATAAATACATTTCATTTTATAAATTTTATAATTTTAATTTATCATATAAGAGTAGTAAATTATAATTTTTAATATACTTATTTTTTCTTATTTTCTAAAGTCTAAAAATTGGTTTATTCAAAATTGTAAATTATCTTGTGTCATAACTTTGATGTGAAAATGGATTACAATTGACTTGTGATGGAGGACTAAATATTAGAAATGACCTAAAAGCTAGTTGACTTAATATTCATGCCAATGTGATCTTCGCCTAGTCATTAAAAATTGTCTTGATCATTTAAAATTATCTTTCTCGGTTCGTGACCTATCTGATTTAGTTTGGAGATTCCAATATTGGATTAAATATTAAAAATGAGTCTAAAAAATTTAGTTTAAGTTGATTTTTTTCCAACAAATCTTGGTTTAAGCCTATAATACATCCTATTTTAATAACTCAATATGATTTTTAAAAAAAATAAAAAATAAAAAAAGTAATCTTAATGTTTACAGTGCTTTTTATCAATCAATAAAAAATATTTATAAATATTAAGAGAATTATATTTGAATAAATTCTAACATAAATTTTTTATTTTAAAATTCTAAGACCTACACATTTTGTTTGACTCTATCTATATCACTAATCTTTGGAGGTTTCATGTTCTTTTTTAATGAAATGTCTCTTTTGTGACGATACATATAAAATCATTAAACATCAAGAAAAAAAATCTATGAAAGACGTGAATTAATTCATATATTTTAGTAGTACAAAAATTTTAATTTTAAAACTGATTGGTTAACTTTCCTTTTTAATTTTTAAATAGATTAATTAAATATCCTTTTAAATTTAAATTTTTAAATGAATTAATTAACTTTCCTTTTGAAATGTGTAAATCAAAGCATAAAATCTATTTAAATTTTTAAATAGATTAATTAACTTTCCTTTTAAATTTAAAATTTTACATGAATTAATTAACTTTCCTTTTAAAATGTGTAAATTAAGGCATAAAAGCTATTTAAATTTTTAAATAGATTAATTAACTTTCTTTTTAAATGGATTAATTACTATTTTTTTAAATGATTCAATAAAAGCTAACTAATCGAAGATTTTTTAATTATTTAAAAAATAAGAATTCTAGAAAAATAGTATGAGGGTTTTTGAGTTTCACAAGTGCCTTCTCATTAGAAATTCCCTTTTTCCTTAATATATATATATATATAAGTCTATGGTTTTTAGCTTTTTTGGTTTTTTTTACAGACTTTTGATTTTATTTTGAAATATGAGAGTCCCTTTGTTAAAGAATAATTTTCTAAATTGTATATCTCCTATTAAATTTTTTCCTTAATCGTATGATTATATTTGCTTTCAATTTTGTTTCCCTCACCTAAAAGTATGCTTTTGATTGGTGAATTATATTAAAGATTAAAAAAAAACAAAAAATATCTTATACCATGTAAGTTGTTTCATGAAAACAATGCAACAATGAATCAATAATGGTGACATATAGCTTAGTATAATTTCATTCCACTTTTGTGGAGATTCCAAAATGTTTTGCTACACTTTTTTCTTCCTCTTCTTCTTCATCTTTTTTTTTTTTTTTTGGTAAAGGGCAAAAAAAGAGTAAGATGTTTAACTGTAAGTACTCTTTTTTGGCAATTACCTTCAATTGAGTAAATTTGTTTTGTGTTTGTTATTCTTTTGGGTAATAATTCTTTTGATTATTTAATTAGATATAGAAGTAAAAATTGACCGACTTTGATTATTCTGTGATTTGACAGTTATACGTCCCATTGATATCTCAACTTGAGCTTTGTACTCTTTTTTCGTACAAGAGGGACTATACCTTGGAAGGGACTTTTATCCATAATGAATTTTGATTCTTAATTTTATAATATTGTTTAGAGTCCTCTTCTAATTAATTCAACTTGTTTTTTCCAAGTTGATAAAATATTTTTCTAATTGTTTGCGGTAGTAAGTGAAGAATAACACCTACTCATACTTACCCAATATATATATAACCCATTGGCAATTTTTGATACGGGCAAAACACTTGGACAATTTTCCTGCAAGAAGATATGAAGGGAAAAAAAGGAGGGGGGGGGGGGGGGGGGGGGAGAGAGGGGTTTTGGGGATTTTGTATTTTGTATATTGGGTATTTTCATATAAATGTGTAAGGACAAAGAAAATTCATTATTATTGATAAAAGACTTTGGAATGATTACATGTGAGATACTTGTATATACAAAAACAGTAACATTACAAACACAGAATTTCATTGAAAAATATAATGCCAGTAGCATTGTAAATTAGGCCCCATTCAAAATAAATGGACCTTTACCAACACTATATTCTATGCAGTTCTTTGAAAAATTTCACATGTTTGTTTCCTTTTCCCTACTAAAACTATTAAGCTAAATTGTCAATTCATATATGGTTGGTAAGAATCAATCATTTGAATTGACTTGGAAGTTATACCCCAAAATTTTGAGGTGGAGAGGGCCATGTTTGAAAATAGCACTTGGCATGATCAATTTCAGAGCCTAATTGTCCAACTCCATCACTTGTTGCCTCCACTAGTCCAAGCTCATTTTCCAAGTCTCTCAACCACTCCCTACAATATTCAATTTCTGTATGATGGTCATAGTTTGAGCTTTGGGAAGCCTCCAGTTCTTGTGGTAATTGTGGAGATTCATTAATGGATTGAAAAGGATCATCCAAGTTATCCAACATGTCCCAAAAGTCAATATCAGAGTCCTCCAGTGGAATTTCAATCACTTGATGATCATCTGAATTATTATTGACTTGATCATATGCAATTATCGCGCTATCGGCCTCACAAGGTCCTCCAAAATTGAACAATGAACCCTCTTCTTCTTCTTCTGGTTCTGGTTCTGGTTCTGGTATTGAAGCACCAACTTGAGCACTCGAGTTTGAGCAATCCGATGCATCACAAGAAATGGAGGAATTTGAACTACTTGATGATTCTTTTAGTTCATGATCATGATCAGTAGTTGGGATGTCTTCTTTTGGTTCATAAGACTTGTTGGCCAGACCTTCTTGACCCTCATCAAGTACTAGCTCTTCTGTATCTTCATTGTTGCCATAGGATGACATGAATGAACTAGTTGAAGATGTTGAAAAGGACGAGGTTCTTGAAAAGTCATTAGTTTGATTTTTATGATTTTTCTCATCTTTCTTAGCCAATCTTTTCTTCAAATGTGTGTTCCACACATTCTTAATCTCGTTATCCGTTCTTCCGGGTAAATAAGATGCAATTTTGGACCACCTGAAATTCGTTAATTCATTTTCATTAAAGTACAATACAATTAATTTTTATAAAAATTATAATTATGTAACATACTTGTTTCCCAAAGTTTGATGTAGCTTAATTATGGTTTCCTCTTCTTCATTGGTGAAGTTGCCTCGCTTTACATCAGGCCTTAGGTAATTAATCCACCTCAGTGAACAGAAACTTATTAAACAGCAAGGACTATTAGTAATATTTAATATTTATTAATTTCTTTTATTAGTTGGACCAATGAGCTCTATTAAAATATATTGTCCAACTACTTTTGAAAGCTCCAAGTTATTGAAAATACTTTACATTTTGATGGGGATATCATAGCATAGAAGTTTGGTGATGGAGATTTACCTACCACACAACATGATGTTTTACCTTTAAATTTCATATTTTAACATGATTTTCAAGATTTAGTGGTTTGAAAACTTGTGTAATTTAGGCACTTCCTGGCATTTCTGTCATTTTCATTGTTTGTTACTTTTCTTCTGCTTTGAATTGCAAGACTCATTATTAAAATAAAATTCAAAAAATTAAAAGAACATTAATGTTAGTATCAAACAAACAAAAAGACTCACATAGTCAGAGTAGTTCACCATATTTCTAATATGACGACTGCGGTCAACTAATAACTACAAATCCTACAGCTTTTTTTATTTATTATTATCGTATTGTATTTGTCTTTAAAAAATTAAATAATTTATTTTTAAAATTATATTTATCATTTATTTTTAAAAATAAAGACGATAAAATTACATTGTTATCATTATAAGATCAATTTACTTTCTTTTCTTAAATAATCTTTACACTGAAATTTAATAAATGAATCATCGAAATGAGATGGACCACACATGCTAAAATAAATCATCCCGTTCATTTTAATAGACTAGAGAGAAGTCACTCTCTATATGATATATATATATAGGTAACAAATTTTACAGTTTTCTCATTATTAACCAGTTAGTACAAAGCTTCTTAATAGCCAATCAGGGTGTTCATCGATTCTTTCAGTTAAATCATAGCTTTGAGGAATCAATCACTAAATTACCAAGACTATGATCATCTCATGTCATGCATGATAGAAAAGAAAAGACACATCTCATGTCATGCATGACAGAAAAGAGGACAAAAAAAAAAAAAAAGTAGGTAATCAAGAAATGGCATGTATAATATTACGAAAATGTTTGGGATCCTCACAAACACTACAACAAAAATATATTTTAGTGACACCATACTAGTGGTATATTCTTAAAAAATGTCACAAAAATAATATTTGATGGCATTTTTTAGAAAAATGTCATAGAACCACAAACATACAAGGCTCTAGTGACATTTCAATTAAAAAAAATATCACTTCACTACAAAAAAAATATCACTTCAACAAATTTACACTTTAGCGATACTACACTAGTGGCAAGTTTTTAGAAAATGCCACAAAAATAAAAATTGGCATTAAATGTTTTAGAAAAATGCCACAGAACCACAAACATATAAGGCTCTAGTGGCATTTCAATAAAGAAATGTCATATCAATTTTATGGCATTTTATAAAATAATGACAAAAAATTATATTCGTGACATTTATCAACAGATGCCACTAAACTTTAGTAGCAATGACATTTTTTAAAAAATGTCAAGACACTGGGTAGGTGCAAATTACTTTTTATGGCACTTAGGTGAAAAATGTCATAAACAAATATTTTATAGCATTTTGAGAAATGCCACAAAGCCAAAAACTTTCCAAGCTTGTAATGGCATTTTTGAAAAAACAAAAAATGCCAATATATTTTTTTAATTTTTAAAATGCAATAAATGATTAAAAATAAATAAATAAAACTCAATATACACTACAGGAAAAAATTAAACTCAATAAAGTAAAGTTTTTTGGTGACTAAAAAAATTTAGTAACCAGAAGTCTAAAATTGGCGACTAAAAATAAGTTTGGTTGCTGATTATATGGGTTTTACCTACTAAAAAAATTTTAGTAGCCAAAAGTAAAGCTTTTTGGTAATTAAAAAAACTTTAGTAGTCAAAAGTCTACAATTAGTGACTAAAAAATAAGTTTAGTTGCCAAAAGTTGTCATTTTTAGTGCGAGAGAACTAAAATCCTAAGGTGGGAATTAAATTTTTTGGCGACCAAAATTTTGGTAGCTGAAAGTGCATTTTCGGCGACCAAATCCGATTTTGGTCAGCAAAGTTAAGTTTTTTAGCAACTAAAAAACAATTAGTAGCCAAAAGTATAGAATTGGCGACTAAAAATATTTTTAGTCGTCAAAAAGTGGTCTTTTTTTATTTTGCTAGTAAATAGTTTATTTTAAATAAATTATGTTCAATAAAATAATTATGTTTATACATATATTTTTATATTAATATGGGATGTATGTACTATATAAATAATATATGTTGCATATATAATCATGTGGTGCTATAGAGGTGTAGTGGGTAAGGTTTATGGTGCGGGAGATTGGCGGTTTGAGTCTCCGCAAGAGCGGATCAAATTGTTCTACAACGAATTATCGTCATAAAATGGCACTTGATAGCATCACGAATAGTGCCTACCATGACATTAAAGTGTCACTGAAAGGTTTTAGTCTTGATGGTGTAATGACACTTATAAGTGTCACTAACTCTTTTTTTAATAGCGCTTGATAGTGCCACAAATAGTATCTACCATGACATCAAAATGTCATTGAAAGTTTTTAGCCATGATGGTGTAGTGGCACTTGCAAGTATCTACCGTGGCACTAGTATCTACCATGGCACGGATACAAATGACACTTGTTCAAAATGCTACAAGACTAAAAAATGTCATTAAACCAATAGTTTGTAGCACTTCAAATGTCACTAAACTAAGAAAATGTTGTAGTGAAAAGAGAATCCCCATGACCCATACTAATATATTGATCATTGATGTGTTTGAATTGTTTTTGGGAGTTATGTCTGACAATGACATGAATGGTTCAGATCATTTTAGGAGTTATATTTTGTAGGAGTCTCTATTATTACTGATAATATTAATACTATTAGGTAATAAATCATTTTCTCTATCATTTGAACATGGGAAATGGTCCGGACCGCCACTAGGGGTGCTCCCCAGGGCTCAATGGGCTCTGATTGGTCAATTTTTTTTTTATTTTTTATTTTTTAATCCAATGACCAACTCCCACGTGTGTGGGGAGATGGTGGGAGTGGTTGGAGACTAGGGTCTCAATCAAAGTCCATTTCAACATGTACATGAATTAATGGCAAGGAAAACGTGATAACGGCAAGTTATATTTATTTATTTATTTCTTTTTCTTTTTTTTTTTTTTTTGGATGAACATATATTTTTTCTTAATTAGTCTAGGTGGGGACAAAAATACTAATTCTAAAAATACAGAATCTTGTCATAAACTTGTGTGAGACCTACAAGTATGTGAGTGTAATATCTTAATTTTTATGTGACCAAACTCTATACACATAGCAGTTATTTGATAAAAAAAAAAAAGATCTAGGCTAATATATAAAATATCATTAAGGTCTTAAATTTTAGTAATTTTGTGTTGAACACCAGCATAAAGATGCTAAAATGGATTCTCCTTAATTTTTGCATTTAGAATATGATTTCAATAATAATAATAATAATAGAAATGTCATACTCAGAATTTCATTTTTCTTTTTTCTTTTTTTTTTGTTTTGTTTTTTTTTTTGGGGCGGGGGGGGGGGGGGGGGGGGGGGGGGGGTTTGGAATGAGTGGTGTGTGGGGGGTTTGGAATGAGTCCTGAATGGTACAAAAATTTCAGATTAGACCATGACATGTAAAATAATAGAGACCAAGACATGTAAAATGAAATTTCTACTCTTTCAATATGGGGTAGATTCAACTGTAAAATGAAATTGCTGACATAAAAAAAATTCAAGAATATATATATATATATCAAGAATATCTTGCAGTAAGCTGGCCCGGACACTCGGTTATCAAAAAAAAAAAAAAAAAAAAAGAATATATTCATGAGAATGTCCTATGGAAATTCATGCACCAACACCTGTCACCTCATTTGCGTGTATGTTTGCCAGTGAATATATTAATTTATTTATATAGTGTTTGTACAAGTATACATATTATTGATAAAATTTGTAAACAACATTATCATTCTTTTATATTTGAGCAATGTTAGAGATACTAAATTTTCTATCAAATTAATGATCAAATGTCTTGCAATGTGAGACGTTTGATCATTTATTTGGTTGAAAATTTAGAACCTATAATATTTTCCTTTATAGTTTGTTTGTAATCATCTCTCTCTTTTTAACAATAAAACTAGTTGTTTGGAAAATTTGTCACGAATTTTACCCATCAAAATAAGAAAAATGTTGTAGGCCTTAAATTTTTTACTGAACAAATGACTAAATGTTAAAGTGGACCTCACATCCATATAAGACCTTTGGTTATTTATTTGATAAAGTATAATTGAGATTAAATAGGTATATTGTGGGTCTATACATACAATGAATCTAAATTATTTAGTATGCTGTTCAAAAAAAATAAAAAATAAAAAATTATGAGCATATAATTTTACTCTTTTTTTTTTCACGTGCATATTAATGTATGTTTCCTTTTTGCTTTTCAAACTTAAACTCAGTTCATTTACGACTTAAGTTAGGCTCGAATTTCTTAAATACTTAACGAGTTGACTCCGACTCTAACTCGAACTAGTTTTGAGCGAGACGAGCTTCAACAAAGACTGTGTGAGAGAGAGAGAGAGAGAGAGAGAGAGAGGGAGGGAGAGAGAGAGAGACACAGAGAGACAGAGAGACAGAGACCTGCTTGTATGGGGAGAGAACGCCAGTTGGAATAACCATGCTTGTGAATGAAAGAGATAAGCCTCAAATCCTCAGCAGGGCTCCATGGACCTGTCTTCACCTTGCTCTTGTCACAACATGGTGCTCTGCCTCTACCCATATCCCCAAGATGCTCTCTCTCTCTCTCTCTCTCCCTTCTCTCTCTCTATATATATACAAATTATGATCACCCTCCTCTTCTTCTCTGCTCACATGATGGTTTCTTTCCAACAGACCTCTCTCTCTATATATATATATAGGAGAGAGAAACAGAGATGACTGCTCAACAACGATGATTGCCAACGCCTACTAATAATCAATAGAAAAAGACATTTAAAAAAGTTACTCAAATATAACTAAAGCATATTTTATTAATTAAGTAATACATATGTCATCCATTTTATTAATTAAGTAATACATATGTCATCCATTAAAGTCACTAATTTATTGGTCTTCTCATTTCATATGTCATGAAGTTAATATTCATTATGACACATTAAATGGAATTTAAAATTGAGAAAAGTTAGAGTTCATTAAAAATTTTCATCAAAATAGTCATGGAAGAGTTATGATCCTTGAATTATCTAGATTAATTAGTGTGTGGTGTTTTATTCTAAGTGTAATCCAATGGTCATAAAGATTTCATGAAAGGTTTTTCATAATACCTACCGTTACTGTTTAAAATTTACTATCTAAATTTAGTCACTATACCAATACTATTTTCATTTTGTATTACTACCCAAACATTAAGGCTGGATATCATGTCGCATTTTTCCGTCTCAGAATGTTTTTAATATTAATTTAAGTCTTTTATTATTATTATTAATAATTATTATTGTAGAGTGAAAAAATATGAACTTAGATCCAAATTCAATCACGCTAGCCTAAAACAAAAAAGAGGAAGTCCAAGCCCATCCCTTGAAACCCATGGAAGATAATTGGGAGCAACTTGGCATTCATTCAAGGTGCATGGGGATAAGCAAATATAAAAGATAAGTTTTTAGAAAGCAAATTTGTAAAATAAAGGAGAGACTTCGGAGGTATCATCCAACGGTGACAAACGTAAAACAGACAAGACTAAGGCATAGGTTAGGCCTAGTAGGAGTAGGGGTCATCCGATCAAATTAATCCTATAGACGTAACGCTCAACGAGTTAACCACTACCGTCTAACATCAGCCAAGTTGTCCATGCGACAGAGATCCAACCATCAAAGACAAGGGCAACCTGGCAAGTTGCTCGACCAAAGCAAGGTGTAAGCAGAACCCTTCAATCAGAACACAATCCAACGAATGAGATTTGAGTCAGAATAGCTATAAATGGGTAAGCAAGCAAAGCATAAGAAGAAGAAGATGAAGAAGAAAAAAAAAAAAAAGAGAACAAATCTAATTCAATACATTTCTACTAAATCGTGATCAACTTCTACTTTAGAAATACTTCATTTTAAAAATATTTATGTACTATGATCGATCAGTGTACTAACTTGATTGTCGGAGGATCCTCCTAGCCTCTCCTGGTCGAAAGTGATCACTGACATTTGGTTTCTCTTTACAAAGTGCAAAGGATTGGATGCATCATATCTTATTTTATGTAGAGATAATCTCACCTTTCATAGTTATCATATTATATTATTGTAAATTTGTGTCATGTTAATGTGTCATGTCAAAAAAATTCACCTTTAATTAAAATAATCAAGTGTGTGGAAACTTTAAAAAAATTTCCCCACAAATTAATCTATAATCAAATAATTCATAAAACTATTTCATTTTAGGAAAAATTACCCATAAATCTCATTTGGAGAAAAGTTATTCCATTTAGTCTTTGAAGTTTTCTTTAAACCAATTAGTCATTTTTATTTTGGATATGTTGTATTTCCTTGATTTGGGGGTTTGAAAGTTTACTTGTTTGCCCTTATGTGTGATTTTGTTTAGATTTTTTCCTAATATTGGGTGTGCGTGGATAAGGTTAGTTTTTACGTTTCTTTTTTTTTTTTTTTTTTTTGTGAGGATTTAGTAGAGTGATTTGTAGGTGGATGATGTTACCCTGTTTGTGGTGTTATTGGTGTGGTGTTTGTTCATTTTTGTGGTGTTCGTCCCTATTGCAACATTAACATTAATTAATATCCAAACGTAACACTAATGTAATACATAAAAAAAACTCATTGCTGTACTTTTCCAAATGTAACACTGTAAAAAAAACTTCTTAGTGTAACATCCTAAAGTAACACACAAAAAAATTTCTTATTGTAACACTCTAATGTAACACAAAAAAACTTCTTAGTGTATTTTTTTCAAACATAATATTCTAATATAACACAAAAAAAAACTCTTTAATGGAACACACACAAAAACTCATAGTATAATACTCTAATGTAACATACAAAAAATCCTTCTTGATGTACTTTTCCCAAATGTAACACTCTAATATAATACTTTAAAAAAATTCCTTAGTGTAACACTCTAATGTAACACACAAAAACTTCTTAGTGTAACATTCTATTATAACACACAAAAAAATTCCTTAGTGTACTTTTTCCAAACGTAACACTTCAATATAATACTTCAAAAAAATTCCTTAATGTAACACACAAAAAAATTCTTTGGTGTACTGATGCAAAACAGGTTCAAGTTCAAAGGAAAATTAATTAATGGATACATTGGATACACTTCATTCCTTGTATTAATGGATACATTGGATATATTTCATTCCTTGTATTCATGGATACATTGGATTGTATTCATGTCTTTCAAACTCTTCAAGATCTAAAGTGTACGGGGGGCAAATATTCAGGCGAGCCCGTACTCTTTTCTTCCAAGCTCCTGTCTGTCCGATCGACCTGCGAGCACAACGGCGGTGAGCTGCCCCGGCAGTGTGTGGCCGGAAAACCCCTCCGACAGTCAAGTTAGAACACACACACAGGGGATAGATAGAGAGAAGGGAGAGTGTTGAGTGTTTAGTGTATGTCTCACCAAATGTTCATCTGTCCTCGCATGGGGGGGCGCAGACTAGCTTATATACCTTCTGCGTCCCAAATCTACTCCCATTAGTCTCTCGACACATGGTACTGCTATCTCATCTGTCAGCACAAATCTTGCTGAACATCACCTAACCAAACTGCCAGCCCACACTACTGGGAGCTCATCAGCCGGGCTGCAGCATCTCGACTGTTAGCGGCCGTGCTGCCCAGCTAGCCGGAGCGCTCCGCTCGCCAAGCTCAATGACGACCGAGCTCGGTTGCATTCCGGCATAGCCGACCTCGGGATAAGTCATGCTGGTTAGCTGTTGGCCTTCCTGCCGAGCTAACGCATGAACTGTGGAACCCTGTGAGGCAGCAGACATCTCGGCCGAACCTTCACTAGACCAACTTCCGCGCCAACAAGCCCAAGTATCTCGGTTCCACAGCAAACTATGCCATTACCTGAGCAAAAATCCTTTCTGGAAGGGCCCAGGCTGCCACGGCCCAAATGTGTTCGGGCCCACAATTTGCCCGGTCATTATCGCGGCCCAATCTAAATCATAAATCTCCCTCTCAATTGCACCTTAATTCCGTCCGCGCAAGCGTGACTGGGATTACCTGTTTTGACCGGGATAACTCTTCTTCGGTTCACAGTCTGCTAGACGGCGACCGGGCTAGTTGACATACTTGTGTTCAAAACTTGCTCGATCGATGCCTCGACTTGCCATCCTGACTCTTCAGTACTGACGCCGCCGCCGCCATTATGATACGTGGCGCGCACTAGTTGGCCTCGAGCAGCCAACCATCACGTCCTTCAATTCAAATTTCTGGCGGTCTCAGTAGCCTATAAACGCACCAAGTCCTCCTTCAATCTCCTCTTACTGCCTTTCCTCCTTCCTCGTCGATCCAGAGCTCCTGCCCTTCCATTCTTGCCATTCCAGAGTTCGTGTTCGAAGGAGAAGCTTCTGTCCTTAACTGGTAAGTCCTTCAACTCCTTTTATTGTTATTTCACTTGGTATTTCTCCTTTTAGGGCACCTGTAATGACCCCAAAACGTATGGTGTAATTTTCTGTAATTAATTATGTGTTTATATGAATTAATTGGGAATATCTGTTTGAATTAGAAAAATATCTGTTGGAATTACGACTTCGGGACTGAAATTGATGACTGTAATGGGTTCAGAAAACGAAATTGAACACGCCTATGTGATACCGGGGATTTTTAGAACCATTTGGGAAACTAAATTGAGGGACTGAATTTCGTCTGAATCGCTAGGTCTTGTTTGGCTCAAGTTATTGGCATAGGTGTCTATATATATATACTATGGGAACAAGGGCCTTGTTTGGCTTAAGAATTTTTGGCACAAATATGTTTATATGATATATAGATAAGGATGAGCTTTGATTCTTGTTGACTCAACAAAAGAGAAAAGAAAAATCTGGAAAAGAGAGAGAGAGAGAGAGAATTCGGGGAAGAGAAGGAAGCAAGGGAAAGAAGAAGAAAAAGGGGAAATCAAGCTAGTCTCTCAAATTAATGATCTAAGGTAAGATTTGTCTTGGAATTGATTGTTGATTCCTGGTATCTAGCATGTGGGGACTCAAGATTATGGCATAATAGTATGAAGATTATGTTTTAAATCATGGTTTCTTTACATGTTTGGCATGATTGAGAGAACCTCCATGGATTTTGAGAAAAGAAGCTTAAATGAGCATGCTTTGTGATTTTTCATCTTGAGTCAAGATTTGATCTTGTATATGATGCATTGAAGGTTATTTGAAAGTTATGAAGCTTAAAGCAAGTTGTTTTCAAGTACTTTGATCTTGAATTTCTTGATTTGAGAAGTTGATTTTGCCAGAATGGAGGCCACGGTTTTGACAGAAAATGGGACTGGTTTTCACTCAGAATTTTCACAGTCCGCTCGAGCGGGGGTTTGGGCCGCTCGAGCGGGGATTTCACACATCCAGTATCTCTGCCTCTGTTCACAGTCCGCTCGAGCGGGGGTTTGACCGCTCGAGCGGGGACCTATTTTCAGGAAATTTTGGGAAGTTGCTCTACATGATTTTAACATGTTAATTGCATCATTTACCATCTTATGAACATGAAATGAACATGAGAGAATGTAAAGAAGGAAGAGAATGACATGAATTATGTGATTTGATGATGATATATGTTAAGGCGATGTGTTATAATGTTGATGTTTGCAGGTCAATCTGTGAAGACCGTGCCACCGGTTTTGGAAACCCACTGTGAGTAACATTTCTGTAAAGATATGTTATTATGATTTATGTTTAAAAGTGTTACGTTATGCTATGGTTTTGAAATGATAAATGTTTTCTGTGAACGAATGTCTAGCTTGCGAATCTAGTATGGCATCCATAGATAGTCCTAAGTGGACCAGTTTACGAGATCTCGGTATGTGTTTAATCGGTGTCCGGGACCGGTTACTCTAGTCGTTAGTCGACATATGTTATGTTCTATGGAGTATGCCATTATGTATGTTCTATGATGAGTATGATTATGTATATGAATGTTATGTTTTATGGATTTATATGAAATGTTGGAGTTCGTTCACTAACCCTTTACGTTAATGTTACTTGCTGAGCTTTAGCTCATTGTTTGTATTTATCTATTTATAGGTGAGCCTTCAGGGAGTCAAGCCTAGGCCGAGTTTTGCATCGAGCTACCGTTTTGAAGCCTACCTGAAGTTTTGTGTGCCTCCGAGTTGGGGCTAGGCCTGGAAGGCCATATGAGTTTTGTTTCAGTTGTATTAGTGGCATGTACCTATGTCGTATATGATCTTTTGTTATATGTGATGTACAGTAAGTGGGTAAATTAACACATTTTGGCATGTAAATACTTGTTCATATAAATGCACAGCTCTTTGGACTATTAGCATTTTGCTTTCGCTTCCGCGAGCCCCGTTTATTTATGTTATGTTCAGAAAGGCCTGTGGTAATCTGGGATTACTGGCCGGTTACGATGCCAACCTCTTAGGGGCGGGTTTGGGTCGTGACAGCACCAAATCCGTAGGTTTTAGGACATACCCCTCCCAAAACCCTCACTTGCCCCTAGTTTCTTCTCTGTTCTTCAATCTCAGTGATGAACACTTGAAGATCTGGGGCGGACCGAGCTCCAGGTCTTCTTTTGATCCCAAAAAAACATTAAGACCGAGCAACTTACAAGTTTGCCAAAACCTTAGTAGAAACCGAGGTAGACAAAGGACTTGGTCGCTCGACCGGGCTAACAACTGGTCGCTTGAGCGACCGAGCTCCTTGGTTTGCCTTTGCGACCGAGGTGGTCTGGCACTCTTCAAGACCGAGCTAAAATCAAGCTCGTTTTGTGCGACCCGCGCTTCCACTTACACTTGCCATCCTTTTCCTGCAGAGTCTAAGGGGACCACTGACCAAATACCGAGGCTCTCAAAGACCGAGTAGCCATCAAAACACCAGTCTATGCCAAACCACCTCAGCCGAGCTGAACCAGCTGGCTACATATGGGGCGCTACCGCTTCCTTGTTGATACTCCGGCTGCCCTGGCCGCGTTCTGGGAAGAGTACGGTATCCCGGCCGACGTTCACCTAGAGCTCGGCGAAATTAACACAACCCCTTGGGCCAGATTAGACCAATGCCCCTTCACCGTGCTATCCATGATTGAAGGAGGCCACCGCTTCCCGGTCAACCCACTAATGACCGAATTCTTGCGTCGCACCCGGCTAGCACCCACTCAAGTCTCAACCAACACTTACCGAATAATCAACGGAGTCCACGAGCTGAATAACCGGCTAGGAACCAACTTAGGTTTAGCCGAGATACTCCATCACTACACCCTAGGGCACACAGGCAACGGCCTCGCCTACTACTTGAAAATTAGATCGAGCAAAGAGAAAATAGTGACCGGCACCCCAGACAAGGACTTGCACAATGACGACTTTTTCTGGGTGTCCGGCAACTATGAAACAGCCGACGTACCGGGCTGGTTCATTAGCAAGAACTTCAATTCAACATGTAAGCCACGCTACTTGTTCGGTCAATTTTTGTTTCTTCACTACTCTGTACTTTAACATTTTTCCTCTCTGTTTTCCTTTGCAGCAATCGAAGCCCTGCAAGCCCACTATCACTACCCCAACGAAGCAGCCATCCGAACCGTGCTCCGCTGCCAAAATCGGGATTACCACGAGCTCCTCGGTTACACACCAACATACAGATATTCTGCTCCACGCCGAAGTAAAGTCACAGACTTTCTTCGAGCTCCATCTCCACCACCAGATCCCACATTACCAGACGTGCCACTCATCCGGTTGACAGAAGCTGAAGAAATGGCCAAAAGAAGCCGAATCAAGAACCTGATCACCGCCACCTCAACCGAGATCCCAAGCATCTCAACCCGCTCTCCTGCTACCGGTCAATCCAGCGGGACCGTGGTTGCATTGGCTTCTCCCTCCGCCGGGCAAACCAGCAGAGACACCCACCGGGCTGGCAAAAGGCCTCGTGCAGACCCTTCTGCCGAGCTGGTAGCCGAGCTCAACACCGAGCAGCCTGTCGTCACCGTCGGCCCAACACCGGCATGGAGGCCCCAGCTCAAACACCGGGGCAAGGAGATCCCGGCAACAGCTTCCGTCAAAGGCAACAAGGAGCATCTGCTCGCCCTTGACCTTTCCAAGGCACTGCTTCTACCGAGCGACGTGGTCGGCAGTGACCATGTCACGACCCCAACCCGCCCCTAGTAGGATGGTGCCGTGATGGCCAGTAATCCGAGATTACCGAAGGCCAACTTTCAAAGATACACACACAATCAGAGTATAATGTATAAGGCTTACATGTGCAGAAGCAATATATTGGAATACAAGTGGTCCATGAGAGCTGTGCATAAGTCCAATGAAGTGACATACATCATTACATAGCTTTACAACTTGGATATACAAACACAATAATATACATATTACATCTTGACAAAAAGGCAGCTAGAGCCGACATGTTCAAAATACATAAGTCCTCAAAATTGCCGACGTAAATACAAGGTTGCCGGCTTAAACACAAAATGCCGACATAAGCACAAATACATAATCCTTAAGATTTGCCGACGTAAACATAGATCCGAAATAAGATGCCGACATAACATGCATACAAAACATCGGGCACAAAACACACATCTCGGCGTAGCCGACTTCTTGCTTGAAACCTACATATATACATAGAGAGGGTGAGCTTGGATACTCAGTGAATGGTACAAGTAATAAAGGGGTTAAATGAATGATTCCCGAGGTCCTGTCAAAACAATACATATATCATAGCTTGTTCAAAACATGTACTTGGCATAACTTGTATCAAAACATGTACTTGGGGTGATGACATTCTTGACAAAACAAACCCACCCGTTCATAGACCGTCGGTGGCAAAACAAGGGTGCTACGAAAGTTTAGAGTCCTCTAGCACAAGGGACCTATGTTACAAAGGACCGTATCCTTTTAATACGAGAGACTGGTGTTACTTAGGCTCGTAGCCCGCTTTAACACAATGGTACTGCGAAAGTTTAGAGTCCTCCAGCACAAGGGACCTATGTTACTTAGGCCCGTAGCCCGCTTTAACACGATAGTCTTTCCAAGAAAGGACCGCATCCTTATACTTAGTACTGTGAAAGTTTAGAGCCCTCCAGCACAAGGGACTTTCCGAGAATGTCATCCGAAACAAAACTTATACTTGGTAAGCAAAACTTATACTTGATACATCAAAATAAGGGTAATCATTCATGCTTAACAAATACTTTTCAAAACAAAGCAAAGCAAAGCTTATCAAAATCTTATAACATAGCTTTATTAAAAATACCACGCACTTAGTTCTCGGGACGTCAGAATCAAAGCAAAAGTCCAAGTCCTACAAACACATGGCAAGGTCCACTAAAAACACATCTCAAAACAAGTCTTACATGCATGCAAATGATCTCGGGAAAACATGCTGGAAGTCAAAACACTGTTTTACATGTCAGGAAGACATGCTGGGTACTAACCAGGTCTAAGCCGAGGTCCCACACCACCTGGCCGAGGTGTGGTTACCAAGGCTTCGGCGCGTGGCTGCATGCCGAGGTGTTCATGCAAGACAGACTAAAGGTGCAAGTGATCATGCAAGGTAGGCCAAGGTGAGATACGATGCTTGGCCTAAGTGTGAGGTCTAGGTAAAGGTGATCTCGGTGACTACACTTCGGGAAGTGAAGTCTGGAAATCTGGGTTGAAGAACATGAAGAACATGAACATGAACATGAAGAACATGAATGCTAAAAATCATAACTTGTTTATTACAAATCTGGGATTTCATGCCATGAGTTCGAAAATATGGACCTGGGTACCCATACTTGAAGATCATACGAAAACAAACATGAAAACATGAATCTTGGTGCAAACTCTTGGATCAAAACATGACTTTTCTTGAAGAACACATGAATACTATTTTCTCTTTCTAAAAACCGAACTTCAAAACAATGCATGGCTTACAAATCATATTCAATCATGCAATGCAATAACATAAACATAAAGAACAACATGAGCAAATCAAGAATCTAACCTTAGAACACAAATCTAACGGTTCGATCTCTAGGAATCAAGCTTGAAACTCTACTCCTCTCTCAAAAACTCTCTCTTCCTCTTCTAGAGCTTCTCTCTCTTCTCTTAAACAAGGATATAACAAATGATAGGTTTCTCTCTCTATCGGCTGACTTAACACTCAGCTCGGACACGTGGCAACGGCTGGTTGGTTCTCTTCAAAAAGGTGATTGAAAGACAAGACAGGTGTAAGGCAAAGCGTATTCAACAAGCTTGGTAGCAAGGGCACTCCGGCAAGTGATGACATCGGCTAAGGACAAAGCTTCGGCAAGTCAGGGAACAATGATCTCGGCTAGGAAGGACAACACTTGGCCTAGCTGTGCCACACCTCGGCCTAGATGTGCCACACCTCGGTCTAGGTCATACATGTCCAGGAACAAGATCACTTAGGTTCAAGGATGACATCTCGGCCTAGATAATACACATCTCGGCCTTGGTGACACACACCTCGGCCTAGATGATAATCATCTCGGCCAATATGCCAGGATGAAGATGGAGGTCAATCAAAGTGGTTCCAAGATAGTTCTAGGCTTAAGGTGACCTCGGCTTGGAATGATCTAGGCTTGACATAACTTAGGCTTGGCATGACTTAGTCTTAACATAACTTAGGCTTAACATGACCTAGGCTTGGCAGCAACGGGGGAACAAAACATGCAATCAATACTTAAACAAAACAAGACAAGACTTGCAATGCAACTTAACATGGCAAAACATATAAATGCATGCAAGCATGACTAAGACATGAATGTGGGTTATTACAGACCACGTACCGGACACACGTTTGGTAAAATCCTCGGTCAAGTCTATGACCAAGGTAAAAACTTTGCACATTTTGTTAAAAATTTTCCAAGTGTTTGTTCGGTTTCCTTTCTAATCAAACTTTCTTTTTGCAGGCCATCCAGAACACAACACTTGGTCATGGAGCGGATCCACCGTCTCCAGCAGAAGGCCAATGATTCTGCCAGCCAGGTTGCCAGCCTCCAAACCGAGCTCGGGCGGGCCAAGTCTTCTCTGCAAATCGCGAATGCGGACAACACCAAATTGCTCGGCCAGCTTGGTGCCGCCAAGCAGGAAAGAGATGCAATAAAGGCCGAGCTGGAGGCCTTGAAACAGTCAAGGGAGAAAGAACTGGAGGACGCCAATAATGCCGGCTTCAAGGAGGCCGAGGAGAGCTACACAAAGTAGGTTCATGCCACCCAAGATATCTACTTCAAGGCGGGTTGGAAGACTGCTTGTGAACAGCTCGGCCAAGGACTTGGGACCGACGTATTTGCCTCTCCTCCAGCTGTCATCTTGCCAACTTACCTCGTGCCATACGCCAACGATGTCTTCAGTGCATTGCAGGCTGAGGCCGAGGAAGGAGGAGAAGAAGAAGCCGAGGAAAATGCTGAAGAAGAGAACCATCCAGAGCAGCCCAGCGCCCAAGACCAGACAGCAACAATCAACCTGGAGCCAACCGAGGACGAATTCACTGACCTTTCTCCCTTAGAGTAGTTCTCTCTTTTTCTTCCTTTTTGGTTCACAAATGTAACCGGGCTATCCGCCCCTCCTCTTGTAACTACTTTGCTTATTAATGAATAATTTCGATTTTGCCAAGTGTTTGCACGGTCTTCAAGCCACATAGTTTTAGCTGATCAAAATATCCCGGCAAGACTAATCATCTTGTTAACTTATTCAACCGGAATAAAACATCGCGGCTTTAATCACAAAGAACAAGCTTAAGTTAATCATGAAACCATTCAACCGGAATAATACATCTCGGTTAGAGTGCAAAAGTTGAACAAGTCATCAACTCATTTAACCAGAATAAAACATCTCGGTTGGAACCTCGGAGTTGAGCAAATCATCAACTCGTTCAACCGGAGTGAATCATCTTGGTTAGAACCTCGGAGTTGAGCAAATCATCAACTCGTTCAACCGGAGTGAATCAACTCGTTCAACCGGAGTGAATCATCTCGGTTGGAACCTCGGAGTTGAGCAAATCGTCAACTCGTTCAACCGGAGTGAATCATCTCGGTTGGAACCTCGGAGTTGAGCAAATCATCAACTCATTCAACCGGAGTGAATCATCTCGGTTGGAACCTCGGAGTTGAGCAAATCATCAACTCATTCAACCGGAGTGAATCATCTCGGTTGGAACCTCATAATTCAAAAGCAACAATCAAAATGCTAAGGCAAAGATGAGACACTTCTATATATTGACAAAAAGAATATTACATTCTGAAGTGTAAGGCAAAAAGTTCCTTTGCATAAAAAGAAAAGAAAAGAAAAGCTAAAAATAGTACAGTTTGAGGTTGGCCGCATTCCATGGCCAGAGTATTCCTCTACCCTCCAGGTCCTCCAAGTGGTATGCCCCCTTGCCCGCCAAACCGGTTATCTTGTAGGGTCCTTCCCAGTTTGCCCCTAGTTTGCCTTCACCTAGCACCAGGGTATTGCCCATGACCTTCCTCAAAACCCAATCACCTACTTTGAACAGTCTGGGGTGCACCTTCTTGTTGTATTTTCTAGAAAGCTCTTGTTGGTAGGCAAGCACATGGATGAGAGCCTTTTCCCGGCGTTCTTCCATGAGGTCCAATTCCCGGGCGATGGCATCAGAATTCAGCTCGGGCTCAAAACTTTCACTTCTGAGGGTGGGCATACCAACTTCCAAAGGGATGACCGCCTCCATGCTGTATGCCAAGGCAAAAGGAGTTTCCCCGGTAGATCGCCGCAGGGTTGTTCGGTATGCCCAAAGGACGCTGGGGAGTTCCTCGGCCCATTTTCCCTTGGCTTTCTCAAGCCATTTATTCAACCCATCAAGAATAGTCTTGTTTGATGTTTCAGCTTGACCGTTAGACTGCGGGTAAGCCGGGGTAGAGTTGTAGAATTCAATCTTTAAGTCTTCACAAAATCCTCTGAAAAGGCGGCCGTCAAATTGGGTGCCGTTATCTGAGATAAGAATTTTGGAGACGCCAAACCGCGTTACCACATTCTGCCAGACAAACCGTTTGACGTCTTTCTCCTTGATTGTCACCAAAGGCTCTGCTTCAACCCATTTGGTGAAGTAGTCTGTGGCCGCGATGAAGAACTTCCGGTTGCCTTGTACTGTTGGGAGTGGCCCCACTATATCCAGCCCCTAGGGATGGCAATTTGAAACCGGCCCGACGGGGATCCCCGATCCCGACCCCGATTTATGCGGTTTTTCCCCGAAAAATACCCCCGACGGGGAGGGGACGGTATCTAAAAATCAATCCCCGATTTATTTCGGGCCGGGGACGGTGATCAGTGCCCAATCCCCGGCCCCGGCCCGGCCCCGCCCCGTATGTCCCCGAACTGATCTATATATATATAATATATATTTTTTTATTATTTGTTTCCTTCCGTCTCTCATTTCAGCCCTCTCTTATTTCTATTTTTTTTTTCATTTCATTAATGCTCCTCTCTCTCTTCCCTCTACTCCCTCTCTCTTCCTCACCGTCTGAGAGACGCTACATCCAACTACGACGACGGTCCGTCTCCGACGACGCCACCTCCGACTAGGATGACGACGACGAGCGCCATCTCTGACAACGACGAGCAGCAGAGAGATGTGAGGACGACGAGCAGCAGATCGACGACGACGAGCAGCAGATCGACGACGACGAGCAGATCGACTCAGATGCCACCTCTGACGACGACGAGCAGCAGATCGACTCAGATCAGATCTCTACTCCCTCTCTCTCTACTCAGATCAGATCAGATCTCTACTCCCTCGACTCAGATGTTGATAATGTTGTTTGTGATTTTTATGATGTTTATGATGTGTATCAATGTATATCAGATCTCAGATCTCTCTCTCTCTGTTTGTTTGTTGTTGATGTTTTTTTTTTTTTTTTTTTTTTGGGTCCGGGGAATTTCTTGGTCGGGGAAACCCGATCACCGTTGGGGGGTGGGGACGGGGGGCGGTGATAGGTCCCCGTCGGGGATCGGGGCCGGGGATGGGGAAAATTTTACCATCGGGGATCGGGGACGGGGAGTCTGATCCCCGGCCCCGCCCCGCCCCGCCCCGTTGCCATTCCTACCAGCCCCCACATCGCAAAGGGCCAAGGGCTGGTGAGGGGAAGAAGTTCCCTAGCTGGCTGGTGGATTTGGTGGGCAAACTTCTGGCACTTCTCACACTTGTAAACATACTTCTGTGCGTCTGCTTGCATGCACGACCACTAGTAGCCTTGCGAGATAGCTCGGTATACCAAAGATCTGCCCCCCTATGTGACTGCCACAGATGCCTTCGTGGATTTCGTACAGGAAGACTTCCACGATGCTTGGGTGCACACATTTTAGATAAGGACCGGTGAAAGACGTGTTGTATAAAGCGCCTGAAGGAGAGAGCCAAAACCACTCTGACTTCACCCGCACTTTATGTGCTTCCTTCTTGTCGGCTGGAAGGGTCCGTTCTCTGAGAAAGAGGATAATAGGGTCCATCCAAGAAGTACCTAGTTCGGCGCAGAGTACTTTTGTCTGCCCGGTTTCCTCAATGCTGGGCCTCAGAAGGAATTCAATCAGGAGAGGGCCGGGAGATGTTCTATCGACCATGGAAGCAAGGCCGGCCAATTCGTCTACTCGGCTGTTGTCTTCTCGGCCAATCTGTTGGACCCTGATCGCCTGGAATTGTTTGATGTGGTCTCTGACCAGAGCTCGGTACTTCGTCATTCTGTCATCCTTAGCTTCGTAAACCCCAGAAACTTGGTTAACCACAAGTTGGGAATCACTGTAAACCATCAGCTCGGATGCGTGCATCTGAAGTGCGCTCTTGAGCTCGGCCAAAAGCGCCTCATACTCAGCCTCATTATTTGATGCAAGGAATCCAAGGGTGATAGAGTGCTCGATGGTCAGCCCGTCTGGCGAAATAAGAACTATACCCAGCCCGGCACCGTGGCGGTTAGAAGCCCCATCTACAAAAAGTTTCCACATTTCCCCCACAAAGAGCTTCCAACATTCTAATGGGTCCTGGGAGGCCTGAAGATTAATGTTACCACGGTAGCTCGGCTGTTCGACTTCAGGTTCAATGCTGATCGGTTCCACTTCCTCCCTCCTTGGTGATGCGGCACCGGATAGAGCAGGTTGGTCGGTGATACCCAAGTCCGTCGACGCATCGCCGGGCGGAAGTGTGATACTAGCTGAAGGTTCTTCGGTGGGGCGCGCAATGTCCGCGTCGCCAACATCGCCAAGCTGTGTTATGTCGGTTGAGCCCGCATTCACCTCCTCATCTACTGCGGCAATATCCACCGGGCATACCGGATGAGTTCCAGGTGAGAATTCAGCAACGAAGTCGGCCAATGTCTGGGCTTTTATGGCAGTGTGCGGCTGAAACTTGACGTCAAACTGTCCCAATTCGACCGCCCACTTGAGAATTCGACCAGAGAAGTCCGCCCGTTCGAACAAGGCTTTGAGGGGGAATTCGGTCAAAACGATGATAGTATAAGCATAGAAATAGTGTGCCAACTTCCTAGAGGCCATCATCAATGCCAATGCAAGTTTTTCCAGCGGCAAGTATCTCGACTCTGCCGGTAGCAAGGTTTTGCTGACGTAGAAGATGGGGAGCTGCTTGATTCCTTCTGACCGGACAAGCACCGCACTGATTGTATGCTAGGAAACGGCCAGATAAAGGTAAAGTTCTTCGTCGGGCTGCGGTGTGACCAATAGTGGCGCTAAAGACAGATACTCCTTCAGCTCGGCCAAAGCCCGGTCACATTCTGCGTCCCATGAGAACTTGGATTTCAAAGCTTGAAAGAACGGACGGCAGCGATCTGATGACCGACTTATGAATCGGTTAAGCGCGGCGGCCATTCCGGCCAGATACTGCACGTCCTTAGTCGAACTGGGCTACTTCAATTATTGCATGGCGCGGATCTATGTGGGGTCTGCCTCGATTCCTCGGTTTGTGACTAGGAAGCCCAAAAATTTTCCGGATCCCACGCCAAAGGCACATTTTGACGCATTCAGGCGTAACTTGTGTTGTTTGAGAATGGCGAACATCTCAGCCAAGTCGAACAAGTGGTCTGCTTGATGCCGGCTTTTGACCAGCATATCATCGATATAAGCCTCCATTGTCCGGCCTAGCAGAGGAGCAAACATCTTGGTCACCATCCTTTGGAAAGTTGCCCCAGTGTTCTTCAAACCAAAAGGCATGACCCAATAGCAGAAGAGTCCCCTTGGAGTAGTGAAGGAGGTGATTTCTCGGTCAGGGCCGTGCATGGCTATCTGATGATAACCGCGGTAGGCATCCAAGAAACTGAGCCTGTTATGTCCCGCCGTTAAGTCCACGAGCTGGTCTATTCTGGGTAGTGGAAAGCTGTCTTTAAGGCAAGCTCGGTTGACGGTCTTGTAGTCAACGCAAACACGCCACATCCCATTCTTCTTGGGCACAACAACCGTGTTCGAAATCCACCGAAGGTAGTGCACTTCCTGAATTGCCCGTGCCTCCAGCAAGTTTTTCACCTCTTCCGCAACTACCTCGGCGTAATGTAACGCTGATCTCCTCGTTCTCTGAATGACCGGCTTTGCATTGGGGAAAACATTCAGATGATGGCAAATGAAACTCGAATCGATGCTGGGCATGTCGTAAGGCGACCATGCGAAGACTTCGATGTTTGCCATCAAGAACTCCACCATATCGGTCCTTTCTTGGGCGGTAAGGCTTGAACCAAGCAAGAAGAACTTGTTTGGACTTTTTGTGTCAATCCGAACTTCCACCAATTCTTCAACGGCCTTGTCCTCAGCCTTGGTGCCCACATCGTCAAGGATTCCCCGGTCTTCCGGTCCCTCAATCATTTGGACGAAGCCTTTGGCAGCTCGGCTCCCGTTGACTGCCACGAAGCATTGCTTCGACATGACTTGATCGCCCCAAACTTCCTCGATTGCCCCCATAGCCGAAAGGAATCTCATCACCTGATGGTAGGTCGATGCTACGGCCTGCATAGCGTGAAGCCATCCCCTTCCAAGGATCAGGTTGTATGTGGACGGCACTTGCAATACCCAGAACTCCACTTGCTTGACCACGGATCCCGCTTTGACCGGCAGAATAATCTTTCCCAAAGGCCACTCAGGTTGTGAGTTGAAACTAACCAGTGGCGAAGTTGCCGAGGCCAAGTCTGTATCCCGGAGCTTGAGCTGTTTGAATGTGTCGTAATACATGATCTCGACCGAGCTTCCCTGATCGATCAAGATGCGCTTGACATCGAATTCTTTGACGCGGAGTGTGACCACTAGGGCATCATTGTGCGGCGTCTGAATGCGCTCTAGGTCCCTTGTGGAGAAACTAATCACGTTTTTTTCTTTGGTCTTGCCACTTTTGATCGCAGGCTGGACCGACAAAACTTCCCTCATGTGCTCTGCTTTCTTGATCATACCTCGGAGTTCACATACACGTGCCGGTTCCACAATGCCGTGGATCACATTAACAATGCCCTGAGGGGGGTGCCTCTAACTCATCCGGTCTACGCAGATCAACCGGAGTAGGATGCGCGGCTTTAACACCCCCATCAATGTAAAGATCCAAGTGTCCGGCTGCGACTAGCTCCTCCAAATGTTGCTTCAGAGGCAAACAATCCTCCGTCCGGTGTCCGCGCTCCCGGTGAAAGGTGCAGCGGTATCGTGGATTGAAACCCTTCTGCGTATCGCCTAACTTAGCAGAAAACCGGACATAATCCTCGTCATGGATTTCACTAAGTATGCGATAAATTGGAATCTTAAAGACCGTGGTGATGCTTGTCCTGGCTTTCAACCTTCTGTTCGCATCAGCTACGTCGTCGCGGGGGTTATCATCTCGGTCATTTCGTCGACCCCTACCCCGGTTTCAACGATTTGAACCTCGGTCAGATTCCTCAGCGCGATCATTTGAACGGTTGGTCTCTTGTCCGACCACGTGCACCTTGCCAGCTGACCTCTTGTCTGTTGCTACCGGGGTTGCCTTCGCGATAGACGCTGTCGCATCATCTTCTACTCGGATGTGCTCGTTGATGCGCTGCATTAATTGGACCATGGATGTCGGCTGGTGCATAGTAAGCGAGTCCCACAGTCTATGTCCGACCGGGAGACCACGCTTATATTGAGTGATTGCCAGGTTGCCCGGGCAGTCCAAGATCTCATTGAAAGTTTCCCAGTATCTGGAGTTGTATGCCTTGAGTGTGTCACTCGGCTCCATCTTGACACTGAGAAGGTGGTCAACTTCCTTTGGTGTTTTGGTGTTGGTCTTGAAACGTGTCACGAAGGCTTCCGCCAACTGATGCCACCTTTCGATGCTTCCCTCCGGCAACCTCTCGAACCACTTCAAGCCCAGCTCACCCAAACTTGACGGGAAAATAAGGCACATAAGAGCGTCGTTTCGCCTATGTCCGGCCATGACTTGTCGGAAGTGGCTTACATGCATATATGGATCAGTTTTTCCGTCGTAGATGATGAACTTTGGCTGGTGGAAGCCCGTCATTCTATTTCCAGGGAGAAAGGAGTGGCGGTCAGCCTTGCCAAGTCTGTGTCTAAAAGGAAAGGCGCAGCTAGGCGGAGTGGAGGCATTTCGACCTCTTCACTGGCGTGTCCCCCATAGGATAGCCGCTGGAACGCCGGCACTCTCTGAGCTTCCCGCCAGCGAGCTCGTTCCTTCAAGACTGCCCGTAAGTCCTCTGAGCAAGCGGAATAGGAAAACCTCGACGTCGTCGCTAGACGTGAGGGTTGATAGGTGCTGTCTTGCGCGTTGGACCTCTGTACGTGCGCGTCGAAATCTCCAACCTTGTAACTTCTGGTGATAGAAATGGATGGAGTGTGCCGCTGGCTCTGACTGCCTGAACGGCGGGGTTGGGTGCGCTCACTGTGGTCTCCCACTCCAGCTACACCCTTCCCTTTGACATGCCTCTTAAGATCCTCCATCTCCGCCGCCATTCTCCAGATGATGGCGTCTTGGTCCCTCAGCTTGTGCTCCAAACGTCTGGCCTGCGATTCTCTCCGCCGCCGGTGACCGTCTGGACTCCGTGAATGACCAAAGCTTCTTCCGTGCTTATCCCGCGCGTCTCTTGAATGTCCTCCTGGAGAAGTCTTTTGGTCTGCCATAGAAGGGATGGCGGGATATCCTTCTCTCCGTCTGCCTGACTCCGGGGTAACTCCGTCGATGGCAGACAACGGAATCTCGTCGTTGTTCGCCATGGATAGCGATCAGATGAACCTGGAAGACAAGGTTTTGTCTGTCAGATTCCTATAGACGGCGCCAATTATATGGGGGGCAAATATTCAGGCGAGCCCGTACTCCTTTCTTCCAAGCTCCTGTCTGTCCGATCGACCTGCGAGCACAACAGCGGTGAGCTGCCCGGTGGTGTGTGGCCGGAAAACCCCTCTGACGGTCAAGTTAGAACACACACACAGGGGATAGATAGAGAGAAGGGAGAGTGTTGAGTGTTTAGTGTATGTCTCACCAAATGTTCATCTGTCCTCACATGGGGGGGAGCAGACTCGCTTATATACCTTCTGCATCCCAAATCTACTCTCATTAGTCTCTCGACACGTAGTACTGTTATCCCATCTGTCAGCACAAATCTTACTGAACATCACCTAACCAAACTGCCAGCCCACACTACTGGGAGCTCGGCAACTGGGCTGCAGCATCTCGGCTGTTAACGGTCGTGCTGCGCAGCTAGCTGGAGCGCTCCGCTTGCCAAGCTCAATGACGACCGAGCTCGGTTGCATTCCAGCATAGCTGAGCTCGGGATAAGTCATGCTGGTTAGCTGTCGGCTTTCCTGCCGAGCTAACGCATAAACCGTGGAACCCTGTGAGGCAGCAGACATCTCGGCCAAACCTTCACTAGACCGGCTTCCGCGCCAACAAGCCCAAGTATTTCGGTTCCACAGCAACTATGCCATTACCAAGCAAAAATCTTTGCTAGAAGGCCCAGGCTGCCACGGCCCAAATGTGTTCGGCCTACAATTTGCCTGGCCATTATCACGGCCCAATCCAAATCATAAATCTCCCTCTCATAAAGGTTAGGTTCTTTGTATTTGATACATTGTATTTGGTACAAGAGTTTAAAGGAGTGTTTTAGTATTTATTTCTATATTAGGAAATTCACAGTTTGAGTATCTAGCAGTTAGTATAAATATGTTTGTAAGCCCTGTGGCAAAGACATAGAAAGAAAGAAAAGAGTTTTTTTAAGAATATAACCAGAGTTCTCTCCATTTGCCTTGTGCGCAAGGTTGTTTATCTTTGCTCGTAAATTCGAGTTGTTACCGTCCGAAGAACGATATCTTCCCCTTCGTCTACTAGAACGATATCTAGTCATTCATTCCATTACAACGCTGCGTCAAGTGGTATCAGAGCGAGGTCCTCCCTTGTCTCAATGGCCAATGACGGTGAGACTTCACCAAAATCTAACAATGAAGCTGTGTGGAGTGCAATCGAGAGGCAACAATAACAGTTGGACCAGATTCTTGGTCTTCTCAATAGATTGAATCTCAACGCCGAGAGAGCAACAACAGAGGATCTTATTACGCCTCGCGGCCGGCATGTTCGTGAACCAAGGGTAGGCAACAATCCTAGACGCTTAGGGGTTCCTCCTAGGCGTGTTGTAAACAACCCAGTTTACGGTGGTGATTCAACAGATAATGATCTTGAGTATATCGCAATGTACGAGGAGCCCAGGGAAGGTGTTCGGTATAACAACAATAACTACCGTATGAGGATAGACCTCCCTTCCTTCAATGGGCAGTTAAACCTCGAAGATTTTCTGGATTGGTTGAATGAAGTAGAATGGTTCTTCGATTACATGGATATCGAAGAAGAGAAGAAGGTGAAACTTGTTGCGTACAAACTGAAAAGCGGTGCTTCTGCATGGTGGGAGCAATTGCAATTGTCTAAGATGCGACAAGGTAAGGGTAAGATTTGGGCTTGGCACCGAATGAAGCAATTGATAAGAGCACGTTTTGTTCCTCCAGATTATGATCAAGTTCTGTTCCATCAGTACCAACGATGTCAACAAGGTGCCAGATCAGTCCATGAGTATTCTGCTGAGTTCCAGCGACTTTCCTCCCCTAATGACTTACCGGAAACGGAAGGACAATTGGTGGCGCGATTTGTGGATGGATTGCGTACAACTCTACAGGATGTGGTTAACATGCAACCGGTTTATACGTTACTGGATGCCATTCAATTGGCAACAAGGGCCGAATTACAATTAGCCAGAAGAATGAGTTTTCGAAATCAGCCCTCTACCAGGACAGTCATGCCTTCACCGGTACAAAATCAGTCCGAGCCGGGTAAAGGAAAAGCAGTCACTGAAGTAGGTCAGATTCAAGCTTCTCAGAATCAGAACAAGGCCCCATGAAAAGGTCAGACTCATACAAAGACAAGTACAAGTAGTTCAAGAACATAGAGTGACCCTTACGCTCCATCACGAAGTGATAAGTGTTACCGTTGCGGAGAAGTTGGACACTATTCTAGTCGTTATCCCCAGCAACGTACTGCCAACGTAGTTGAGCATGAGGAAGAAGAAGGCAGACAAGAGGAGGAGAATTTCGAAGAAGAAGATCCAGCAAAATAGACCCATGAAGATGAGGGTGTATCGCTTGTTGTACAGCGTTTGATGTACGCACCACAGAAAGAGGATGTTCAGAGGCACAATATCTTTAAAACTCGTTGTACCGTCAACCAGCGAGTCTGTGATTTGATTATTGATGGAGGTAGCAGTGAAAATATCGTGTCAAGGACTATGGTTGATAAGTTGAGTCTTCCAACAAAGAAACATCTGTCTCCTTATAGTATTGGCTGGATCACAGATGTCGATGAAACAAAAGTAACAGAACAATGTGTTATTCCTTTCTCTATCGGGCCAAATTATAGAGATGAGGTTTTGTGCGATGTGGTCGACATGAATGCTTGTCATATGTTGTTGGGTAGGCCGTGGCAGTTTGATTTGAACACTGTGCATAGGGGAAAGGAGAATACTTACACCTTTTACAAGGATAAGTAAAAGTTGTCTTGGCTCCCATGAGGCGTGAAATTCAAGTGACAGCCTCCCCAACCAATGCAGAATCTTTCCTTATAATACCAGATTTTATAAAAGAAGTCAAGGAAACGCAGTTGGTTTATGCTTTAGTGGTCAAGGGTGAAGAACAAGAAAAAGTTATCATTGCGATACCAGAGCGAGTTAAGCCATTAATTACCGAGTTTCAGGGACTTGCACCAGACGAGCTGCCAGTAGGGTTACCTCCTATGCGAAACATCCAGCATGAGATTGATTTTGTTCCTGGAGCAAGTTTACCGAACCTGCCACATTACAGAATGAGTCCGAAAGAGTTTCAGATTTTGCAGGACCAGGTTAATGATATGCTGTAGAAAGGTCTAATCAGAGAGAGTATGAGTCCGTGTGCAGTGCCAGCCTTGCTAACTCCGAAGAAAGATGGAAGTTGGAGGATGTGCATTGACAGTAGAGCCATTAACAAGATCACGGTAAAGTACAGATTTCTTATACCAAGGTTAGATGATATGCTGGATAAATTGAATGGTTCGAAAGTGTTTTCAAAGATCGATTTGAAAAGTGATTACCATCAGATTCATATCTGCCCCGGTGATGAGTGGAAAACAAGTATTCCAGCCTCTTGGAAAGTTCGTAGTTGTCTATTTCGATGATATCCTTATTTATAGTCATGATGAAGAAGAGCATATGCAACACTTGAGGAAAGTTTTCAATGTTTTGCATGAGAACAATTTATATGTGAATTTGAAGAAGTGCAGTTTTTTGACAGACAGCTTGATCTTCCTGGGCTATGTTGTGAGTAGCAAAGGGATCAAGGTTGATGAGGCTAAGGTTAAAACCATTCGAGAGTGGCCAACCCCAAAGTCCATTACCGACGTACGCAGCTTTCATGGTTTGGCAACTTTTTATAGACGTTTTGTGCGGAATTTCAGTACCATTGCTGCCCCACTCACAGATTGCATGAAGCATAAGAAATTTGTGTGGACTGATGCTGCAGAACAGAGCTTTGCGGTTTTGAAAGAGAGGTTGACCACAACACCGGTTTTAGCCATGCCGGACTTTGATAAGTTGTTTGAGGTTGATTGTGATGCTTCCGGTATTGGCATTGGAGCTGTTCTTTCTCAAGAAGGCCGACCCATAGCCTTCTTCAGCGAGAAACTTAGTGATGCTCGACAGAAGTGGACGACGTATGAGCAAGAGCTGTATACAATAGTACGAAGTCTGCACCATTGGGAGCCATATCTGATTCAACGGGAATTTGTGTTAAACAGTGATCACCAAGCTCTCAAGTATCTTCAGACTGCTACCAAGCCAAACCGAATGCATGCCAGGTGGATTGCTTATATACAAAAGTTTACATTTTCTCTTAAGCACAAATCTGGTCAATTAAATAAAGTAGCTGATGCGTTGAGTCGACGAGCTTCTTTACTTATCATTGCGAAAAATGAGATTTCTGGTTTTGAATATTTGAAAGAGCTTTATGCTGATGATGAGGATTTTAAAGATGCATGGGCACAGTGCAATTCAGGTTTTCAAGAATCTAGCAAATACCTGCTACTTGAGGGATTTTTATTCTTCGATGATCGTCTTTGTATTCCTCGCGGGTCTTTGTGAGAGCACATTATTCAAGAAACTCGTGGTGGAGGCTTAGGAGGGCACTTGGGCAGAGACAAAAACATCGCTATGGTCGAATCTTGATATTATTGGCCTCAGTTAAAAAGAGATGTAGAGAGGTATGTGAAGCGTTGTTACACATGTCAGACTGCGAAGGGTCAAGCACAAAATACTGGATTATATACGTCTCTTCCTATTCCAGAATTTCCTTGGGAGGATCTGTCCATGGATTTTGTTCTCGGTCTTCTGCGAACACAGCGTGGTGCGGATTCTATTTTTGTTGTTGTTGATAGGTTTTCGAAGATGGCGCATTTTATTCTTGCAGGAAAACACATGATGCCAACAATGTTGCTCAACTATTCTTTCGCGAGGTAGTTCGTCTCCATGGTGTGCCAAAGTCTATAGTTTCCGATCACGATAGCAAGTTTCTGAGTTATTTTTGGAGGTCTCTTTGGAAGCGGTTGGATACAACTTTGCAGTATAGTACTACTTGTCATCCCGAACCGATGGTCAAACAGAGGTAGTGAATCGCACATTGGGAAATAGTTTGCGGAGTTTGTGTCAAGAAAGTCCAAGGCAGTGGGATTTTGTTATTTCTCAAACGGAGTTTGCTTATAACAATGTGCCAAACCGTTCGACTGGAAAGTCTCTGTTCAAGATTGTTTATGTTCGATCCCCGCTGCATACCTTAGATTTGGTTCCTCTTCCCAAGCTTCTAGGAATGAGTATCATTGCTGATCATATGGTGGAAAAGGTGGCCAACATTCATGCAGATGTTCGAAAGAAATTGGAAGAATCAGCTGCGAAGTATAAAGCCGCCGCAGATGTACATCGACGAGTGAAGACTTTTGAAGTTGGTGATATGGTAATGGTTCACTTGCGCAAAGAGAGGTTTCCAGTGGGCACATACAGTAAGCTTAAACAGAAGAAGATTGGTCCTGTTCGCATTTTGAAAAAGATCAATGATAATGCTTATGTGATAGATCTTTCAAAAGATTTAGCCATCTCCAAAACTTTCAATGTCCAAGACTTATTTGCGTATCATACGACTCCAGATATCCCAATTCCTCTAGTTAACTCGGGGATGAGTTCTTTCAAATAAGGGGAGACTGATGCAGAACAGGTTCAAGTTCAAAGGAAAATTAATTAATGGATACATTGGATACACTTCATTCCTTGTATTAATGGATACATTGGATATATTTCATTCCTTATATTTATGGATACATTGGATTGTATTCATGTCTTTCAAACTCTTCAAGATCTAACGGTCAGGTTCTTTGTATTTGATACATTGTATTTGGTACAAGAGTTTAAGGGAGTGTTTTAGTATTTATTTCTATATTAGGAAATTCACAGTTTGAGTAACTAGTAGTTAGTATAAATATGTTTGTAAGCCCTGTGGCAAAGACATAGCAAGAAAGAAAAGAGTTTTTTTAAGAATATAACCAGAGTTCTCTCCATTTGCCTTGTGCGCAAGGTTGTTTATCTTTGCTCGTGAATTCGAGTTGTTACCGTCCGAAGAACGATATCTTCCCCTTCGTCTACTAGAACGATATCTAGTCATTCATTCCATTACAACGCTGCGTCATGTACTTATCCCAAACTTAAAGCTCCAAAAAAAAAAAAAAAATGTACTTTTCCTAAACATAACACTCCAATGTAACACTAAAAATAAAAAATAAAAAAAAAAATGTGAGATTCTTCAAACCATTCCAAAAGGAGTACAAATATTCCTTAGTAAATTTTGAACAAATGTATAATTTCAAATTATGAGTGTTACATTTGAAAAAAATACATTAAGGAGCTTTTTTAGTATTTTTATGTGTTACATTGGAGTACGTTACATTATAGTGTTACATTTGAGATTACACTGATTAAAGTATTACGTTTGGGAAAAGTACACTAAGGAATTTTTTTTTTTTTTTTTTACATTGATGCGTTACCTTTGGGAAAAATACACCAAAGAGTTTTTTTGAGTATTATGTTTGGGAAAGTACATCAATGAGTTTTTTAGTGTGTTACATTGAAGTGTTACGTTATTGAAGTATTACATTAGAATTTAGGTTTTTGTTCGTAATGTGTGATTTATTCTAGAATGAGGAAAATTCAAAACTTCTATAATGCAAATTGCCCAAATGTGTAATTTTACATTTTGAGAAAATCACTTTTATTCCTAAAAAATTAAACCCAAAGATGTAAGTGACTACCATTTTATGTAATTTCCACTTTACTGAGACCTTTGGGTTTATAAGAAAAAAGAGCGAATTAAACCATTCACAAAATCACATTTTCAGATTTTTTGGTGTTTCACCCTTAATTTTAACTCAATTGTATTTCTTTAATTTTGAAAATTTGTTACTTAACCCTTTTCCTCACAAAATTGTTACTTTCCAAGTTTTTTTTTTTATTTATAAATTTTTTTATAAGTACATTCTCTCCAAGTTTATAGTAACTCAGACCAATGCCTAGCCTACAAGAGCAGCTTCTCTCTTTAACTTTGATAGTTTCTCTCTCTACACATTTCTCTCTTTAGAGTTCGGGCGTGAGTGGCGGCTAGGGTAGGGGAGGGGGTTTTCCAGTGGCGTCGGGCCTCCTCTCCCCTCCTCCTATCCCTCTCTCTCTTTCTTTTTCATGCTTTCTACACAATAACTTGGAAGCTTTGGGCTTTCCACCCTATCTCTCTCCTTTGTGAGGTGTTTATCTCCCTTTGCTTCAACTCTAGTCATGGCCTTTACAGATTCGCCACCTCTCCTCTTCTCCGATCCACTCCAGTGTCATTTCCATGTTCTGCGCCTCCTGTTTTGGCCACCATCACCACCTGTTCGCCTTCTCTTTCCGCTGGATCTATTGCCCCTCCCCCAGATATGCCGCCATCATCCTGCTCTACCGCCTTCCACCAGCGGATCCGTTGCTGCCATTGCCTGGAGTTATGGGTTTTGAGGGTTTTTTTTTTTTTTTTTTTTTGGTGTGTTCTTAGCTTACGTACATAGTTTAGATATAGTTTATGTATTTCTTTTAGACTTATTCTAGTATCGAGCTTTTATGATCGATCTCTCATTTGCAATATGAATATTATGTCTAGAGCTATCCATAGCTTATCTTTGATGTTTTATTTTGGGATTTTCCTTTGTTTTATACAATGTTTTTTTCTTAGTTTGATGTAAGCTTGTTAATAATTTTCTTGTAGGTGTTGTTTGATAATCTTTAATTTAATGGTAATTTCTACTAATTAAAAAAAAAATGCCTAGCTTACACAACATACATTATAGCATATAGGGGCAGATTGTTACTCTATTTTAGTCAACATGGAACTGAAATCAGAGCCGTTGTTTTGAATATGTATGACATCATTTACAATTAAACTTTTGTTTTTCTTTAAGAAAAACAGCATAAAAAATTAAAAATAATAAAAATAAAACCCAATTCTCAATTGTTGACAACCCATAAATATATTTGGCACAGCAAATAAATTATTGATTCTTTCCCAAATAATTTTTTTTTTCATGACGATCAATGAATAATAATAATAAATAAATAAATAAAAAGAAAGGTTCCTTCTCATTCGCATTTAACATGACTTCAAAACACCATTTAACATGACTTCAAAACCGAATTGAAAGATATCCAAGGAGATACAACATTATAAATAATAATAAAAAAATTTTAAAAAAAATCTTTACGTTTGGTAGAGTTTTAAAATTATGATTTGAGAGTAGAGTTATATTTTGAGTTTATGAGTTTTAGAATTATGATTTGAATGTGAAAATTTTGTTTGATTATGAGTTTTAAAAAGAATTTGAATTGAGTGATGTGACATATAATATTGAAAAGTTAATGTTTTAAAAAGTGTTTTGAAAAGTGAATGTGGAATTAAATTTCTAAAGGTATAACCAAACAACACACTCAAACTAAGGGACATAATTAAATTTCAAAAGTTCTGCCAAACAGTATTTTTTATTAATATCTTGCAGTATTTTTTTTATTTTTTTAAGAATGTGCTATGCAAGTTTCTTGCCTAGTTGCCTTTCCTAGTGTAAATTAATAAGTGGAAGTAGGGGAGAAATTCAATGAAGTTCGAATTAATAAAACAATAATTAGGTAACATTATAAAAAATTTAAGAGTTAATTACCTAAAAGGCTTATTAACAAATATTATGATAGTTCAAATTTTATTTAAGACTTTTTGAATCAATGAGTCTTATTTAGTAAAACTGATAATATTATCAGTTTTTTCCAATTTTAAAAACTAAGAACATTATCAATTTTGCATAGTAATGTTCCAAATAATTGTTTCACTAACTGATGAAAAAAAAAACAGAGCACAAGATTAAATGTTTCTACCCTTCTACTTATTGGTTTGATTTGACTATTCAATAAAACCAAAAACATTATCTATTTTTTCATTTTTAAAGGTTTTTTTTTTTTTTTCAGTTTTACACATCAATGTTCCATTATTATGCTCCTTTATAGACCCAAAATTTTCAGTTTTGCAAAAAAAAAAAAAAAGTTGTTTTTTTTTTAAAAAAACTTTCTTTTTTGGCACGTAATTTTTTTTGTTTGTTTTTTCAATTTGAAAATTAATATTTTAAAGTTTTGAGAGTCAAAATAAATGTCAAATCATCATTTTCTTTTATAGATAATCATAAATGATGAACAATCATTGTTTAAAGGATAATTTTGACTATTAAAAATTGAATAGGACTTGAAGGTCCAAAAAATTTTAATACTTAGGCCTTATTTAGGATAAACTAAATAAGCCAAAAAGTTAAAAAGTTAAAAAGTCTATACTATTTAAGGGTAACTTGTGGGGAAAGTCACTAGGGCAAAATTATTATCAGTTGTGATTTGTGGCACTAATTTTTTGAGCACTAATGGCACTAATTTCTATATCAGGTAAAAAAAAAAAAAAAAAAAACAAAGTTACCAAAACAGGAAATTAGTGCCATTAGTGCCAGCAGTTTTAGAGCCACAAATCATTTTTCAATTATTATTTTGCCCTTTGAATTCAATTACCCAAAAACTCAAAAAGTTAAAAGTCAAAAAGTCAAAAGGAATGGTCATTTTGATTTTACTACAATATTTTGTTACACATCTTTTCATAAAAAGTAAAAAAAAATCCCAAACATACATTTTTTTTTCTCTATTTTTTTAACTAAGGCGTTGTTTGAGATGTCCTAAATAAGTGAACTTTTTGACTTTTTGAACTAAAAAGTTGAGGAAAAAAATATGGTTGTTTGGGTTAACTTTTTGACTTTTTCTGGAAAAATATGTATTAAAAAATTATATAAATTAATGTGTATGAGAAAATTAGAATTGGGAGTTGTGCAGCCGTAATTTTTGACTTTTGGTGAATAGTGATAATTTTTTAACTTTTTGAGTAACTTTTTAACTTTTTGGCTTTTTTTCAACTTGCCAAACTTGGCCTAAAAAGTCAAAAAGTGCGCTTATATAGCACATCCCAAACAACTACTTAATGGAATATAAGTTCATAAATTAAAATTTGTATGTAAATACCCCAAAATTTAATAGTCAATAAGCAATGACTTAAGTCTTCGTTTGGGAAGAACTAAAATAGCATGACTTTTTATTTTTTGACTATTTTAGCATGACTTTTTAAATCTCATTTGGTTTTTGTTTATGAATTTTTTACTTTTGTGAGAGAAAAAATGTAATGATTATGATTTTGATGTGATATTTTGTCTTATTGACTTATATATCCAATTTTATAGTTTGTGTTTTTTTAGCCAAAAAACCAAAACCAAAACCAAACATTAGTTTAAAGGGGGATCAAATTTTTCCTTCGTATGTAAGGAATCCAGTTCCTCTACAGTTTTTTTTTTTTTTTTTGTGGTTATAATAAGTTTTATATAAAATAAATTTTTGATTGGTTAATTAATAAATAATGAACCCAAGTAAACCTAGTATTTAAAATAGTAAAGAAAATATATCTGCATATATTTATATAGAATTATTTTCTTAAATAGACTAATTAATAACTAACTTTATAAAATACACTGCACAATTTAGTTATGGAGGATCCGGATTCTATAAGGACGGTGTAGGTGGACATGGAATTGTTTTGGATATGACTTCTTCTTCTTCTTCTTCTTCTTTTTTTTAACGAAATAATGTATAGAAAAGTAGATAAATAATATGATAGAAATAAGTCAATAAGCAGCTTATTTGGGATGTCTCCAAAAGAGGCTATAATTATAGTAATTGAAAGTGAATCTCATCTAGTCTATAATCTAAACAAGAGGATGGTGTTTGAGTCCATAAAATTCATGTTGATGTGTTATTCTTAAACCAATAAATGGTAATTGCACAAGAACAAATTGAATCAGCTCAATCTGTTTTAAGAAGAGAAAGAAAAAAAAAAATTAGTGTAAAGTTGTGTGTATAATGAACTGGATTAATTTATGGATGCAAAATACAAAAACAAAAACAAACATGTAGGTGAAATCTATAGATGAAAAATACAAAAACATAGCAACCAGTAGAAAGACCTAAGAGTATTGCTGTCACGACTCAAACTCGCCCTTATAGGTTTAGCGCTGTAACCGGCCAGTAATCCTAGGATTACCAAAGGCCTTTGAATAGATTAACATATATTAAGGAACTGCGGAAGCAAATATACTTTATACAACGTCCATTGAGCTATATAGATAAACATGGAACAGGTAATTTAAAATTTTATATACATATACGTGGCATCATAATGCAACAATCTTATGTCACCCGCCGATACAGATAAGACAAAAGTGGGACTTAGCCCATTATACAGTCGAAATTGTACGAAAGTCACGAAAAGAAAACAAAACAAGAGTTAAAAATATTGTTCCCAAAACATAACCACTTGACTTGGCTTAATCCAGAACCTCCTCGGGAGGCACAAAAAGGTGGTCGACAAAACAAAACTCTCCAGGCAGTAGTGGTTTAGGCCTGGTCATGCGCCTACTCACCTATATACACAATATAAATAGTGAGTAAAAGCCTAGTGAATAATAACAAAGTAAAGGTTTTTACTGAATGATATCTATACAGAAACAGAATCTTGTACCTAATCAGATGTCAAAGCAGAAATAGATTCGTATACATAATCATATCCGTAATCAAAGTTCATACATTTCACATGAATATGTGGTACATCCATTAGCGTTAACAAATCCAATGACCCATCAAGGGACGGCCATGAAGACATTCCGATGACCCATAAAGGGACAACCATAAGGCATTCCGATGACTCATGTGTACAGAGACGTTTCTGATGACCTATAAAGGGACAACCATAAAGGCATTCTAATGACCCATAAAGGGACGCATATCATATAATGCTAAGGATGCCACGAATACATTTCAAAAACTTGGATAATCATTCATTCATACATAACATAGCATTTTAGAAAAGTGATCATTTCATATCATCAGAAAATAATTAAAGTTAAACATAACTTCACAGAGTTATTACTCACAAATGGCTCCAATAGCAAAATAGAGAAAGCGGGTGATTCGAACAGTCTATGGCGCGTGACCTACACAAACACATAGCAGATACACATTGAAACACACGCTTGGAATATACTTAACTCATTACGTTTCGTTCTTAGTGTGTTTCTAAGTCTTATCCTCATCATTATGTCTAAACTAAGGCTTAAGAATGCCTAGGATGCAATGAGAATACCAAAATGTGTTTCAAAACACTTGGTCAAATATGCTGCAAACAGGGTCCTCGCTCGAGCGTAGCTTCCTTCGCTCGAGTGGAGGCTCAAAATAAACGTAGTCGCTCGAGTGCAACTCCGATCGCTCGAGCGGTCTATAAACTATGCAAAAGTACTGGTTGTGTGAATTCTCTGCTCGACAACTGCTCGACGGTCACTCGAGTGTAAGACTGAGGTCCTTGCTCGAGCGCAACTATTGTCGCTCGAGCAGTCTGCAAAAATTGTAAACTTCCAAGAGCTTGCCTTTTACACTCGAGCCAACTCTTGGTCACTCGAGCGGAAGTGCAAGATACAGAGTGGTCGCTCGAGCGGCAAGACTGAAATCTAGAATTTCCAGATTGATGTTCTAAGTCCAAAACTCAAATTCAAAGCTGTTACACACCCCTTTTGAGCCCAAAACTTGAGAATATATATATATATATATAAAATCATAGAACTTCATGAATTAAAAGTCATTTCACAAAAATCAAGGCCCAAAGAGCAAGTCAATTGTTGAAATCAAACTTGACTTGACTTGCTGTTTAAAAAAAGTCAAAAAGTCAAAATGTCAATATCTTATTTAAGTCACATCATCTTATTTAAGTCACATCACCTCTCTAACACATCACTTCAAACTCAACCCATATTTCATAAAAAGTCAAAAAGTACACTTATTTAGATTATCCCAAACAACCCCACATGCATGATAAAAAACATGATTTCTTTCCCCCCAAAATATGATCAATTAAGGTAAAAGGATGTAGAATTTGATGACTTCCCCAAACAAGGTTAGAACAATGGCATGCATGAGAGAATTTCTTAGAAATCAAACTCAACATATGAGAAAGGGGCATGCATGCATGGTTTAGCCTCTAATTCACCTCTTAAAGCTTAATTTTTATTCCAATTCCTCTTGAATTCATGTGGTATGTCTTAATTACACAAGTCAAGGCTTGAATCCTTATCTAAACTCTTTAATTAGGCTTTAGATTACTAAATCTTTGAGCTTCTAAGCCAACTCCCTTCAATTTCTTTGTAATTCACCATTCTCAAGCTTTGATTCTCTCTCTCTATCTCTCTCACGTTTTAGGGACTCAAGGATGATGATATGAAAGTGCAAAAATGTATTTTAGAGGTTGTATGAGCCTTATATAGGCTCCATTAGTGGCTCTAATTAATTGGAGTTAAAAATAACTAAGTATGATCATTTATTCTAATTTATTTGTTCCGAATTGAATTTTAATGAAATCTACCATAAAATTCTAAAAATCTCAAATAACATAGAAATCAAATCAATTTCGCGATCGGATGCCGATAAGGCCTTCAATTCGCAAAACAAAACACAAACACAAACAGATATTTCTACGATAAACAGATAGAAACACAAATAATGCAACACACATGCAATTAATTCAGAATTTCATCTCAATTACTTATTAGACATAATTAATCATGGTTTATCGGCTAATCATAAATCGGGGTTGTTACAATTGCACTATCGTTGTAGCACCATGAATTAGCACAACCATCATAATCTTCTTCCTTTACCCTGTTCAGTAGGACGCACGGTTAGATATTTAGACGCCAAAAATGTTATGAAAAAAGGCGAAAACAGGCCATTTGGGGGCAAAAATTGGAAACAGACTCAAAACACCCCTGAGATCATAATGGTCACCTCGACCTAGATTAAATAAGCTTGTGAGAGCAAGTGGTGTGTCAATAGGATGCATGGTTAGAGATTAAACAAAAAATTGTGAGGAAAAAAGGCGAAAAAAGGCCGTTTAGGGGAAAAATTGGAAACAGCCCCGAGATCATCACGGTCACCTAGGAGTACATTAATTAAACTTGTGAGAGCAAGCGGCGTGTCAATAGGGCGCACGGTTAGATATGTAGACAACAAAATATTATGGAAAAATGTGAAAACAGGCCGTGTAAGGGCAAAAATTAGAAATAGCATCGAAACACCCCCGAGATCATAATGGTCACCTCGGCCTAGATTAAAGAAACTTGTGAGAGCAAGCGTCGTGTCAATAGAATGCACGATTAGAGATTTAAATAAATAAAAAAAATTGTGAGGAAAAAAGACGAAAACGAGCCGTTTGGGGGAAAAAATTGGAAACACCCTCGAAATCATCACGGTCACGTAGGAGTACATTAAATAAACTTGTGAGAGTAAGCGGCGTGTCGATAGGACGTACGGTTAGATATGTAGATAACAAAATGTTATGGAAAAATATGAAAATGGGCCATTTGGGGGCGAAAATTAGAAATAGTATCGAAACACCCCCGAGATCATAATAGTCATCTCAGCCTAGATTAAAGAAACTTGTGAGAGCAAGCGGCACGTCAATAGGATGCACAATTAGATATTTAGACAAAAAATTGTGAGGAAAAGAGGCGAAAACGGCCGTTTAGGGAACAAAATTGGAAACAGCCCCCAAATAGGCCCGAGATTATCATGGTCACCAAGGACTAGATTAAATAAACTTGTGAGAGCAAGCGGCGTGTTGATAGGATGCAAGGTCAGAGATTTATGCAAGAAATTGTCCATTGAAATGCAAAAATATGCGTAGTTGGAAGCAAAAAATGACATATCATGCGTAAACCTTGAATGTAACAGACTTTTCTTGGCAACCTCATGTACGAAAGATATGCTTTTAGCTTCACAGAGATGCAACAGCTGAAAAAATTGGAGTAATGATCCATACTGAATAAATTGCATTCACAAAGTTACCATATAGCAAAAGGCTACATATATTTTCAATTACCTTGAGACTCCAACAAAATGTTTTTAGAAAATCCTATCAATCACATGGACTTATAATTGATAGAATTTTACACTTTACCCTTGAAATGGCTGTCACAACTTACGACAACTTTTTAAACAATGGTGTAACTTCTAAGTTCAAAATAACTCGAGCCAGCAACAAAACACCACATTTTCCACATAGTTCTTGAAATAGTAACAAAAATAGACATTTTTGTAAAGAAACAATAAGAAGAAGCCTTATTTGAGTAAATACCACAGATGAAAAAATCCGGGGATGAGGCCAATGCGATTGGTATTAAAAGTAGACGACAAACAACATTGGAAATGATCATATTGATAGCATTGTAATGTTGGCTGGATGTATACATATAAATGCTGTTGTTTTATTTACAAACTAGTATTGAAAGTTCAATAATTTGTTCTTGTTACTTGTACTAAAATTGGACATTTTTTTATTTTTTGTCCAATTTTACAATCATTTGATGTGCAAATTTTTCATAAAAAAAGTACCTGACATTAGTTCTCTTTTTATTTGGTACAAATGTATGAACTCGTGTATAAAGCTAAATTGTACAAGACTAGTTGACACTTGTTACATTTTTTGAAGAATTAGATATTTTTGGATAAATGTTTTGGTGGAACATATTTGGGTACAATAGTAGTTATTTTTTTTGATGGATGTGTATAGAAAATATTTGGATAGACTATTAGTTATATTTTTTGATAGATGCGCTGGATAAAAATTTAAAACATAATAACAAATATTTGTTATGTTTTAAATTTTTATGCTATTTGGATGTGACTTGAATGATTATATAGATTACAAGTTGATTTTTAATTGGAAGAATGGCTTTGTTTGGGAACCCAAGTTTGAGGCTAAAATAGCCTCAAATACTAAAAAAGCCAAATAACCTCAAATAGTACCCTAAGCCAATGATTTATATTATATATATATAAAAAAAAAAAAAGGCTTGGCGATGGGGCAGCCGTTGACAGTGTAGTGACAGCCTACCACTGTTACATTGGCAGGCTATCCCATTGTTGGTAAATGACAATTTTGCCCCTTTAGACAAATTTTGGAAAAAGTGAGGTTAGGGACAAATTTGTCATGTCAATCTCAAACACCATTTCAAACACATTTTTTAATACAGTAATCAACCAAAAAATTCAATCAAACTTCACAAACATAAAAACTAAAATAGCCTACTAAAATATCCAAATAGCCAAAAAGTCAAAAAAATAGTCACTTCCCAAACAAGGCCAATATGTAGTTTGGAATTACTTGTAGATAAAAACTTATAATAGTTGTTGACTTTGATTAAACAGGTTTAGGATTGAATGATTTATGTATTTTGTTGAATGTTCATGATTCAATTGATTTGAATGATGCTTGCAAATTACATATTATATTGAATAGATTGGATAGATTATTATGAATTAGAGGTTTATTTTGTTGGAAGTTGGCGACCAAATTTTGGTTTTGTTTTTCCTGTCTTGGTGACCAAGTGATTAGTCGGAAAAGGTAAGTAATACTTTTGCCGACTAAATAAGGTAGGCGGGAGGGTACATTTGGCGACTAATTATTTAGTCGTTAAAATCATTAATTTTGGCAACCAAACGATTTCATCGCTAGTAGGTAAATTTTTAGCTAAAGTTTTAGTTGCGTAAACATTCTTTATGGCGACTAACAAGTTTAGTCGTGGAATGTAACAATTGGAGACCAAACTTTTTGGTTATGGAATGTGACAATTGGCAACAAAACTTTTTGGTCGTGGGATGTGCTAATTACCGACCAAACTTTGTGGTTGTGGAATGTAACAATTGCCGACCAAATTTTTTGATCATGGAATGCGACAATTGGCGATCAAACTTTTTGGTCGTGGAATGTGCCAATTGCCAACCAAACTTTTTGATCGTTGAATGTGACAATTGACAACTAATATATTTGGTCGTGGAATGTGATAATTGACGACTAACATGTTTGGTTGGGAAAATATGATTTTTCGCGACTAAAGTATTTTAGCTACTAAATAGATTAGTCACAGTAATTATATATTTAGCGACCAAAAAGTCAGTCAGCAAATAGAACTTTTTCCCGACTAAAAAACTTTTTAGTCCCTAATTACTTTTCGCGACCGCGACCCTCAATTAGCGATCAAAAAAATTAGTCGCGGATAGTTTTTGCCGACTAAATTTTTAGTTGGCAAAAGTGTGAATTCTTGCAGTGTTAGCCGCCGTTTGACAAATGGTTTGGAGTGGGTTAGAACTAAAGAAGTACAAAAAAGCCAAATATGTTAAATAAGTTAACAGAACAAAATGTCACATTCAAATTATAATCATTTTACTTTTTTTCTCACAAAAAAAAAAGAAGTCAAAAAGCTCTTCTCAAACAGAATTAATTTAGCCATGTTAAATTAGTCAACAAATTAAAAAATCAAATTAAAAAAATTCTATCCAAACCAACTAACTTTATAACCTTCTATTTTGTTAGTTAAATGATCGATTCTTAATAAATACAAGGGCAAATTACAAACACCCCCCTCGAGGTTTGGAGAAAATACAAATTTGCTCATGAGGTTTAAGAAATTACATCCCGCCCCCTGAGGTTTATATTTCCATAACAAATTGCCCCCCGATGTTTTTATTTTCATACAGATTCCCCCCTAATTTGTTATGTAAATTTGACCTTCAGGGGGCAATTTGTAATTTCTCAAATCTCATGGGAGAATCTATATTTTCACCAAATCTCGAGGGGAGTGTTTGTAATTTGCTCTAAATACAAAGAATGGTTCCTATTATGATACTCATTATTATATTGTTGATTTCTTCTTTTTTATTGACATCTTTTTCAAGTGTTTGGTTGCTAGGCATTTTCAAAAAAATTATTAGACTAGAGTAAAATTACAATCACATTATTTTTATAATATTTTTTAACATTTACTCATAATAAAAAGGGAAATTTGGCTATAAACCCCCTTTACCTTCCTTTCATTGTTAAAAGGACTAAGAAAAAAATTATACTTTCTAAACCCCTTCATAATGATAAAACCTTACATAAATGACAAAATTTATTATTTAAATATTTTATCAGACTATTATACCCTCACACATACAACTCTCCTCCTTCAACTCTCCTTCAACTGTTCATCTTCTCTTTCGTCTCTCTCTTCTAACCCTAGCTTCCTTCATGGCCGGAGCTGTGGAGAACTTTTCTTCCGATGCGTCCGTCGCCGCCGATCGTCATTCCTAAGCTCCGACGATCTCTCTCCGCATCTTTTCAACTCTCCTCCTTCAACTGTTCATCTTCTCTCTCGTCTCTCTCTTGTCTCTCTCTTGTCTCTCTCTTCTAACCCTAGCTTCCTCCATGGCCGGAGCTGTGGAGAACTTGCAAATCGCACTGATACATATATATATATCTATATATATGTGTGTGTTTGTGTGTTTTGAGATTTGAATTCGAATATATATGTGTTTTGGGATTTGAATTCGAATATATATATATATATCTACATATTCCGATCTCTAATCTATATATATATCTATATATATGTGTGTTTTGAGTCTTTAAGATCGGAGATTTGAATGATTTTTTAGTAAAAGAGAGACCTGTTAGATCAAACATCATCGTCGTTGCTGATTTCATCACCGCCACCATAGATCATAACATAGATCGGTCTCGGCGATCATTTGATTCGAACTCAAAAGCTCAAAGATTTAAAGTAAAATTTGAAAAATCTGTGTATATGAAAAATCTCAAGATTTTTGAAAGCTCAAAGTTTCAAAAATCTGAAAAATCTGTAAAATCTGAAGAACCGGGGTATGAAAAATTGAGATTTCTCTGAAATTTTCAGATTATAGGCCTGATTCAATGTTTTTCAGAGTAAACATCGATTGATTCAAGGATTATAGGCCTGATTCAAAGTTCAAAACTCAAAGTTCCATCGATTTTTCAGAGTAAACATCAAATTTCATTTGATAGAATCAGAGTAAAATTTTACTCCGGTTCTATTGCTCTGTTTTTTTCATTTGACAAAACCAGAGTAAAATTTTACTTTTATTTAGAGTAAAATTTTACTTTTACCTTCAGAGTCTCGCAGTTTACTTGTTTTTCAGAGTAAAATTTTACTTTTATACAGAGTACAATTTTACTTTTAGTTTCAGAGTATAAAATTTTACTCTTATTCAGAGTAAAATTTTACTTTCATACAGAGTAAAATTTTACTCTGAAATACATAGTGAAGATGGCTTAATAGGGGAGCTGATAGATATGAGGGTAATATAGTAAAAGAAACAAGTTTTAAAATATCAGGGGGTTTTGAAAGTACTTATATAATTCTTGTCATTTTGAAAGATAAATTAAATAGTGAAGGGACTATGACCAAATCCCCCTAATAAAAATAGATACGATATTATGTGATGATATGAGATTTTCTCATTGTAAGTAAATAATAAAAATATTATAAAAAAATTTATTGCTGTAACAAGACTTTGGCTTGAGATCTTTTTAAAGTTGGTTTGTTGTAAATTTTTTAAGTTATTAAACTGTAATTGTCCAATAAAAATTTTTTCACAGTGTAAATGAAAATAAGTAAATAAACGTAACCAATAAAGGATGGCCACCGAGTGGTGTTTTGGAACAAGTTAAAAAAGTTATAAAAAAGTCAAAAAAAAAAAAAATTTAATTGTATTATATAAAAAATTTAAAAAATTAAAAAATTAACTTTTAAAGCTCGCTTGGAAAGTTAAGTTTGAGATTTTTTGGGTTAAAATAATTTTAAAAAAAAATAAAATAAACTTTTTAATTTAATAAGATAAAATATCACATTTAACACATATTCATTATAATTTTTTTTACAAAAATAAAAAAAATAAAAAAAAAATTCATCCCAAACAAAACTTTTTAATCCTAAATTAAAATAATTAAAAAATTAAAAAATTAAAAAATTAATCAACTTCCTAGACAACCCAAATCATTCCTTGGAATGTTGTGAGATTCATGGTGTGCATTCCCACTGTTGCCAATGTCAAATCACCAGAGAGTGACAAAATAGTTGTACGAGTCTGGTGATTTTAGGTCACCGTCCCAACTTAATGCCCTTTTAATACTATTAACATTCACACCTCACCTCCCTTCCTTTCACGCCGTGTTTGATTGAAAATTTTAAAAAGTAATTTTAAAAAAAATACATAAAATTAAATAAGATATAAATATACTTTATTTATTTTTTTAAAATTATTTTTTAAATCTTCTAATCAAACACAGTGTTATAATAATTTTTCAGTAATGATGTAATGAGTGATCCATTCATGAAATTTTTGTTTAAAATCCATATAAGTTTTATAATTTCTCTCTTATTTAGTTATTGCATTTTAATTGTATTAATTTTACTTTTAAATTGTTTATATTTGTATCAATTTGGTTATAAATTTTATTAAAATTTGGAATTAAAGATAATGGTTTATTTAAAAAGACATAAATTATATCAAATTAGACATTAATGCCCCAATCGTTTTGATGATAGTGTGGATCGAACCATTTCAAACTAAACAAACATCAAATGAATTTATTTTTCAATTAATTTCATTCTAATTTTTAAAGAAACATTATCAATTAAACCAAATTAATACAATGTGAAAAATTAATATAATTTGATCATGTCAAGAAAAATTGGTGCAATTTACAAATTCAATTATTCTAACAGTAGTGATAATTTTTTTTTTAATCTATAACACATTCCAAACCCATGCACCATGCAGGCATATTAATCACCTAGTCCAACCTAATTAAAAGTGCACATATATTATATAAAGTAAATCTGCCACTAAGTCATCAGTTAGGGAAACAAACATTAAATCCTTTTACCATTTGTTACCTAATTTTGACATCTTCCTTTTGGGTTAGTAAGCTTCACTAACCATGGATTGACTTTTTATGACTTAAAAAAAAAATCAGTCAGTCAATTTGTTTGGTTTTAATTTTTTAAATTTATTTTTTTGAAAATTTAGTATTTTATTTTTTGTATTTTTAGTGAATATTTTTAAAATTTTAAATAATTTTTTATTTTTTTAGATGTACCTTAGATGTATCTAAATAGTAAAATATTTGTGAAAAAATATTTTAAAAAATTAATAAATACACAAAAATATAAAAAATATACTAAATTTTTACTTTTTTTTTTTTTGTATTTTTGGTATCTAATGAATTTTTTAAAGACTTTTTTCATAAATATTATACTTTTTAAGTATATTTATGTTAGATGTGTCTAAAAATTAAAAAAGTTGCTAAAAATATTTTTAAAAATTCGGTAAAAATAAAAATATATAAAAATAAAAAAAAGTCAAATTTTTTTAAAAATAAATTTTGAAAATTGAAACTAAACAGAATGAGTCTTCTCTTGCAAATTAAAAATGACTAAATCAAACTAGTTTTTTTAGAGAGAGAGAGAGAGAGAGAGAGAGAAGGGGGGGGGGGGGGGGGAGTAACATAGGCATGACGTGTGTCTTATGCAATGGATGGTGTAGCGCCAAGTTGGTGGGTGTGCTTTTAAGTGGATATCAACGTATCAACATTTGACATTTGAGGGACCCCTATGCTTCAACTCAGGGAGTGTGTACAGTTTGATTTTAAGAGCATGAGTTTGACAAATGGGGCATCAAATTGTTTACTTTTTCCAAGATATTAATAATGAGGCCAATATCAATTTTTTTAACCTTGCGTTCAGATTATAAATTTAAATAAAGATTTAAAAATAAAAATAAAAATTAATTTTTATTTTATTTACATGGTCTTCACACTTTCCTTTTTATTTTTTAAATTTTTATTCAAATTCATTATTTAAATATAGTCTAAGTAAACCAATTGAGCTATCTTAGTTGATTACTATTGTATACTTTTATATGAATAGTTAAGAGTTTAATTATTCCTAAATGCAACAATTGATAATTTCTTTTCCATTTTAGATTAGATCAAAATTATCCGGATACAATTCTCTTCAAATTGTAAATAATTTTCTATTGATGAATAATAAAATAAAATAAAAATCTAAGTGACAATGGCTCCATTTGGTGCATGGTTTAAAACTTCTTCTTTTTTAATTTTTTAATTTTATGAATTATTATCAAAATATTTGGTATAATTTTTTATTATTGTTTGCTATACAAAAATAGTTTAAGGTTGTGTTTAGATCAATGATTTAAATAGAAATTTGTGAGTGAGAGAAAAAATAAAAAAATTAAAGTTATGTTTTCTAACTTTTTTTTCTTCTTTTCATTTTTTTCTCAATCATTGTTTCAAACACATTCAAAATAAATTTAAATAGTAGATTATCTAAAAGTATGAAAAATAATTTTTAAGATTTTGTTTTTATTATCAACTTTTGTGCTTACGAAAAACTGTAGGGAATACAGCCAATATGTTTATTCAAAGTCGCCTCAGGCATAGGCTAGGCAGGCCGACACTTTCCAGGACCTTCATATTTTTTTTGAAATTAAGGATTCAAAAAAAATCAGCCCCTATACTATATCCAAATTATCTTATTTTTTATTTACTTATTAAATCTTAGATAATAATTATTAAAAAAAAAAGAAAAAAAAAGGACCCAATCCAAAGCAAAGGGTTCGGTGATCAATTTATGAATTTTTTTTTTTTAAAATAAGGATCTTAATTGCCCAAAAAAAAAAAAAAAAAAAAAAAAAAAAAACACCATGTATTGACTATCAAGCAGGTGTTCGGTTAATACATATTCTCCGAATCCTAAACCAAGAAATGAATTTTTTTTTTTTTTTTTTTTTCATTTCACTAGAAAATTAGTATTTTTTTGTTCTTATTGTAAATGGAATTTTGTTATCTATATAAATAAATTTGATTATGTAGTTTTAATAGTTATATATGAAAGTAAATTTTTGTTTTCTTTATAAAAAAAAATGAAGAGTCTCATTCAAGGGTTTTGCTTAAGGTTCCAAGAAATCTAGGCTGGCTTGTTTTCATTTTTCAATTCAATATAAAAAATAAAATAAGATAAAGGGAGATGAGAATATGTTACTCCAGAGGAGGGTGACATGTCTACTGTCAAATGGGTTCAACTTAGGTTATCTGAAGCTTAATTAATTCGAAGCTAACAAATCACTAAAAAACTAAATTAATCAAAACACATACACACATTTCTTGCAACATTGGCTGACGATTCTAATATATACTATGAGTGGGCAATACGCCATGATTGAGCATGGTTCGGATTGGATCGGATTGGGATAAAACCAGGACCAATTCGTTATCTACGATTTCTGAAAAATTGAAACCAATCCAATCCGTTTAAATCATGGAACTAATCCATTTAAATATGGATTGGATCGGTTTAGGACCACGGATTCACATAATTAAATAACAAAAAATATATATATAACACTTTAATTTCATAAAAATATAAATATAGCGCTATATTTGTTCCACAATAGCAACATGTCTTTCTATAATAGTGACATACTGTTCTAAAATTTAAACAACCATAAGAAAACTGGTTTCACCATAAGTATTTAGACCATTACAAATTAAAACTAAAAACTAACAAACAAAAGTGATAAAAGAAGACATTATGCGGGTTTAGGTTTGAGTTTAGGTTTTATATGAAATAAGAGAAGATACTATGGGAGAGGATGTATAATAAAAATATAGACTATTTGTATACGGTCCGAATCGGTTTCAATCCGAAACCGTGGGGTTCAATCCGGAATCAATCCGTGGACTATGAATTTTTAATTCTTTAATCCGGAACCGAACCACGGATTTAAAAAATCAATCCAAACCTACCGGATCAGACTAGACTGGATCAAATTACGGATTTCACAGATTCCTTACTCAGTCTTGTGATTTATAGTCTAATTCATTATTATTATGTGCTCTCAAAATGATATCAAAATTTATTATGAGCTCTCACTAAGCTCAACCTTATGTACTATATTTTTCATAATTCAAATATTTTATTTTATAAAATTTGTATAGAAGATTATTTATGTAAAAAATTAAATTAATTTAACATTAATAATCATTTGTTTGCATCATATTTATTAATAGCCACTTGAACTTGAACTTGAACCCCAGTAAGAGGAGTGATTTATTGGGGCAGGGGGAATTCGTTAATTATTTTATATAAAAATAAATATGTATAAACAATTTTATTTTCTTTAATTTTCATTTCCCTTTCACAGTACATCACAAAGGTTTGGTAGGTGATTAGATTATGCTTATTAAAAGTAAGGGAGTTAGGCATTAAGCTTGTCTCATTGCCTTTCCCTTTCCATTATATATTTTTCCATATGCGCGATGAGAAAATCATATTTTTCTATATGTGCAATGAGAAAATTATTAAAGTAATATGGCCTAAGAGTTGTCACATCATTTTAAATCAAAATTGCGTATAACTTGTGTTTACAATTAATTTCCAAATGCTTATAACAACTTTATTATTGTCTTTCGGTTATCAAAAATCATAATCAGAACTTAAAAACCACACTTTTGGTAGGTTGGTGGAACCCAATTCATTCACAGCCTCATGTAGGATGCCCAGGTTAGTATGATCCTACTAGCCTATTTCCATTTTCAATACACAACGCCCCTTCTTCAACGTGAATATTTGTAACTTGTTAAGCCAATTTTTTTAGTGAGTGAACAACACACAAAACATGATTAGCTCAAACATGTGTGAACAAAATCAGACTCTCCCCCTCCTTCAATTTGACGCCATTTTAATTTTAACATTTTTAAATCTTACGCTAGTGACATCTAGAGTGGAGTGAAAAAAAATTTCATACTACCACTTAATCAAAAAACATTTTGTATTGGCGGTGGAGGTAAAAGGATGCTGAAGTAGTAGTTGTGGAGATGGTAAGTGGTGTTGTAGTGACGTTGGCAAGTGTTTGGTCCCAAAAAAAAGCTTCACTTACAAAATTGGAAGAAAAAAAAAAAAAAAATTACACATAAATTTATTTTTTGTCGACTTGTTTTTTTGTTACACCAAACTCTACAAAATGAGTAAAATATTTTTCATCAAAATAAAAAAGAAGTGAAAAGATTAGAAAGGGATTGGTAAAAAACAGCCTCCAAAAACAGGTTTTTCATCTTCCACCAACAGTATGGCAAGATCCTTTCCGATGTATCCAACAAAAAAAGAAAAAAAAGGTACAGCAAGAAACTGGACTGGCCAATCCATCCCATTTTGCAGCAGAGACTAACTCAGGAACGAAGTAATAAGCCTGGTGAACAAACCAAACATCTAAGTTCAGTTTGCTTTGAACTCATTCAGTTCTATGTGTAAACTAAACAATCACAAAAGGACCTTAATTATCTGTAAATCTTTGCATAAACATGAACAAGCCCCCATAATAGCGGACCTTATTCAAACACAATAAACTGCGTTTCATGTCATTGATACTGCAGCTGTGTGTAAAAATTTATAATTAATCACAACTTGAATTCACGACAAAAGCAATCCAGATAACAGATCAACTAGCAAAAATGTTAATGAAACCTGCACAAAATCAATTCACCATGAAAAGGGTACACAACGAAGAAAAATTTAAGGCACTATCATGTCCAGGGCAACTGATTAGAATATGTTCTACTACAAGATTTCTTTCTTTGTTTTGGGGGGTTGAAATGGTACTATAACATTAAATATTAAATAACCATAAAAAAGGACACAAGTTTTCGGGTTTTCCCACAAGAACATGCAACTCAACCATTCATCGCATACCAGTATGTAATAAAAGCCAAACAAGTTCAATTTCCCAACATCATAACCATAATTTAGAGACTACCACCCCTCAGTGCAAGCACAAGATGAAGTACAGAGCCACCCTCAATATTATAATCTTTAGCTGTTTTGTCATCTCCAAGCTGCTTTCCAGCGTAAATTAGCCTGCAGACAGTGGTCATATTAAAAAGTGACACACTAAATATTCTTGAAGAATAACTATAACCACACCAAACAGTTGCGATTGAGAAGAAGATGAATTCTATATGCTTAACCGCAGAACTAAAAGCATGCAAGCAGTGGAATAACCAATTCAGATCATGAGAAACCAAATAATTTATTCATAATGAAAACCATTCCAATGAAAAAATCCGGCTGCCAAATCCTATGAAGAAAATACTGCACTGAATTATGTAACAAAACATATTAAGTTTAAGAGATAATACAAACCGTTGCTGCACTGGAGGAATTCCTTCTTTCTCCTCAACCCTTTCCTTGATCCGATCAATGGTATCAGTTGGTTCAATATCAATTTCAATTTCTTTTCCAGTGAGAGTCTTCACCTTAATCATAGTTCCACCCCTAAGCCTCAAAACCAGATGAAGTGTGGACTCCTTCTGGATGTTGTAATCTGCAAGAGTTCGGCCATCTTCCAATTGTTTGCCAGCAAAAATCAATCTCTGTTGATCTGGTGGGATACCTTCCTTGTCCTGGTAAACACACAAAACTTTAGGCTCTAGCCAAACACAAGTACAGTAACTCATGGAAGAACATGAACTAAAGTAGAACATTTCCAGACAAACTCCCGGCGGACCATAGAGAACCCACAATAGAAAAAGAATAGTGGCATAGGACAAGGCCCAGCATGGGGGGGTGATCACATAAAGAAAGCAAACTCAAACAAGTATTTTGATTCCCTACTCATAAAAACTGCTGAGTTGATTGTGGTATATGCAAGTACTAAACAACACTCTACGTTAAGCAACGGGCAATTAAGAATATATAACCAAAGCTAGGTATGAAGAGGTTGAAGGTTCTTCAACATCAATAGATGCTCTACAACTTAGCATGCGCAGACCAGCCAATGCGATGACTCTGTAGCAAACCATTCAAAGACAATTTTTTTATTTTGTAAGCATTAAAATAATTAATTTCAAGGTTCCCAAGCTGATAATCAAATGATCAGAAAAAATCATCAACCACAATGTGACAGAACCATCCAAGGCCAAAATGAACACAAAACAAGAACTTGAAGACCTATGGCATTCAACTTAAAATTAGGAGACGGCCAAAAAAAGAACTTGATGGTTCTCAATGGTAGCATACCCAAGAGAAGTTCATACAAAAATAGATGTGTCAGTAATTTGCCCATTTGGGAATCTTAAAATTAATTATGCTGTACTTTGACTTCTGCAGGAGTTTCCAGCGATTAAGAATGAAATTTAAGATTTTGCATGTTTTTCTATTGGTAAGGATGAGGGTTTCATAAAGCCTATGGAATAGGCCATGTTTTTGGATAGCATCCAATAATAAATGAAACTAATGATTAATTCAAACAATGTTGCCCCTACCTCTTCTATGCGTACTCTGTTCTATTTTAACTATCTTCTTTCTTTCCCTCTCAATTACCTCTACTTGAAACTCTTCTCTCCTTTCTAATGATCTTCCCCTACCTATCTCCCCTTATCTTTTCTGCTCTCATCCTATCGTCCCTTCTCTTCTCTATTTCTCTAGTCTTAGTTATCTATGCTTATTTCTCAGAATATTTCTCTCCCAACCGTCTATCTCCACTGTATTCCTTTCTTCTTACTATCACCTATTCTTCATAATCTCAGATAAGGATATAATACATTTCTTAAATACAAGAATAGATGTTGTGCGTGTTACATCATAAGTGCACAAGCCAAGTTCATCAAGCTCGGATTGGCTTTTGACTCGAATGTTTGGATCGCAAGAAAACCAAGCTCAGTTCAAGTTCAAAGAGTATTTTAGGCTACATACAGAATGGGATCAAGTAAAGCAATAGCCTTACTTGACTTGACAACACGAGCTTTGACAATGTTCTAGCATTTTTTAGATAATAAGATAGGTCAGATAGTAAGTTACTAATTTTTAAATGTTTGGTGGCATAATATTTTTCTTTTTTTTCTTTTTTGCATATTATACTTGTTTTAATTACTAAGACCACCCCCAAGAGCCCAGAGAGAGAATAGTTAAAAAAGAATCAAAACTTAATTTTTTACCCTTATGTTTTCCTAGAAAAAGACTGGTAGCTTATTGCTTTAGGGAACAGGAAGGTAGAGATGATATTTGATGGACGATGAAAAAACAAGAGACTTTGATAGGTAAGGTTGACAATTCAAAAAGGTCCAGCTGAGCCAAACTGCTTATCTCCTACACAAAGCCCAGTTCAATTGAAAATACTAGATATATGTTATACATATGATCACCTACACTGAGTATGAGTACAGATACCCATAGGTAGTTAAGCGAAGAGTCCTGGTTTGTGGTAGTTGCAGTTGTGATTCTCTCAAGTCTTACTTATCCCAAAAAAATAAATAAATGTTATTGAGTCTTATCAGTTAAAATTGTGGAAGGTAGGTAGTTTGAGCGTAATTCATAACAAGGGTAGTACAATTGGAGCTTGTAACCATTACAATAGTGGTTTTCGTATAGATTTGCTTAATGACAACAAATTAAAGATTGATTTTTTATTTTGGAACTTGGTAGGATGTTAGCAAGTTAGATTACTTCACAAGTTCGGAATCCAGAGGTACAACGATTGGATTCTCTTAGAAGAACAGGAAACCAAGAACCCCCTGTCAAGCGGGCCACTACTCTATTGACGAATCAATATAGCTTAATCAAAAAGCAACAGCGTGGCTCATGAAACAGTGATGAAAAGGAAAAAGATTATATTCAATCATTACAATTACATAAACTCCTAAAAAAATTGAAACCTTTACACTATGTTTGGGAACATATGAGAGAAAAGAAAAAAAAATGATTACTTAAGTTATAAGAGAAAATAAAATAAAATAAAATAAAATAAATGATTGTGATTTCTCTCTTTCTTATTTGGATGAGTGAAAAATAAAAAAAAAAGAAATGATTGCAATTCCTCTCCTGTTTGTTTGGTTAGATTTCATAAGAGAAATGAAAAGAAACTTTTTAGATTATATTACCAAAATAACATAAAAGCCCTTGAAAAAAAACTTTTTAGATTATATTACCAAAATAACATAAAAGCCCTTGAGGCCATGAGTGTCAATCATTTTATTTCTTTTATTTTTACAGGAACAAAATTAGTATTATGAAAATATAAAAATCTATTGGCTTATTTTCTCTCCCAATCTCTCCACTTTTGAAAAGATTGAAGAGGGTCATAAGGATTTCTGTCCGTTTCTTTCCATTTCTCCTCATTTCTCTTCCACTTAAGTTATCCAAACAAGTAAAAAAATACATATCTCTCAATTTCTTTTCTTTTCTCTCCAAATCACTCAATCCAAACATAGTGTTATAGCATAAAGAAAGCAGTAATCAGAAACTAAAACGAATTAAACAACCGGTATTACCGATTTAGTTAAACCCTGCGTTTAAATTAAGCCATGATTATATACATTTAGAAACCCCAACAAATACCAAGAAGCAAGCAAAAAATCAAAACTAATTCGGAAACCCTGGATTCAGCAAAGCCCTCGAATCGAAAGAATAATCGTTTATCAAAATAAAAAAGAAATCGAAGAAAAGATCCATTGAAACCAATAATAGACAAAGTCAAGAAACCAAACCCTAAATTGCAATAAAATAAACGTAGAGAGAGAGAGAGAGAGAGGAAATAGACCTGAATCTTGGCCTTGACATTGTCGATGGTGTCGCTGCTCTCGACTTCGAGAGTGATGGTCTTCCCGGTTAGGGTTTTCACGAAGATCTGCATCACTCTTTCTCTTTCGCAGCAGACTTGGACAACAGGGTAGGGAAGAGAGGACTCTACTTTGTTGCGCGAGAGAGAGAGTAAAAGACATATTTGGTAGCGCAGAGAATTAAATCTTTTCTACTTTGGACCCCACAATTTATTATTCTTAAATTGTGATGGAAATTTATTTATAATTCTTAAATTGTGATGGAAATTTATTTATAATAATAATACTTTAGGAAGTCTCTGTTAGATAATGTGTCAATAGGACCACATAATTAAATGTGGTGTTATCATTTATAAGAAGCCTACAATTTAAGTGATTCAATTTAGTTAATAGGCTTAAGGGTATATGTGTTATGGACCTAATGTGTAGATACTAGTTGAATAATTTCTATTTCTATGAGGGGCAGAAATAGAAATTAAAACATATTGGTTAAAGTTGGCTTTCATTCCTTTTGAACTTCCATAACCTTTCAGTTTTGAAAACCAATAAATAGAAATTAAAACCAATAATGGTTAAAGTTGGTTTTCATTCCTTTTGAACTTCCATAACCTTTCAGTTTTGAAAACCAATTACAACCTTTAAAAGGTTATGGTCCCTATTCCTTCCCAAGTGGAGAAAAGAACACTGCCATTTTTCTAAATCCTCTCAAAGGAGAAACATAAGGCACCAAAGGGGAAAGGACTAGAAGGCAATAACATAATCAATAACAAAGAGTTTATTGATAATCACGCTTCCGTTTAACCGTTCATCAATGGATTCATGTATGTCATTTTGTCTTGATTTCTTGATAATACACATGGTAAATGATCCGAAGTGTAAGGTTTATGTTCTGAAATTTATGTTAACATTTGGTATCAGAGCCAGCATATCATGTGTCTTATCAGAATTGATATGCTTTATTCATTCTATTTAGTTTCCTGGAATCAGATTCTGAATTTTCTTATGGATGTAAATTCTGTTTTTTTCCTATTTTGTTCTGTGAAAATGGCAATCTGTTTTCTGGAATTGTAAAATGATTCGGTGGGCAGTTTTTTTTTTCTCTCAAATGGATGAACATCATGTATTTATATTATATATATAGGTATATCTTGCGATTTGATCGGTTTAATTTTGAACATCATAAAAAAAAAAACTATTTGTTTTTGGACCCGTCAATTCTATTTATATATGTATGTATATAATTGGGATTGCTGCAGATTATATAACATATACGGAGTCACAAATTTAGAAATCTTTAAATTTAATGTAATTTCATACAACGTCTACAGAAATTTAATTTTCTAACATTCTCGATATAAGTCAATTCAAACAAGATGTCACAAAAGTGATCTCTCTTGTCTAGATTGTTTTATATGGAATGTTTTGATGTTCATGTCTGTGTATCTCATGCGGGTATTTATCGGTCCAAAGACATGATTAAGACTTGGCAGAATTACACACACATTTTGTGGTGATAAATATGTGCCAATTGTCAAGAAAACCTAATGTGAATAATAAATCCATCAAAAGATAGATTTGTTATTTGACATAACTTATTGTCAATGTTTGATCATTACAACAAGAATACCACTTACAGTTAATATCACTACCCAAAGGCTTGGTATTAATGTTGTGCTAGGTATCTTGAGATGTTGTCATTAAATTAATTTATTTAGAGATTATATGTTTGGTAACTTAATGTGAGCATAATTGTTTATTCCTTTTACATGAGGTAGAAAATAGAATGTCGAAAGATGATCCAATCAACTTTCGTCAAGCCATGGAAAGTTCCAACTCTCATAAGTGGATAGAAGCCATGAATGAAGAATATAAGTCTATGCAAGACAATAAAGTTTGGGAACTTGTCTCATTACCAGTTGGTGCGAAGCCCGTAGGTTGTAAATGGATATTTAAAACCAAAAAGGATTCAAATGGTAATGTGGAGAGGTATAAGGCACGTCTTGTAGCCAAAGGCTTTACTCAAAAAGAAGGAATTGACTTTAAAGAAACTTTCTCTCCAGTTTCTTCGAAAGATTCTTTTAGGACAATTATGGCGCTTGTTGCATATTTTGATCTTGAGTTGCATCAGATGGATGTCAAAACAGCTTTTCTTAATAGTGACATTAAAGAAACAATTTATATGGTGCAGCCAGAAAACTTTGTGTCAGGAGACCCAAAGAATATGGTTTGCAAATTGACTAAATCCATCTATGGACTCAAACAAGCTTCTCGTCAGTGGTACTTCAAATTTCATCAAGTTCTCACTTCGTATGGTTTTGAAACTAACGTTGTTGATGAATGTGTGTATCACAAGTTCAGTGGGAGTAAACACATATTTTTGGTTTTATATGTTGACGACATATTGCTTGCCACAAACGATATAAACTTATTGTATGACACCAAGAGATTTCTATTTAAGAATTTTGAAATGAAAGATCTTGGTGATACTTCCTTTGTATTAGGAATCGAAATACACCGAGATCGTTCTCGGGGTATTCTGGGATTATCACAAAGGAGCTATATCGAAAAAGTACTCAATAGATTTGGCATGCAAAATTGTAAATCAAGTGAAACCCCGGTTGCTAAGGGAGACAAGGTTAGTCTCAGCCAATGCCCGAAGAACAGTCTTGAAATTCAAGAAATGCAGAAGATTCCTTATGCCTCGGCTGTAGGGAGTCTAATGTATGCTCAAGTATGTACGCGTCCGGATATTGCGTTTATAGTTGGTATGTTAGGCAGACATTTAAGTAATCCTGGCATGGATCATTGGAAAGCAGTCAAGCGTGTTATGCGATATTTACAGAGAACAAAGGAATATATGCTCACATATAGGAGATCGGATAAGTTAGAGGTCATTGGATATTCCGACTCTGATTTTGCTGGATGCTAAGACAGTAGGAAATCCACATCAGGCTATATTTATCTGTTAGCTGGCGGAGCAATTTCTTGGAGGTCTGCAAAGCAGACGCTCATAGCTTCATCCACCATGGCAGCAGAATTTGTAGCATGTTATGAGGCATCAAACCAAGGGATATGGCTGCGGAATTTTGTCACTGGGTTGCGTATTTTGGAAGGCACTGAAAGACCACTTAAGTTATATTGTGATAATAAGTCTGCAGTTTTATATTCCAATAACAACAGGAGCTCGACAAAATCAAAGCATATTGATATCAAGTTCCTAGTTGTAAAAGAAAGAGTGCAGAGTGGACAGATTTCCATAGAGCACATTGGGACAAACTCCATGATAGCGGATCCACTTACGAAGGGACTACCACCTAAGGTCTTTCATGAGCACACTGCTCAGATGGGTGTTGTTCTATTTGAGAACATTCTGGTTTAGTGGGAGTTTGTATTTATATTACTGCTTTATGTCAGCCTTGAGTTTTATCTATGTAATTAGATTAATTTCTGCAGAAATGAAATATTCAGTTTATTACGCTCTGTTACGTATTGTGAAGTATTGATCTCAATAAACTTAAGTAGGACCAGTTGGAAATAGACATGTATGGATCACATCACATGTAATTTCCATGCTACACATCCATGATTGATCTATGTCATTTAGCTGTATTAGTATACGTGACCATTGGTGGGTCGAGTTACGATTGATGTAACGAAGACCGCTTTGATCCTATATTAATATAGTTAATGGACAAGATTGTTTGGATATCCTCAAGTTATGATAACAAATTTCTGAGCTCACTAAAGTTAAGCACATTTTTCAGGATACATATGTGGTCCAGTGGGAGATTGTTAGATAATGTCTCAATAGGACCACATAATTAAATGTGGTGTTATCATTTATAAGAAGCCTACAATTTAAGTGATTCAATTTAGTTAATAGGCTTAAGGGTATATGTGTTATGGACCTAATGTGTAGATACTAGTTGAATAATTTCTATTTCTATGAGGGGCAGAAATAGAAATTAAAACATATTGGTTAAAGTTGGTTTTCATTCCTTTTGAACTTCCACAACCTTTCAGTTTTGAAAACCAATAAATAGAAATTAAAACCAATAATGGTTAAAGTTGGTTTTCATTCCTTTTGAACTTCCACAACCTTTCAGTTTTGAAAACCAATAAATAGAAATTAAAACCAATAATGGTTAAAGTTGGTTTTCATTCCTTTTGAACTTCCACAACCTTTCAGCTTTGAAAACCAATTACAACCTTTAACAGGTTATGGTCCCTATTCCTTCCCAAGTGGAGAAAAGAACACTGCCATTTTTCTAAATCCTCTCAAAGGAGAAACATAAGGCACCAAAGGGGAAAGGACTAGAAGGCAATAACATAATCAATAACAAAGAGTTTATTGATAATCACGCTTCCGTTTAACTGTTCATCAATGGATTCAGGTACGTCATTTTGTCTTGATTTCTTGATAATACACATGGTAAATGATCCGAAGTGTAAGGTTTATGTTCTGAAATTTATGTTAACAGTCTCCTCTCCTCCCTAAGAGATTTTGAGCATGTTTGGTTTGTATTTTGAGATAAATTTTTAAAAATATATATTAGAGAAAGAGTTTATAAATTTTTTTAGTTTGTTTGGTTATATATTTTGAAAGTAATTTTGGAGTTTGAGAGTTTGAGATGATATGATATTTTGTTGTAATTAAGTAGATATGTGTGAGAGAAAAAGTATTGAGAAGGAAAAATGAAAGAGAAAAAGTGATTGATTGATGCATAAGAGAGAAAAAGCAATTTTGGAAATTTTTTAAAAAAAATTTGAACTAAACAAAAGTTTCAAATTTTTTTTAAAAAATTGTATCTTGAGATACAAACCAAAACAAGCCTTTTTTTGTTTTTTGTTTCAGATCCGCTATGTAGCTCGAATAAGCCTCCCCCCGAATGGCTCAAATGAGTTGGAATATGTTATTGTAGGGTTTGGCCCATTTGCCCCAAGTCAGCGTGAAACCCACGCGTTTACAAAACAAAGAAACGTAAGAGAGAGGAGAGGAGAGAGAGAGAGAGAGAAAGAGGACCATAAAGTTGAATATGAGAACAGAGCTGTGTTGCCTCTGAAGTCGAGCGACCGACCATGGTGTTCACCGTCGACCAATGACTGTCGACCATCGTCCACCACTCTCTCTCTCTCTCTATTAAGGACTTTGTTGTTGTTGTTGGGACCTTGCTATTTTCATTCCTCTCTGTTTCTTCTTTATTCTCTTTCTTCTCCAATCAGGTAAACTCAAAGAAAACGCAAAATAAATTTATGATCCCATTTTGTCTTTCAATTAGCTCTCAATTAGTTCTGATTTCTTCGAATATATTTATGGGTTTGTGTGATTTTGCTTGTATATGTATTGGGTATGACGGGTTTGTGATGAGTACAGCTTTAATTGATTGCTACTATTTCATATTGATGCCATAATCATATTATTTTTTCTTTCTTCTATTCTTAAGTTGAATTTTTTTTTCTTGATTTTTTCTAAGATTGAAAGGAATGCATCTTGGAGAAAGAGGTTCACATGCGTGAACATGGCTACATATAATTGAGCATTTTGCATCTTGCAAATAGTTCTGCAAATAATTGAGCATCTTGCATTTATTTGAATGCATCTTGCAGAACTATTTTGAAAGGGATGAGAAAGAGAGATAAAATAGTGCATTTTGAAGAGAGGAGAGAGAGAGAGAACAATTATCACAGCTTTCTTGGGTCTGGTCTGAAAGAGATAGAGAGGAGAGAGAAAAACATACGCGTGTTTGATTTTGGAGTGGGTTTTGGAGAGAGAATGGTTGCCAACGCCTTCTATCAAATTCGGGCGATTCGAGCCCCAAATTTCGAGCTACCAATCTTTTTTCTTTTTGTTTTTTTAACTCAACTTTTTTTTTTTGGGAGATTTGGTCAAACAAAAATGCTAGAGAACCAAAAAAATTTTACTCTACCAAAAGTTCTGCCAAATGTCTTATATGGGTGTGAGACCCATTATAACACACATTGTGTGGGTCTCATACCCATGTGAGATATTTAGATAAGGTTTGGCATCTCTAAAAAAAGTCAAAAATCACTATCATATTTAAGTCTCATCATCTTATTTAAGTCACATCCTCTCTTTATCACATCACTTCAAACCCAACCCATATTTCATAAAAAATCAAAAAATGCACTTATTTAGAACGTCCCAAACAACCTCTTAGTAGAAACTTTGGTAGAATTTTTGGAATCTCTAACATTACTCTTGGTCAAAATCTCCTCATAATAAAATTTTAATACATTTAAAGACAAACACACAAAAAAAAATTATTGAAAAGTCCAACAGATATCACTATTATCAAAATATGAAATTTTAAAATAATATAACTTTTGATGTAAATATTGGTTTTTAATAAAATTAATGGCCTTGTTTGGTTTGTTTTTGAGAAACAAATTTTGGAGAAAATTTTCTAAAATTTTGTTTGATTTAGTGATTTTGGAAAAAAATTTCCAAAATCACTTTTTATCTTTTACACATCAATCAATCACTTTTTCTCTCTCATCTCTCATTTTCAATCATTTTTTATTTTTCACACATATCTACTCAATTACAACAAAATATCAAATCATCCTAAACTCTCACACTCCAAAACTATTTCTAAAATATACAACCAAACAAATCAAAAAAATTTATGTGTAATGGTAGGTATCATGAAAAATATTTCATGAAAATGATCATGAAAGATTTTTGACCCTTAAATTAGATACACAATAAGTTACAAAGTGTAATATACGGATGGAGATTCGTTCATGATCATTTTCATGAAACACTTTTCATGATGCCTAGCATTTACAAAATTTATAAACTCTTTTCCAAGATTTTTAAAAAAAAATTTATCTCCAAAAACCAAACCAAACACACCCAATATTTTTAAAATTCTCTCATCAAGGTCTATCAAATAAGAACCATATTGACTATAACATTCATTTTAAGAAAATTATTACCATTGAAATTGATATAATCCCGTTACACAGTAACATGTTACTCTGTTTGATAATAACATGTTACTCTTACAACATTGTTTAAGAAAAAAAATATATATTTTATTTTGTCTTTACTCAATTATGTGTATTCCGCTTAAGGAGTTTATGAAAAAAAATAAATTGGGCTGTTCTTTTTACCAAATAAGGGTCTAATGAAGCGTTTTGACTAAATTTCTCAATTTTTTTCCTACAAATAATTCAACTTTTTTTTTTTTCGAATTTTTAAAACTTAAGTTTTTTCTTTTTTCTTTTTTTTTTACACATTTGAATATTTTTTTCTCCTACCCATTATTCTAAAACTTCCATTATTTGGCACATCAAAAATATTAATAAATAAAATCACCAAAAATATGAGAGAATGTGTGATAAAAATAAAAATAAAAATAAAGATTCATAGATGTATGGATGTTGAATCTTTGATCTGTTGTTGAGATACAAGTACAATTGATTTACTTTAATTACGATTCAATAAAAGATTTTGAGATATAAATATTGATAATTTGTCCATAAATTTAACTTGATGTGTGATTTCGCTACATACTACATAATTTTGTATTTCTTCCCCAATTCAACTTAGAAAAACTCTCAACAAGTCAAGTGTTTTTCTTTGAAAATTAATGCACAATTTTACGTTAAAATAATTTAAAAAATCAAATTGGAACAATACTCAAATTTATATTTGGGCTTTGATTTGTGGCACTAATTTATTGAGTACTAATGGCACTAATTTCTATATCAGGTAAAGAAAAAAAATAAAATAAAATAAAATTATCAAAATAAAAAATTAGTACCATTAGTGCCAACAGTTTTAGTGCCACAAATCATTTTTCTTTATATTTTTTGTAGCATGGTTTCCTATGCCGTCCCATTCATACAAAAGGTCAGTCACTTACTTCCCATAGGCTAGCTCCCCTACGAATTTGGGTAGCTCTGGGGGTGCTAGCTACAGTACAGTTTAAAAGGAGAGGGCAACTGCTTTTGTAATTTTATTTTATTTTATTTTTTTGGGTAGAAATGGATAAAATTTAAAAATAAGAACAAATAGAACCACAGACATCATAAAAAATTGAAGGGAAATAATTTTTATTAAGAGTGAGCAGCGGATATACCGATCTGTCAAAACCAATTGAACCGAATCGATTCGCTGCATTTTGGACGGATGCGTGATGACGAGCGGACGGTTGCGGATTGATTTTCTCCAATCCACCAATTTGGCGGACGGATGGCAGATTTGAGATTTTTTTGGTCGCAACCGAACCGCCAAACCGCCAAATCGCGAGCACCCCTAATAATTTATAAGACTTTGTATTTTCAATTTGTTTAAATATTATGTTTGTGTTTTCAATTGAAAAAGAGTTTAAATATTCTATTGAAAAAAAATTTTCAACTTGAATATATTTTTTGAATTGAAAAAAATAAACGTATTATTTATCTATATTTTTTGGTTTTTAAATCTAACTCTAAAAATAATAAATAGATAATATGATATATACTAGTTGGTTTTTGTTTTCAAAAACATATGTAGATATAACAATACAGAGATAGACAATCTCTACTACTGCTCTGTTTATGGTTTTGGTGGTTAGAATTGTTATTATATTTTAAGAATCACAGATTATAATACTTTATGTGGATGAATCATGCTGTGATTGTAATATGTGGATGAGGCATGCAGTGATTGTGATATTCTAAAGTTTCAAACTTTCTTTCTTTGGATAAGGCATACAGTGATTGTAATACTTTTTCAAGTTATTGACTGTAATATTTTCTTTCTTTTTTTTTTTTTTTTTTTTTTTGAGGAAGTGGACAAGTTGAATTATGTTGAAAATTTATAAAATTTTAAACCGCCAAACCGATTCGCATCCATCCGCCAAACCGCCAATCCGCTCAATCCACATCCGCCGGATTGGCAGACGGATGCGGATTGATTTTCTTTAATCCGCCAATCTGGCGGACGGATGGCGGATTGGAGGTTCCGTGACCACAACCGACCCGCGCCCACCCCTAATTTTTATAGTGCAGTATAATGTGAGCCTAAAAAATTATTTTAGAGCAAATCTTTTTCAAAATTTTTATTTTATTTATAATATATAAAAACAAAACAAAACAAAAAAAACAAAAACAAAAGCAAAAGATTGGTAAACAACTATGCGGTGTCACTTATCTATTTCACTTTAGGACAAGTTTGGGAAGTTTAGAATAAGTGCACTTTTTGACTTTTCTTGTATTATGTGTAGAAAAAGTAGAGAGGAGATGTTGATTGATGTGACCCAAAAAAGATAAAAAGATGAAATAAGTGCACTTATATTGGGATGCCAAACTTGGCCTTAATATATTTTATTTTTTTGTTAACTTTAATAGATTTATACAGATGCAGAATGCATCGATGATTTGATAGGAAATTATTCGGTGTGTTTGGTTTATATTTGTAGAGTAATTTTTGAGATAAAAAGTACGAAAACTTGTTTGGTTTGCTTTTTTTCAGAAATGGTTTTGGAAAATTGTTTTGGAGAGAGAGTTTTAAAAAAAGTGATTGATTTGATGTGTATGAGAGAGAGAGAGGTGTGTGATTTTGGAAAGTAGGTAACCAAACAAAATTTTGAGATTTTTTTTGAAAAAATTTGTTTGGTTTGATTACTTTTGAAATTTATTTGTAGAGGATTTTTCTCAAAATTTTTTTCGAAAAACAAACCAAACAAGGCCATTATGTTTATTTGTCTATAGAAGAAAAAATTATGTAGTGGTTTTAAAACATTATCACATAATTTTAATTTGATATGATTGATTGAAATTGTAAGATTTAATATTTTTTATTAAAATATCATATATATATGTGTATATATATTATTAAAAGTAATATTTTTTGTATATTTAGGTAGCATATTATAAGGGGTTTTTTTTTTTTTTCTAAGAGAGTCACGTCAGTATGTATATTTTTAATTACATATAGAGTTCTACACAGATTTAAACATAATTTAAATTATACTAACTTTACCTATTTTATATGAATTCTATTTGACAAATATTTCTTTTTCATGTATTTTTCACGATAAATTTAAATAATCAACAAACTCAATACCAATTTTGTGTTTCACATTTTTCTTCTTAATTCTTTCAAGGGTATTAAGATTTTTTTTTAAAATACTAAATTGCCTTTTTTCCCTTATTTTTCCATACATTATTCTATACCCAATACCAATTCTATATTATTTTTATTATGAATATGTCATTTAAATTTTATAGTGATTCTATATATGAAATTATACTTCATTTTCTACATTATTTTATATAATCATAACTCACAGGAGGAAAAACGTGCAAAATAATAATACTCTTCGAAACCTCTAAAGTTTGAATTTAGTGCTTGAGTTATTTTTTCAATTGTTAAATAGTAAGTTTTTTTATATTTTGACATCATATTACAGATAATAAATCACTTTACACACTGAGATATACCTATCATTTGGGTATTTTCATTATGTTTTTTTTTTGAGTTTAAACGTTGTTATGTAATTCTTTCATGGTTAGTCGTGGTTATTTTATATAGTTGATATTTTAATGTACATATTTTGATTTTCCAAATGAATACAAAAAAAACTTAGATAGTTATAATTACTTTTAATGTTATATTACTAATTCTTCTGGTAATTTAATTATTATTTTTAATATCAAAATGAGTATTTATTTTATTATTTTATAATTTAATATATATCATGCAAAATTATTACTATATGATAATTATAATTTTCTAATACGATAGAACTAAAATTATCAAATTACACAAATAATTTAACTAAAATTAATATATATAAGTGTTTAAATAATAATTTTATAGAACGATAGCGTAAATATTATCAAAATAAATAATTAAAATTATACTTTAATTTTAATTTTAATTAAAAATTAAAATTAAAATTAAAATTATATTTTTATAATACACATTAAATATTTAAAAAATAAAAAAGTAACACGCGCATCGCACGAGTAACCTATTAATTACGAAATAAATTAACAAACAAGTGGACTTAGAAAATTAATCACCAATAACTTCTCCATGAATGGAGAGAGATGTATTTATCCAACCAACTCATCAGGTCTTTTGGAACAAATCCAAATTCGCATTTATGGCGGATGGTCCCACAATTTCCAATAGTTTGTTTTCCTCCACTTCAATTGTAATTCCATTTTGATTTAAATTTTCTTCTAAAAAAAAAAAGTCAACATATTTCCAAGCATATAGTTTTAGGCACATGGCTAAATCGAAACGTTTGTAATGTCAAAAATCTCAAGCACTAGCACATGAAATTTCAAGTTTGACCATGCAAAGTCTAGATGAGGCTCATCAACAAAACTAAGGCCTTGTTTGGGTACCCAATATAAGTGTATTTATTTCATCTTTTTATCTTTTTTGGGTCACATCAATCAACATCTCCTCTCTATTTTTTCTACACATAATACAAAAAAAGTCAAAAAGTGTACTTATTCTAAACTTCCCAAACTTGGCCTAAGTTGCTGGACTTACTGAGATAAACAACATTAAAATGTTGAGCTAAGGCCTATTTTATTGTAATATATGAATCGTCATAAATGATGACACTTCTATATGAGTGATACATCAAATGATTTTTAAAAATAATAAATTATTTAGTACGAAATTCAGGAATTTAAACAAATCCAACGGCTTATCCTACTTTCCTAATTCAATCATCTATTTAAGAAATTGAGATTGATATTCGAACTTATAAAATTAAACAAGTCCACATTTTAGTGGTATTTTGAAAAGTTGGTAAAAAGTTAACTTTTGGCTTTTTAACTTTTTGACTTTGTTGATGTCTTTTTTGACAAAAAACTGGATTGTTTTGGGTAAAAAAATTGATTTTTTTGGCTAAAAAAGCTAAAAAGTCAAAAAATTAACTTTTTTAGTGTGTTCCCAAAAGACCCCTTAAAGATTATTTACTAAATTTTTTGTACTTGGAATAATGATAAAGGCCCGGCATGATTATTAATAATTGATATTAATTATATATAAACATTAGAGTGCATGGTAAAAAAAAATTAAAAATAAAAATATGAACTTAAACGGAAAAATACATCTATGAAATTTTGAAACTAGGATGTAATGAACAAATGTTTTGAGCTAAATTAGTACACTCTTTTTTTTTTTTCCAGAAAGGGAAATGACAAAATAATTGATATTAAATTATCAAATATTTAAATTTTTAGCCAATATATGGTCTGTTAACAAGCTTTAAATTGTATAAATTTTTATAATCACTGCATCAATTAAAACTTGTCAAAAATCCAAAGGGAGCAACCAAAAATCGGATCTAGGGCAGGCCAGACTAGGCATTAACAAGTTGGTGAATATCATAAATCACGAAGCCTCATTAAGCTTTGATTTAGTACAACCCATAATTAGTTACTATAACAATCACGACCTGAACCCTGCCCCGTAAGTGTCGGTGAGGTGACCGGCCAGTAATTCGAGATTACCAAAAGTCTTCCTGTACAAAACAGAATATAATCGAGGCTAGCAGAAGCTTATAATATAATTAAAACCAATAGTCCATTGAGTTATGCTAACTATATTAACCAACGCATAATTACACCAATATAGCCACCCTGTAATACATACATACTAACATGTACAAAAACATTTATACGTCTTGTACAAAACCTTTCATATACATATATGCATATCATCAAAACTTTACTTCATGTACATAACATTTTCCAAAAGCCAACTAGACTTAGCTTCAACTCGGAGGCACCAAAACAAACTCAAAAGGGTTTTAGATGGTAGCTCGGCTAAAGAGTTCTTCTAGGCTTGCTCTTCAGGTCACCCACGACTAAAACCCAGTGAATAACATTAAAGTAAAGAGATTAGTGAACGAATTCCAAACATTTCATAAACATAAAACAAAGCATATCATAATCATTTTCATATCGAAACATAATAATGGTACATCCAACAAAATATAATATATCGTCATCTAACTAGAGTACTCAGTTTCGAACACCGATTAACAAACATATCACCACTTAATTAAGTGGCTAACGAGATCTCGTAATCACATATGTCATGGACCTGCAGTAACATGCTGTCTCCCATGACTTGGGACTTTATTTGGATGCCATAATAGATTCAAATAAGACATTCGTTCATGTTAACAAAAATAAGGCCTTGTTTGTTATAACCCCAAAAAGTCAAAAAGTCAAAAAGTCATTATCTTATTTAAGTCACATCATCTCTCTATCACATCACTTCAAACCCAACTTATACCTAACCCATATTTCATAAAAAGTCAAAAAGTGCACTTATTTAGATCATTCCAAACAACCCGTAACTTTTCAGAAATCATAAATTATCGTATAACGTTTTGAACATGAATCATATAAACATATCTTTACAATAACGTTACTCACAGTGCTTGGTCGGATGATACACTCCAACGGATCAACCTACAAAAACATATCCAAGCACAACATCTCAAAATACATCCAATTCATTCAGTCGATTCTTAAATTGATTCGGTTCATTCGTTACTTATTTGTTAAGTTGTTTATACTCGTTCTTTAATTTCCTTTGTAAACATGATATATAATATGAGTTCAAAACATGTGTTAAAACCATGCAAATGAAGGCCCGGAGCTCAGAAAATGAAGAGAAAACAACTAAGAAATTGCTCTGAAAATCGCACGTGCGAAACCTCCACCACACGTGCTTCCGCACGTGCAATTTTAGCAGAAAGCAGCTTGGGACGTGAGAGACCTGGCCGCACGTGCGATTTGGTTAAAAACCAGTCCAAAAATTTGTTCATTAGGTGAAACTTCCTCTTTTCAAAATCCATCTTAAAATCCATGATATCAAGTTTCAAAACTCACAAAAACAACTTGATTTTACTAGACCTAACTTTAAACAAAATCATAACTTCAAATCAAACCTTAATTTCCTTACAAAAGACCAAAGTCTTTGGAAACATTGTAGAATCAAGAAATACAACTTGAAACTCAAGCTTAGATGTAGAAATTCCTTTGAGAGGCCATGCAAGAAAACAAGTTTGTGATTATGATTTCATGAAATTATGCTATGCATGTTCAAATATTGAACTAATTCACACAATTCCTCTATTTTATGTTCATAAGGGTTCTCAACATCAGGTTATACCACTAAACTCTTAATTAAACATGGTGTCTTCCTTAATTAAGCTTAAATTCAAGAGGATAGGAGTTTAGATGACTCAAATCTAAGAAATTAGGAGAGAAATCCTACCTTAGAGGGATGATTTATGGGGATCAAAGCTCCACTCTTCCTCAAGCTCTCCTCTTTTTCTTCTTCTTGGATATCTCTCTCTCTCTCTCCACAGCAAGAATTTTTGTGGAGTCTAAGTCTAAGACTCTATAACTAAGGCTCTTATATATTAATATAAGGATTGAATGAATTTAATTAAATCTAATTAATTAATTTTGAATCAATTTTTTACTAAACTTCTCATTTGGCGCTAAAAATTATTCTAATCACAAATATTTACTCAGTTTTGATTTCTAACGCCTCTAAGGCCCTCAATTTTCAGTTTAAAGTTGTAAGTTCAATAGGTCTTCCTACGAACAACAGATATCAATTCAAATCCTTGTAATTCATTCTATTAGACATGCAATTTCTCAACAAACACATAATCAATTAGTACATAAAGATGTAATTAGATGACTAATTAATTAAATGTATGTCCGAGTCATTACAATAACCAACCATACAGTGGTATAAATTCATTATCAAATTAGCAAAAAAGCATATGGTTGGTGTATATAATGAAGTTAATGTTGTACCTTGCAAAATAATAATTTCATATTCATACAAATGGAAAGAAATCAAATGCAAAAACAATGAAGAGTTCAAACAAATAAATGAGGACAAGTAGAGGGATATAAATCAGTGTGTTTGGTTTCAGTTTTCTGAATTTAGTTTTTTAAAAATTGTGTTTTTTGTTTTTCATTTTTTTTTTGTTTTTAGTGAATATTTTTTAAATTTTAAACAATTTTTTTACTTTTTTAGATGCACCTTACTTAAATATATCTAAATAACAAAATATTTGTGAAAAAATATTTTAAAAATTAATAAATATACAAAATATGAAAAATGTACTGAATTTTCCCTTTTTTTATATATTTTTGGTATTTAGTATATTTTTTAAAGATTTTTCTCATAAATATTATACTTTTTAAGTGTATTTATGTTAGATGTGTGTAAATATTAAAAAAAATTGCTTAAAATATTTTAAAAAATTCATTGAAAATATTAAAATACGAAAAATAAAAAACTAAAATTTTTAAAAATTTATTTTCTAAAAATCAGAACTAAACAAACTGAATCCTTTTTCTGTTTTTTTAGGGGGGGGGGGGGGGGGGGGGTTGTTTTAAAATTGATAAATTATAAATATTATTTTAACAAGATTAAATTGATATATTTTAAGTACAATTTAAAGCGAAATATATATAAATATTATTTAACAAGAGGGTATTAACAATTACCCAATTTTAAAAATCATTGATTAATGATAGGTGGGGTTAGCTTAGGGGTATGTAAGAAAGGCAAAGAGGGTTTGATTGCGATAGAGATTGAGAGATAGGGAGAGTGAGCGTGCAATGAAAGCACAGCTGTCCTTAAGAGCATTTAATGCCGCCATTACTGACGGCCCCCTCATTTCCTCCCCTTTCCCTCGAATTCTTCCATTCCTCTCCCTACCACCACACCACCTCCTTCCATATGATATTTTTATAACTCTTCTCTCATTAATTACCCATTTAATATTATTTACAATACTTAATATCACTATGAAAATTTATTATTTACTAGCATTTTTTAAAAATTCAAAATAATAATTGCCATTATTATCTTCTATATATACCCTCTGTTCATAAAACCCAACTCCATTTACTCAATAACTCCTATCCCTATAAATTCCATCCATTTTCACCCTTCATTTCAACTCTCTCTCTCTCTCCCTCTCTCCATCTTCTTCGTCTTCTTCCTCTTCTTCTTCTCAATTCGTTTCAGCCAATTCCTTTCTTTGTGAGGAATGGCGGCTGACGTAAGCACTCTGGTTCGGATAATGAACGGCTACACGGAGGATCAGCCGGTGGTCAACGACTCCGGCGGCGGGAAATCAACGGTGCTGATTACTCAGGACTTGCTTGGTGGGTGTTGTACTCTTGACTCCACAGAATTGGACCTCGACTTGCAAGTCCCTTCCGGCTGGGAAAAGCGTCTCGACTTAAAGGTGGGTTTTTTTTTTTTTTTTAACAATTCCACCCTCTCTTAATTTTGATTTTCTTGTTTGGTTATTTGGAAACCCTCGTGACCAAGAAGAGAAAAACAAGGATTTTTTTAAACATTTTTGTGTTAATGCCTATGCTCTAATTCATGATCCATTTTTCCAACTGTTTGATTTTCTCTCCTTCTCCACGAATATAATTATTGTTTTATCGTTTCAATTCTGGGTGTTTATTACTCGGATTCTCTGTTTGACCTAGTTTTTTAATTTAATTTGTTTTAATTTTGATTCATAATTTACAATTGGATTCAGAATTTGTGATGATATGTATTTTACGACAATTTATTACTCATTAATTCAAATGCAACAATAAATTTGTTAATACCTTCAACAGTTGTTTTTATCATCATTAATTTGTCAACTTTCCCTCTTTGCTCTCTTCTTGTATCTCTTTGTCTTCTCTCTCTGTGTCTTTTTTATGAACATTTATTTATTTATTTATTTGTTTATTTATTTATTATTTTGGGATAAAAACGCCTTTAAATAGATTGAATGCCATGAAATTTGTGTGTCTTTTTTCTCTTTATGAATTCATTAATTGCGAACGACAAGATATCTCCTTATTTTTATAGTTTTGACTTTGTTTGGGAATTTATTTTGAAAAATTAGAGATTAGTTTGACAAAAAGTTTGAATTTTCAAATATTATTTCTGCTCTAAAAAGGAGAGAATTTTATGGAAATAATGTGTGTTTCATCATATTATTAGGCCTCATTTGAAAAGATTTTTTAACTCTTTATAAAAAAAAGTGTGTAGAAAAATAAATATATATAGTGACTTTTTGACTAAAATATGTAGTTGCCAAACGGAATTTGGAGTGACTGCTGTGCAAGGGACACAGCAGCCACTGCTGTGCAGCCAAATGGATCCATTTCAAGGTTCATTTAAATGATTCGAACCGTTCACATTTTAGAGTATATTGAGTAGAGCATACTTGTAAAAAATTAAGTTTATCGGATATCGTTAACCCTTTCATCTACACACATTTGTATATATAAAAATAAATAACAATTGTGATTTAAAGTACTAAAATAAATATAAATGTGAGTGGATGAAAAGGTTAATAATATCCGATTAACTTGATTTTTTTCTGGTATATTATACTTGATGTATTTTAAAATATGAATAGTTCGGATCATCAAAATGGGCATTGTAATAAAAAATGTTAGAGATTCTAAAAGTTCTATCAAAATTTCTACCAAATGTCTCACATATGGGTGTGAGACTCACATATGTAAGACATTTGGTTGAAATTTTGATAGAACTTTTAAGGTATGTAGCATTTTTCCTTTGAAATGGGCTCATTTAACTGCACAGTAGGGCCTCTGGGCAAGCCCCAAGTCCCACCAAACGAGGCCTTAGATTCTTGTTAACTTAAAAATCCATATGATCATCTTTAGGATTTGTTTGTATGATCATTTATTCGGGTCTCTCTTGGCTTATCAATCTCTATCTTCCAAATTCTTCAGAAACAGAACAATTAATCCCTGTATTGTCTTTAGCAATTAATACTTTGTTTGTATTGATGATAATAAAATCTTTTTAACTTCTCCCCCTTACTTTAACTACACAATTTTGTGTAATTATCAAAACCATTTATTCTAATTTTATTTTTTCTTATTTTTATTATCTTTTTTTGACTCATAATTATTTTTATGATTACAGTCCGGAAAAGTTTACCTCCAAAGATGCAACTCTCCAAACACTTCGTCTGTATCATCAGACCATAATCACCAGTCCAATGAAACAGTTCCAAAGCTTCAAGATCTAAACTTCCCTCCATTGTCAAAACAGCCACTAAACCTGTTTGACGACACCAACTTAGACCTAAAGCTCGTTTCATCATCAACAAATTACCAAAGCGTATGCACGCTTGATAAAGTAAAATCCGCACTTGAAAGAGCAGAGAAAGAAACAATCAAGAAGAGATCAATATCTATGTCAAAATCATTGTCCCCGCCTTCAAATTCATCATCTTCAATCAAAAAAACCGAAATGGATTACGAGGGGAAATTATCATCATTGTCATCATTTGCTGCTGGCTGCCCGAGTTGCTTGCTTTATGTGCTGATATCGAAAAACAACCCTAAGTGCCCTCGGTGTAATACGATTGTTCCGTCACCAGTTATGACGAAGAAGCCCCGTATCGATCTTAATATATCAATATGAGAAGTTGAGGGTCATTTATGCTTGAATTCAATTAGTTTGATTTTTGTAAATGATAGAAGATAGTTTTGTAAGTGAAAGAATGGAATATATACGGGCTGGTGTACTCTACTGGAAATAGTAAAGCTCAGTTTTTATGGCTTTTCTCTAAATCATTCAGTAATTGCTGTGATAGTAGTCATGTTGAAATTCTTCTCATCAATGTGATCGAAAACATAGCTCTTTTATTGTGGAAATTAGGTCTACTATTAAGGTCGATTTATCTTTCAGTCATTGAAAACTAAAATTGGCACAATATAGTAGAAGTGGCTATTTTATTGATGATTTAGCATATTGGTTGTATTTTTCTTCATCTTCATAGTTGTGTTGTATGTAAACAATTGTTTGACATGCCCAGAATATGATCATAGAACTGGATGCGACTCTCTCACATGGGGTGAGAGTGGAATCCATTTCATGTGAGAGAGTTGTGTTTAATTCTGTACCCCAATAAATGCCTTAAATGAGCCATGCATCTACATAAATTTTTTGTCAAAGGTTTGTGTTTTATTTTATGGGTTTTTCATGAAAAGCTAATCTATGACATGCATATCTATTGAAGCATTTCATTTATATATACACCTAACTCATAGTAAATGGAATTTATTTCTTTAAATATCCATAAAGGTGAATACCTACTGTCTCAGAAGAGTTTAATGTCTTTTTTTTAATAGTTTCAACCAATTTTCTTTGTGGGCAAATTCAATACAATGAGATCATGTTCTTCTGCATGTGATCAGTGGCTGAGTCTTGAAGAAATATAAGTGGTTTCTGTTGTTTCTGAACCCTGATCTTAATATATGTAGTACTTTCTAGTTGCTGCTATTCATGGTTGTCTCTGGTTCTCATCAAGTCAAAAACTTAGAAAGTCAAATTGTATATATATTTATTGACATTTATGAAAATATTTGACTCTTGAAAGTTGAAACCATAGCCAAAGTTCCAAAGTAAAAGAGTGAACTTTAACTTGAAACGGCATTGTAATATACTCAAGCAATTCACTCTGCATTTATTTTACTTAAACATAACTCAATCACAGAACTCGATCCAGACCTACAAAAAAGTGGGATCAAACTTTTAAGAGAGTTTTGTCCAGTTTTATGATTAGTAAAAAAAGCGATTGGAAGAGGAAACACAACAAAATGCATGAGATTTTCTGTTCTGATGTTCTTGTCTGAAACACTTGCTACTATAGGATCAATCTTGTTAGATGAGATGGTGTGACAAAAATGTGGTTTAGGAGATGGAAGGGGGAGAATCTAGAGTGGACAAAATAGGCCTGAGACTCCCTTTGAGGGATGACACTTTGGTAGGAAAAAAAGTTATTGCCATGCCAATCATGGTACTAAAAGCAAAACTGATTGAAAAAAAGAGGGTAGTGGTAAAACACTAATGAAATTATTGGCAAGAGTGTAGTAGTAGTAGTGTTGTTTATATGGGATGGGAAGGTGTACTAATTATAGATACCGACGTCAATGTCTAACTCCTCCTCGGTCACTACAACATTAGAGCCACCCTTTCAATCATCCTCAAAACTTAACTGAAGCTCTCTCAAACGTACGAACCTCCCTTTCAGCTCATCAAAACCAGTTTATAATTCATAAATTAGGTAATCGAGATGAAAATAATTAATAGATTTTGTTAATTAGATTAATATATGTAAGTATAAATACTCCAATTAAACTATTAATACAGTTGAGTTTAAAGTTGGTTAGATATTCTTCAGGAAGTGATTACCAAAGGGTTGACCTTAGCAGTTATAGTAATCAAGGCAGTCGACTTCTACCCCCAGCTGGGCTTGATTAAGATGTATTCTTTATTATTTTTTTATTTTTTTGGGGGAGAGAAGAAAACTTAAGCCATAATTGATAATAAAGGGCAAAAAGAAAGAAATCGGAATTAAGGTGCCTCAAAATAGTTTCATGAAACGTCTATTCCATCTCATACTTGTTTGAGTCACTAGGTCCCACGCAAAATTTGTTTAGGACATGAGGTCCACATTTTGAGCTGAAATACTTTTTGAAACAGAGAAATTTCTAAAGCTTAAGCTTACGCGAATTTATCAATTAGGTCAAAGCTGTGTTTTATTATGTGGTTGGTTCATGAAAAAATAAAGGTGAACTATTTGTGAAATTTCATCATGCACCTCTCATGTATGAATCCATACACTTCTAATCCCATCAATTATAAAAAATTCGTCATTTTCACCCACTCTTACTGATTGTGAGAGAAGTGGGTTAAGTTTTGATAAATTTTTTTTTTTTTTTAAAAACGAAAATAAAATAAATAGAATAAAATAAGTTGAACAAAGAAATTAGATATTTATTTATTTATTTATTATTTATTTATTATTTTTTTATATGTAAATAAAATAAGGAAATAAAAATAAATAAAGAAATAAAATTTGTACATTTATTTTTTTAAATTTTTTTTTTTTTAAAATTTTATTTTATTTGAACAATTGTATGGAGTTTTAGAAGTTTCGTATATTTATTTTCCATTATTTCTTCAAGTATTCGGCTTTCTGTGATTGTTGAATGTTTTCATGGAGAAGTGGGAAGAAGAAGAGGATGGAGAAGAAGTTCCTATGAAAGTCTCCTTGAAGCTTTTGGAAAATATCACCTCTTGAATAACCTAGCCTCTCTTTCCTTGCAAATCAATTTCAGAACCCTAATCCAGCCTCCTTCTTGCCTATTTATCCTTTTGCTGCCTTTCAAACATGTTTAAAACATCGGGCCTGTTTTTCAAGAAAAGTCAACGCACGTGCGAGAAGCTGTTTTCTCTCCAAATTCTGTCTTTTTGCCCATTTTATGATCCAACTATGTATAACCTAATTGACACTAAATACACATAAAATATACAGTTTGACAAGTAAAGTTAAGAGATCCTAATTAACGGTCCCAATGTTGTACAATTCAGCCTTAATCACTTACTTTGCTCCAGAACGGAGCATTTGCATGGTTTTTATAATTGAGGGGATCAAACTGTACCAATTTATAAGTGAGGGAGTCTTGATATAATTAACCCAAAAATAATTTATGACATGCAACTATTGAAGTATTTCATTTATAAATACATCTCCTAACACATAATAAATGGAATTTATTTCTTTAGCAATCCATAGAGGTGTATATACCTACTGTCTCAGAAGAGTTTAATGTCTTTTTCTTTCTATTTTTTCCTTTTACAACCAATTTTCTCTTGGGTGAATTCAACACAAATCAGATCATGTTCTGAATGGTTCAGTGGCTTTTGAAGTTTCTGATCAAAATATACTCTCTATCTGCTGCTTATTCGTGGATGTTTGGATGTTTGGTTCCCAGAAAGTCAAAACTTAGAAACTCATATTGTATAAATATTTATTAATATTTATGATTATATTTTGACTCATGAAAACCATAGCCAAACTAAGAATAAGTTTTCTCTTTAATGTGAATATCATTGCAAATTTACTGATAAACTGAAGTAATTTACTCTGGGAGAGAGAAAGAGAGAAAAAAAAAATAAATAAATAAAAGAAAAGTAAAAAGAATGAACCACCAATAGCCACAAAATATACACCGAAATTTTATATTATATATATATATTTTATAGTATTAGAAGATAAATCACCAATACTATACTTTTTTATAATAAAAGTTAGGAGGGGAGATTTTTGTAGAGCATTTCCATCCATCTCTCTTCATATATTCCCAATTTGAGATTTATAGATTTTTATAAAATCCTCAAAGCTTCTATAACTACATCATTTACACTAAACTGGAAAATTGACAAAACCAAATTATAGTATGTGATCGATTTTAGTTTGCTTATTAATAAAATTGGAAGGTTCTGCTCAGTTCTAATTTTTTTTCTAAACAAGCCGCTTACCTTCTATTTCCACCCCACAATGAATCTCATTGTACAAAATCGAAGTGGGGTGACATATGAGGGCAAAATAGATGAAACAAAGAATCTAGTCTTGACAAAAATAGGTCTTGAATAGTGTAAGGGTTTTCCCAGCCTTTTAATAAGTTTGGTAGCAAAAAGTTATTGCCGTGCCAATCATGATGCCAAAGCAAAGTGTTTGATGAAAGTCATCAAAACGCCGAATAAATATAATAGTCATCATAATATTATTGTCATCAAGAAAATGTATTAATTATAGATAACGACATGGATGTTTGACCTCTCCACTTGAAATAGTATTCTCAATACAACATTAGATTAGAGCCAGCCAGCTAGCTGGAGAGTGAACCAAACCATCGAGCTCTCTCAAATGTCCAAACCAAACCATTGAGCTTGAGGTTGGTTTCTTTGCCCACCGGAACTAATTGTCTTGCCTTTAATTAATTAGATCAATAGTTAAGATTACTCCAAATTATCAACAAAAAAGTTAATCAAGGCAGTCCACTTCTACCCCCAGCTGGACTTGAAAAAAAACTTATCAACAAATTTTGTTTTTTTGATGATGGTAGTGATGATGGAGGCAGTGATACAAGCTTCAGTTAATGTTTGTAGATTGAAATCTCCATCTCCATGATAATATATTAAATAAAAAAAGAGTCCTGCCAAAGAAAATTATGGGAGTTCTGTTTGGGGACTATGTTTCCCTGGCTGGAATAAGATTCAAAGTTAGAAATTTCATGGTTTGCCATTTGCTGTCTATAACACATTGACATGTCTCGTCTTTCCTTTTTTACATGTGGATTACTAAATTAATAATTGGCATCTCAATAGTCATATCTATGTTTCTTCCACAGAAAATTATTATATATTTTTTTAACTCGAAAGTTGTGTTTGGATCTTAAATTTAGAAAGGATTTTGTGAAGGAAAAAATGAATAAAATTGGAACCTAACCTTTTTTTTCTGCACAAATTCCTCCTCTCTCTTTTTTTTTTTTTTTTTTCATTTCATAAATGCATTAGCAAATATTAAAGATCCAAACACAATTAAATTTTCTTCAATAATAAATATGGTTTCTAAATACATGTTAGAATTAAAAGAATTGTGAAGAAAAACAGCCTTTAAAAATGTCCAGATAATTAATGCAAAGCCCATTGATTTAAGAAAGTGACATGTAACGTTTCTAATTCCATCCAGTTTCTGAAATTTTTGATTGCTCTTCAAGGGTTATCCTTTATTTCCAAGGACCTCAAGTTACATTAATTGATTATATGTACTATATATAATTCTGCTTTTATATATATATATATATATTTTATCTTGTGCCTCTCTCTACTAACTTTTTTAGCAGGTTATAAATGTTGTGACACACATAAATGAATGAAATGAAAGCAGTGTCTACCTAAACTTTATATTTTTTAAAATTAAAAGAAAAAACTATTTTTCATGTTCAATATATGGCATTTACTTTAGCAATTTATTTATATACCTAACAGGTTAGCACCCAATAAATGAGAAAATTGCAGGACATGGTACGATCTTTAAAGTGGCACATAATAGGTACCAGCACCGGTACTTCAGTTTTGGGTCCAAATCCTATTTTTATTTATGAATTACCAGTTTCCCAAATCCAATTATTTTGCTAGGATTTGATTTTCCTGAATAATTTGGAGAACTATTTCTTGGTGAGAAGTGATTGGTAGCTCGAATCTGCCCTCTCCCGAATCCCCTCGAAATCAAAATGACGTCGTTTCGTCATTTTGATTTTTTTTTTTTCAGAAAAAGAAAATCAAAAAATAAGAAGGAAGAAGAAGAAGAAGAAGAAGAAGAGAAGGAAGAAGAAGAATTGGAGGGGCCATCAACCAGGGGCGGAGGAGCGGCGATCAGCGACGGAGGCGGAGGCCGAGTTGCGACGATCGGCAGAGGCAGAGGGGGCTCTCTCTCTCTCTCTCCATTCCCTCTTCTCTGCCTCTCTCTCTCTGTTTCCCTCTCTCCTCTCCTCTCTCTTTCTCCCTCTCTCTCTCTTGCCTTCCTCCTCTTCATTTTTCGGGGGATTCGGGAAATGATTTTTCGGTGGAAAAATCATTTCTCATTTCTTGGTCGGATAATTATTAGTGTATTTATTTATTTTTTTTATCAAACTAAATATAAGAATAAATATTTAATATATAATTTTATTTTAGCGAATCAAATGCTATCATAAATGTGATGTGATTTGATTGGATTCCATTTTGTAAATTTGTTAACTTCCTGGACATGATTGCCTCGTTTGTTAGTTAAAAAGTCAAAAAATTATTTTAAATTGTCATATCACTCTCTTTATTTTTTTATACATCTTTTCATAAAAAATAAAAAAAAATTACTAAAATAACCTATTTCTAAATGAATGAAATATAATAATACCTAGTTCAGACCCTATATTTTTAAAGCTACAAAGTTCGGTTTCTTCTATTTTATTGACTTGGATACATTGTTTGACATATACTAAAAAATTCAAAAAATCACTATCTTATTTAAGTCACATTACCTCTCTACCACATCACTTCAAACTCAACTCATATCCAATTCATATTTCATAAAAAGTCAAAAAGTGCACTTATTTAGAACATCCCAAACCACCCCTAGGTTGATTGATCTGCTCTTATTTGAATTGATTCTTAAATGAATTGGTGTATTGTGTCGGTAAAGATTTTGTTTTAACTAATAAAGTTAGTTCAGTTAGTCATTCTTATATATTTTTAAAAAATGTTTGAGATTCTCATTTTTTGAAGACTTCCATAATTCCTTTTGGATCTTCACCATTAATATATGTATGAAACCAACTCATGTATGTGCGGGCTCACACCATCAATGGTGGAGATTTAAAGAGGGTTATGGGGCTCTCCAAAATATGGGATCAAGGTGCTATAAGAATTTTTTGTTGTATTAATTTGATTATTTTCTTCAATTATAAGTTCTTTCTAGTAGTGGTTGTTAGATTTCTAATTACGTGTTTGGTTATAATTATTTAGTAATTATTTTTATATTTATAATAAATTTCATACCGTGTTAAAAATAATAATAGTAATTGATGTTTTGAGTCTAATAATAATATGATAACTATTGTAGAACGAACTCTAGGGTTAGAATTCCTTGGTATTAGGTGAAACAAAAAATTAGGTGAAGCCAAGGTCGGGTAAACAGCACAAAAAATCAAAAAAGCTTTGTATTTAGGTTGATATCCAAGAACACTGACTTTTCCATTGAAGCAATTAATCTAATATTAGACATTAAAGGGCAAGAGTAAGACTTAACTGTATGTGGTCCCCACCTAATGTATTGTAGTTGGTGTGCTTAGCGGAGATTTTAATACTTGTATTTGGCATTAACCATGATTGCATGATACCTGAGGCCTTTGGGCAGGGGCGGAACTAGGATTTTATTATTGAAGGGGTCAAAAGAAAATAATTTTTTTTACCATATACACAAAACATATATATATATATAATATGATATATATAAATTATATATACATAAACAAAAATTTAAATACCATAGAAACAATTTCTAATAAGATGAAGAAGTTTTTTTGATGTAAAATAGAAAGAGAATTTAAGATGGAAGAAGAACGATATTTTTTTTTTTATACTGGGGAGCCATTTTATGTATAAAATGATATATATTTTCAAAATTCAATGGCAAACAATAATTTTCAGAGAAACAGGGGGGCCATGACCCCCCACAGTCTTCTTCTAGTTCCATCCCTGCTCTTGTATACTGGACTTTTAGCCATGTTTGTGAGTCTGTAACAAAAGTTAAAAGTTAGTATTTTTTATATTTAAAAATATTTGAGAAGTTGATTTTCAATTACTAGTGAAATTACAATTTTATCACTTATGGGTCAAAATAGACTACATAGGTGAAGTTGTAAATATTTTAAATTGAATAGGAGTAGTTTGGTCATTTTATTGTAATTTGATATTATAAACAAATATTAATAAAAAAAGTCAAAAATAACATTTTACCAACTTCTCAAATCACTTGTCTAAAAAGCCAAAAACTTGATTAAAAGTTAAAAAATCATTTTTTACCATTTTCTCAAAACACCCGTAAATGAGATTAGGCTTTTTGATTCTCATTTTAGCATTTTAGATGAAGTAAAGGATACAATGACAATACTTGTGGTATTATCGCTAGAATAGTAACATAGGTACGGGTAACTGCAAGTTTAATAGTCGGCCAAATTTCACTTACATATCATATGCAATGTGTGGTGGAAAGCTATTAAATATTCTTAAAATATTATGTAATATTATTTATGTAATTCTTTCAATTAATGAAATATTGCTAAATACAATCTAAGTGACTTACTATTTATTTCCGAATTACTTAACAATATTAATTCAACATATTGTACCAATAAATTTTTTGATGGGAAATTTAGCTATAAACCCCCTTTATTTTCTTTTCATTGTTAAAAGGACTAAGAAAAAAATTATACTTTCTAAACCTCCTTATAATTATAAAGTTTTGCATAAAGGACAAAATTTATTATTTAAATATTTTATATGACTATTATACCCTCAGCTTCTGCATATATAATCAGTTTCGTTATCAATTGTATCATAATCACCATAGTCGTGTTCTAAGCTTCAGCAGAAGATCATGAATTACCTTGAGTTGAGCTTCGGCAGCATCGATCCTTCGAGATCGCTGAGTGGCTTCAATGGCCTCGCGTTGCCGATCAGCCTCCTCTCTGCATCTTCTCAACTCTCCTCCTTCAACTCTCCTTCAACTGTTCATCTTCTCTCTCGTCTCTCTCTTCTAACCCTAGCTTCCTCCATGGTCGGAGCTGTGGAGAACTTGCAAATCGCACTGATATATATATATATATATCTATATATATGTGTGTGTTTATGTGTTTTTGAGATTTGAATTCGAATATATATGTGTTTTGGGATTTGAATTCGAATATATATATATATCTACATATTCCGATCTCTAATCTATATATATATATATAGATATATATATATATCTATAAGATCGGAGATTTGAATGATTAAGCTCAAAGATTTAAAGTAAAATATGAAAAATCTGTGTGTATGAAAAATCTCAGGCCTGATTCAATGTTTTTCAGAGTAAACATCGATTAATTCAAGGATTATAGGCCTGATTCAAAACTCAAAGCTCAAAGTTCCATCGATTTTTCAGAGTAAACATCAAATTTCATTTGATAGAATCAGAGTAAAATTTTACTTTGGTTCTATTGCTCTGTTTTTTTTATTTGACAGAACCAGAGTAAAATTTTATTTTTATACAGAGTAAAATTTTACTTTTAGCTTCAGAGTCTCACAGTTTACTTGTTTTTCAGAGTAAAATTTTACTTTTATACAGAGTAAAATTTTACTTTTAGTTTCAGAGTCTCACAGTTTACTTGTTTTTCAGAGTAAAATTTTACTTTTATACAGAGTAAACTTTTACTTTTAGTTTCAGAGTGCAAAATTTTACTCTTATTCAGAGTAAAATTTTACTTTTATACAGAGTAAAATTTTACTTTAGTTTCAGAGTGTAACATTTTACTCTTATTCAGAGTAAAATTTTACTTTCATACAGAGTAAAATTTTACTTTAGTTTCAGAGTGTAAAATTTTACTTTCATACAGAGTAAAATTTTACTTTCGTACAGAGTAAAATTTTACTCTGAAATACATAGTGAAGATGGCTTAATAGGAGAGCTGATAGATATGAGGGTAATATAGTAAAAGAAACAAGTTTTAAAATATCAGGGAGTTTTGAAAGTACTTATATAATTCTTATCCTTTTGAAAGACAAATTAGATAGTGAGGGGACCATAACCAAATCTCCCTTTTTTGATTACATGATTAATTTAAAACATTGTAGATAGGACTTGGGGTAGGGGAGTACTTTCTCTTGTCAACACAGAGAGAGAGAGAGAGAGAGAGAGAGAGCCCACAAGCAACCACAAAGGGGCTTTCGGATCCAACTTTAACTTGTTACATGTTAGCATCACTCCTTAAAGTCATTATAAATATATATGACTGCATTCAATGGTTGCTTGGTTGGTTTACCTCATCATTAATTAATTTCAGCTAATTAATTGCATTTAAGATATTCATCTGTCCACGAAAGCTCCTAAGCAACCATAAAAGATAAGGACCCATTTGGACAGACATGGATATAAACATTGGACATGTCTTTTATATATATTTTCCAATATTTTCGCAACATGATTTTCAACACAGTTTTATTAGGGCATGGACTGCTTCTTTGAAATGCTTGATTTGTACATTTTCTATGTCAAAATTATAAGAATTGTCATACGGTTAATTAATTTTGGATTGTAAATTATTTTAACCATTTTAACACACAATTTTCCTACCTAGCTAAAAAAAAACTACTCAAAATTAAAATGAGTGAACAAAATTCATTTTAAATTTAACTTACAATACACTAAAAAGTTTATATTTACTCTCTACACTCCACTTTCTAAATAAATTCTAGCTAAATTTTATAAGCTACTAGAATTGTATAAACGACAAATTGACTAATGGGTCTGATTCACGAGTTAGAATCACTATACCTCAGTAAGAGTTTAGAAATTAAACTCTTTGCACTCATATATAGTTGTTATTCACTTTATATTTATTTCGATATTAGATTTGAGTAGATAATTGCATAGAAAAAGTAAAGTGAAAGAAAATGTATTGAAATATAAACTGATTGCAATTTTGTGAATTTTATTAATTGTACTAGAAAGATAGACATATAAATTAGAGAGGGTTTGTAGATGCACAAAGACAAGCAAATATACAGCTTTTTTTTTTTTTTTTAAAACCTCCATTGATTTCTTTTGAGGTTTGTGACTTTATATTAACAAGCATTTAAATGCACAGCACTTTAGTCATGATCATACGGCTCAAGGATTTAAATATAAGCAATTATTTCATTCAATAGTAGTTGTCAATCTCGAAATTTCCTGGTTCCTGGTGGTTTTGTATAAATGGCAAAGTGATAGGAAATATATGGATGGTGTCCCATAAATGTTTGAAAATAGCACTTACCTAAATTTCATCGAAAGAGATGTTCCATTCTTTTCTATTCTATGGTTGCTTCATGGAGACAAATATAGGGCAATTTGTGGGAGTGGTTCATTTCTTTACCTAACCCACCATTAATGACATTAATATGTTTTGTCATAATGCTTCAAAATGTTGCTCATAAACTGTCAAAGTGTGTTTAAACACTTGATATGCACATAACATATTCATTTTCTCAACCACCCATCAACACCACAAGGAAAGAACTTTAAAAAATGACAAATAATAATAAGTGTCTCGTAAGGCATTATTTAATGTTGGAAAGTGTTTCAAAATATGTAAAATTTTTAAAAAATATATTGATTTCAATAAAATTATATTGAATTTAGTAAAAAGTGCATTGCATTGTTTAATTTTTTTGTCTTTTACTTGTATCTTAAGAACACTTATTAGCAAAATTCATTATAATAATCACACATATTTGTCTCACATTTGTGTTCTATTTATGAACATATTATGTGTTCCTAAATATAATTGAAAATAAATAAATAAATTGTTTAGCACACATATTAGGAAAGAAAAGAATCAAGACTATTGATTTAATAGCCAATAGAGTGCCGTGTTGGCAACAACAACAAAAAGTTGCGTTTTTACCGGTCATAAAAAACGCCAAACCGAGTTAAAACGCTGGAGATCCCATTTGGGAAGACCCAAAAAAGTAACCCAGCCATTTACCAAACTACTCTCTGGAACATTATAATTAATTAATTATAAATTGTAATTTTAATTAAAAAGTAAGGATATTTTGGTCATTTTAGAGTGATGTGACACTTTTTAAAAATATTAAATCAAAAATAAAAAAAAAAATCAGTTTTTTACCAACTTTCCAAATCATTTCCAAAAAAGTCAAAAAGCTTGATAAAAAGACAAAAGTCAACTTTTTACCAACTTTCCAAAACACTCCAAATAGCTAGAAATTGTAATTTTGAATCCCATTTCATTCCACGATCTCATTATTCTTTTGTTACAAGTACGATCAACATGACAAGTGAAGCAATGACTAAATTTAATTACAAATTACTATTATTATTATTATTATTATTATTATTATTATTTGGGTGTATTGTTAAGTTTGGTCTTTATAGTTTTAATTGTATTTATTATATCATTTAATTTTTTACATTGTATCAATTTATTTATTAAAATTGGAGGCCAACACCTTAATTCAATCATTTTGAGGAGAGTGAATAGACTAATTAACATCTTGATTTTAGTTAATTTTTTAAAAGAACACTATAAATTGAATTAAATTAACACAATACAAAAAATATAAAGATAAAATTGATGCAATTAGAATTACAAATATACTCTGACACCAAAAGAACTATGAGCATTTTTTTTGTTGGGGTGAAAAATTACAAATATAAATTCAGATGCAAATTATACAAGCCACAGCAATGCAATAAAAATTAGCTAGGCAGGAATGGAATAGTCATGTTATTGAAGTTTTTTTTTTTTTTTTTTTTCCCGAACAACGTTATTGAAGATTTTGGTTTAAATTTTTTTTGTAATAATTGGATTTGTGGTTTAAATGTACAAATGCAGTTATTACAAAACATTTATAAAAAAAAAATGGTTATTTGATTATTGAATCGGAACCGAGAGTCTGTACTTCCTAGCACAAAAAGTGGGATATTGGTGTGGAGAAGTATTTTTGGGATTGAAACAAACACGATCTCATCTAAGAATTTAATAATAATAATAATAATAAAGAGTGATAAATTAAAAAAATTATAAAATTAATATAATTATATTTAGACTTATTATTTTAAAAAATTATTTTTATATAATATTTAATTATAAAATATTTTTGCTGCATCATTTTAGTCATAAATTTCATAGGAATAGAATTAGAAAACAAAAATAAAAATAAAAAGATAAATCGTTGGTGGCTGCGTGTGCCTAATACTTCTACCCTCATACCATTTAATTCAAATGGTTGGTGAGCTGCAATTAATTAAGTTGCTAAAGTGATGGGACTACAAGACGATCTCCACCGTGAAAATTCAACTATCTTATTACAGTTCAAAGGTCAAATATAAAAAACCTTTAATAACAATAATAATAATAATAATAATTTAAGACTATTTCATCAATACAATTATATACATGTGAAAATTCTGTTATTTCTCTCTCTTCAAATGTGATAGACAAAAACAAGTATTACTATTTAGAATATAATAATAAAGTTATCTCACTCTCTAATATTTAATTTTTTAAATGAGTTATTAATTAACAATTTAATATGATATTAAAGTGCATAATAGACTTCTATTCAAACATCACTGCTTCCCAATAATTAAAATATTTGCCGCAAGAGGATAAAAAATAAAAAATAAAAAATAAAAAAAAGAGAGAAGAAGAGCATTTCTAAAACTATTTCCAATTAAAAAAGAGAGAAGAACTGCATAATGAAAAAAATAATTTTATACTACAAAAAAATAATGAAATAATTTTATACTAATTGATTTATAATGAAAAAATGGAAATAATAATCTATATGAAAAAATGAAAGTAAGCCATTAATTGACACTAATTAATTAATTGAAAAAATGAAATAATTTTATATTAATTGATTTATAATTAAAAAATGGAAATAATAATCTATATGAAAAAATGAAAATAAACCATTAATTGACACTAATTAATTAATTGAAAAAAATAAAATAATTTTATACTAACTGATTTATAATGAAAAAATGGAAATAATAATCTATATGAAAAAATGAAAATAAGCCATTAATTGACACTAATTAATTTATAATGAAAAAATGAAATAATTTTATACTAATTGATTTATAATGAAAAATTGGAAATAATAATTTATAATGAAAAAAATGAAAATAAGCCATTAATTGACACTAATTAATTTATAATGAAAAAATGAAATAATTTTATACTAATTGATTTATAATGAAAAATTGGGAATAATAATTTATAATGAAAAATTGAAAATAAGCTATTAATTGACACTAATTAATTTATAATGAAAAAATGACATAATTTTATACTAGTTTATTTATAATGAAAAAATGAAAATAATAATTTATGGAATACTAATAATATTAATTTTTATTAATAAAATAATTTTTTTTTAAAAATTAAAACTGAAAAAAATGACAAAATAATCATTTTTATATTATATAAGGGTAAAAAGGACAATTACATATCAAAAAATTATTTTACAACTTATCAACCAAACACTACTCTGCTGCTTAAATTCATAATCTTACAGCTGTACCAAACAGGTTAACAGCTTATGTTCACAACTATAACTTATAATCTGTTAAGTTATAATCTATAATAACTTTTTCACAGTTCTACCAAACGGGCCAAAATCAATTATTGAAATCATGTATTTTGTTTGGGCCTATTGTGTTTTTTACCAACTCCTGTAGCCCAATTCACATGGGCATTAAATTTGAACTTCATATTTCATTAGACTGTAGTTGGGCCTATTTTTTGCAACTACCATGTGGCCCAATTTACATGGGTAGTGAACCTGAACTTTAGTTCTACCAAAAAAATTTACATTCGGCCCAGACAAGATGAAGCCTTTGGGTCCTTGATAAGAGAGAGCTCTGCTGGTCAGGATTCCATCCTCCTTTGGCCCACAAAAAAATTTAGAAACGTTGGGCCTTTGTTAAGTGCTTGTAAAATATACACCAAGGGGTTAGTTCAATGGTAAAGCATTTGAATTTCTAGCTGAAAGCTTGGGTTTGAGTTTTCATAGTTTCTTATTGAGATTAAACATATTTCTTAGTGTCTAGAGCACTGAGGGCCTTAACTTCGGCCTCAACATATGCTGTAGATGCACTGTGAGTGCTAAGGGACAATATGCTGTACACTCGAACAATTATGTAACCAATCTGCATATCTATTTTAAGTATCTTAAAAAAAAAAATGTAAAATATAGAAGCCATGCAATGCATATGATGAGACGACATAATAAACTGAAATTGTACATTGAATAAACATATATCAAAGAAAAATAAATTTTTACAAAAGTTATTTGTATAAAAATTGGAACATAAATTAGCTGAATTTAGACTATTCCATTGTAGCTGTATTTAGATGTAGTCTCTCTCCTTTTTTTTGTCCTAATAATTTTCAAATAAATGATTTTTTTTAGACTCGTACTTAGTATTCATTTTTTTTTTACATACAAATGTGTGAAATGATATTTTATAATTATCAAATCAATTTACAAAATCTTAATCATAATTTATGGTCCCAAAAAGTAGAATCCTTGATAAGCTCATGGGGGCCAAACTACAGGTCCAAATCCACTATTGTGGGCTGGATAGAAACTTATCTTTGGAAATCTTACATAAAAGAAATCATTTTAAAATAATGTGACCGAAAATAAAAGGATTAAAAAATATTTATAATTGATACGTGCTTATAAATAATATAGGCAGCAGGAAGCTAACGTTGCGGAGTCCCCGGTAACATGTGTTGACACCATGGGCGCCGCACAACTATGATTGAGGAACAATATATAAAAAGAATAATACAGTTCATCATCCATGCTATAATAAGAAAAGTTACAAAAGTATAAAATCTTTTACAAGTGGAATAGGATCTCTTTTAGGAATGATGAGTCATGTCATGTGTTATCATTTTTCATAATTGATTGATTCTTCCTTCTATCTCAATCCACAATTTTTCTTTGTGCTACCCGTCTAGCCTTTTTCTCAGATCTCCGTGTCTTATTAGTCAAATATTATTTTTTTTTTAAAACACACACACAAACTAACAACATAGCATAAATACCTTGGCCTCTTCAAAAATAATTATATACTTACGTACAGTGATGATGAAGAAGAAGAAAAAAACAAGAGAAAAGAAGGAGCTAGTTGGAGAGGGGTAAGCATGTGCATGCATGGGGCGCCAATCAAGGACATTTTTAATAAATAACGGTCTTGAATAACCAACCCCCCAACCCCCTAATCATCAATATCGCGTCGTATGTGAGCTCTCTCTCTCTCTCTCTCTGTGATTTATTTACATATGATATTCTATTCTCTCTGCTTTTGTTGTCATATCTTCTACGTGCTTGTACAGTTGCATATAAATAATGGTTATGGTAAGGTAAGCTGTAAACAGCTTACTTTCACATGGCTTGCACAACTTGAAAAGATTTAGTGGTATTCAATGAGAGGAATTAATGGCCAATCAAATTTGGGGATGGGAAAACACAAAAATGCACAGTTTAGCAAAGTAATTATTTAGTGGTTTCGGAACACTTGGTGACATTATCAACATAGTTCTGATTGCGTGTTGAAAAAAAATTATATATAAATCTACTTTCTAAATGTTTTTAAATCCAATAATGGATTACTAAAATGATTATTTGTTGATTAGAGAAAATATGAGGGAGAGAATAGTCTTAAATATTTTAATTGATTCTCATATCATTGAGTTTAGAAAGTACTCATTTTTTTTTATTAGAATAGTACTACTTTAAAAAATATTATAAATTGGACAATCTGACTCATCTTTATTAAATATTTAAGAAACAAATCATGAGTTTAATAAATTTTTCTAGAGTTGAACCGTATATATAACAACTTTCATGAATAGAACTTCATGTTTTGGGTGTCCCTTAGGTGTTAATCTAACAACTAATATTTGCTGATTAAAAAAAAAAAAAAAAAAACTAAATCAACTATTGAAACAGTTAAAGAGTTGTTACTCACCAATGGAATGGGACTAACTTATTATTCCTTGAATTGAAGTGTGTTTTTGTTGGATTGTGATCCTCTCCATTGCACATTTGTAATGGAGAGGTTCCATTACATCATCCAATGACAAGTGTAATGATTTTTTAAAAATTTAAATTAATTATAAATTTATATTCTTATTTCATAGTCATTAATGTAATGAAAATTCTTCATTACATACATGGAATGAAGAAATCAAAGTCCGAGATTCACTGGTAGTTACAAATGGAATATTGTTGAATTAAAAATAAATAATTAGTTGATCGTTCTTAAATATATATAAATATAGATAGTAGGTGACATCAAAAGAAGGATTGCCAACGAGAGTAACAAACCAACCATTAAATAAAAAAAACATTATGACAGAAAGGAGATGGAGGAGCATACATTGGATTTAGGATAAACAGATAACTTTAATCTAGCTAGCTAGCTAACTTTTATACAATACTCAATACTCTCTCAAAAAAGCATATATAACTCTCACATTTCACCGACGAATCTCTTTCCCTTTCAACAATTTAACATTGTTTTTTCAGTTAGCTGGATAATATTCTTCTTTATTGCTTTTATGCCTATTAAATGTACATATTCCCCTTTTCTCGTTTCTTTCTTTCTCTTTTAAATATTTTTAAAAGTACGACTATTTTATTAGATCTTCTCATCGTCACCATGTTTACTTGTTATCAACTATACACCATAGCTCAATATGTAAGGCGGGTAATAGCATTAACCAATTTTTAATTCTAATTAAAAAAAGAAACCAACTAATTTTAACTTGAGATTTTCTAATATTCTAATTATTATTATAATTTTTGGTACTTCATAGGATATTGTTTAAGTAATAGGTTAGATTAGCACAATCAGACATTGGATGTTTGTCTATAAACTCGAATTTTAAACCTCTCACGCTAGAAACCTAGATATACGACACTTGAGCCAAGCTCAATTTCAATTAGCAACCTAATTAGATGACTTACAACAAAATAATAATAATAATAATACATGCCCAGAATTTATATCCAAAAATATTAATTTGTGATCAAGATTATATATATTATGAACTGCATAATACACCATTTCAATCTTAACCCTCCACTTTCATTATGGGTAATTTTCATGGTATTTTTTTTGGGTGTGATATTTAGAGTATTCCAAAAGCAATATATCGATAATTGAACTTTTACACCATTGTACATGTGACAAGGCTGAAATAAGTTAAAAGAGTCTAGACTTTAGATGATATAGAGAATTGTGTTTAGGGGTCCACTAATTAAAAAGATAATCTCATCTTAGATCTAGCAAGCAAAGTGACAAGACTAAAGTTGCTTCAGTTAACCAAAGACATTATTCATTAATTTCATCATTGCGTTGTGTAGATCATGCTGTATACATATAATTGTTCTGGTTACTTGCAATTTCAAACTAGTGCGTGCTATACAAACTAAATTTGCACATAAAAATAACACTACATATATAATTATGTCTCTCATTTATATCTGTTTATTGGAAATAAATAAAAAAAGCTCTTAAGTGTGTGGTTTATGATAATTACAAAAATGTCATTGATATGCATTCAGTATAACTTTTTCGTATACAATTTTATATATTTATATATTTATAACATTTCTTTTCAATTTTGAAGTATAGACTAAAGATTTGTCAAAAGAAGATGGAATGGTGTTGATATTCCAGTTCCAGTTCCAGTTCCAGCTCATACAGTTCAAGCTCCAGTTCAAGCTCATTTGACTGCACCAATTCAAGGAGTTCAAGGAGCTGAGTTGCAGTCTCATTGTGCCATTCATGTGTTGCTGCCTCATGAGAATATCTCTTCAGTCAGTTAGATGGTTAGACAGTTATCAGTAGGTTGTTAGATAGTTAGAGATGTTGGAAAATTTGGTTTCTAAGGCTTATTTTGGGCCAACTTTGAGTCCAAAATTGAGTGGGCCCCGAACGTCGTTTGGGGCGGGTCCGAAGAAGTGAAGTGTTTCTTGCCGTGTGGCAAATCACATGGTAAAGACGGTTCGTTAAAACCATTTATGTGTGAATAAGAAGTTGACGTCGTTTTCGGGTTCGTGGATTGGACATTTAAAGGATTAAATGTGGGTTTCCTTGAAATGGGTTATCCCACATTGAAACTTTAAGAGAGCTTTGTTGAGTATATAAGTTCTAGTTTACAACACTTGGGTTGGGCCTCAAGAGGCACCCCAAGTTTGTAGAAAGGAAGAATTATGGACAAAGTAAACCTTAGCCCAAACCACCACACGTATGCGCGCCACCGTCTGGCTGTGCCAGATAGGGGTGAGGGTCGGGTCGGTTCTAATATTAATTTTTTAGACAAAATTTATTTGAATTTTAAATGAAATTAAATTCAAATTTTGTGCCAACAAAATTGAATTAATTTTTCTGTCCATTTGATTCCTTTCCAGTCCGAAATTCCTCACTATTTTCAAACTGTTTTTCAGTTATTAAACTTCTAGAAACTGCCCAACAGTTTCGGGTTTAACTGCTGCAGTTTACAGAATTCAAATCTGTCCAGATTTGTTTGAATTTAAGTTATATCTGTTCGGAATAGTTTTGCACCTGTTCGGTCAAATTTCTGCACCTGTTCGGCTCTATTTATTCCAGCATAGTCCAATTGTTTTTGCCCCTAGAAAAATACAGTCTGAAATATTTTCTTGCTGTCCAGTTTTTATCTTTGGTGCATTATTCTTCATTTTAGTTTTAGAATAAAATTCAGAGAGTTAGAACACAGGTTTGGTTCGCCGAACAAATTGTTTGAAGTGCTACTATAATTTGTGAAGATCATTGTATCTTGGGAGATAGATGCCGCATAACCGTAAGTACCATAGCGGGCCGAATCTGTCTTTAGGACAGAGTGTCACACATTAGATTTGGTCTTTTATTTTTCCATTTGGTTCGACAAAATAAATTCTGTAAGTTTTATTTTATTTTGTTTGATTTAGTTTCAGTTTATTTTATTTACACAGAAGATTGTCCGACAAGATAGTTAGAATAATTACTTAGCCTCTGATTGGTATATATGGAGTATAGAATTATATGTGTAAAGTGTGAAGAAAGAGATTATGAAATAATAAGCATGCTTGGTTAGAGTTTTCCAAAAACTCTTTTCAGAAAATTCTACTTTCTTATTTTTCGTGTTTTTTTTTTTTTTGTTTTTACTGAATTTTTTTTAATATTTTAAGCAAATTTTTTTTTTTTACTTTTTAGACATACCTAACATAAATATACCTAAAAAGTAAAAAATTTGTGAAAGAAACCTTTTAAAAATTCAATAAATACCAAAAATACAAAAAAAAAAAAAAAAAAATACGAGAATTCAATACATTTTTTGTATTTTTATGTATTTATTAATTTTTTAAAATATTTTTTCACAAATTTTTTACTTTTTAGATACATCTAAATAAGGTGCATCTAAAAAATTAAAAAAATTGTTTAAAATTTTAAAAATATTCACTAAAAACAAAAAAACACGAAAACTAAAAAACTCAGTTTTCAAAAAATTTAATCCAAGAAACTCAAACCAAACACACTGATTGGTTTCAGTTTTTTTGATTGTATCAGAGCACTAGTCTCTCACGAGTTCCTGATCTATGGCAACTTCATCTTCTCTATCTTCATCTGTTTTGTCTTTTTCAATTCCTTCAAATTTAACTCTGTTAATCTTCAATCTTTCATCATTTGTCACTGTAAAGCTTAATGGATCCAACTTTATCATCTGGAAGACTCAATTGTCTAATATTCTCAGAGTTACTAATCTCATCGGTTTTGTTGATGGTTCAACACCACGTCCTACTCTTACAATTACAGATTCAACAGGAACAGAGGTTTCTAATCCAGATCTTCTTCAATGGTGTATGATCGATGCTCATCTGTTAAACTGTATCACCGGTACACTTATATCACTAATCTATTCTACTGTGCTTCAGTTCCAACACTGTTCTGAGATCTGGTCTTCTCTTCATAAGAGATTTACATCTCTTTCTAGATCTCATATTCATCAATTGAAGAACAAGTTGAATCTTGCTTCCAAGAAATCTGATACGATGGAGGAGCATCTTTCAAAGATCAAGGCCTTAGTTAGTTAGTTAGCAGTTGCTTCAGTAATTGTTGAGGATGAAGATTTGGTGTTAATCACCTTGAATGGCTTGCCATTTGAATATGATGCTTTCACCACAATAATTCGTGCTTGAGCTGACATAATTACTATGGATGGTCTATCATCTCTGCTGTGTTCTGAAGCAATCCATTTGGAAGCTAAGCACAAGAAGGTTGTAGAACCAACTGTTGTTTTCTCTTCTCTTAAAGGATCTGCTACTTCTTCTTCACGTGCACCAAATTTCAATTATTCTAGAGGAAGATCCTCCTATAAAGGTAGAAGACGTGGTCGAAATTCTGGATCCTATAGAGGCAATGGTCGATACTACAACAACAATAGAGGCAAAGGAAGAAATTTCAATTAGGTTTATTCTACTCAAGGTTGTCAAATTTGTGGAGAATTAAGTCATTCTGCACTGAATTGTTGGCATCGTATGGATCCTCAATTTCATTCATCTTCAAATGCTTCTTCTTACTCTCCATCCTCCCAATTCTCTTATTCTCAGCAATCTAGAGCTCTTCTTGCTTCTTCTTTACCTGGTTCCAGTGTTTCTTCCTCACATTTGTCTCAGGTTTCTACAGATTTTCAGTCTAGTCCTTAGTACTTAGACTCTGTAGCCACTGACCACATTACTAATGATCTAAGTCATCTCAGTAGCTATCAGTCTTATCCAGGCTCAGATCACATTACCATAGGTGATGGAAATTCGATTCCAATTCAAAATACTGGTAAAGATCTCCTTACTACCCCTCATTATTCTTTCAAACTTAATAATGTTCTTCATGCTGATTCTATGTCATCTAATCTTGTTTCTGTTCAAGAGTTGGCTCAGGATAATAATTGTATCATTAGTTTTGATGAAGCCAAGTTTGTGATTCAAGACAAAGTTACAAAGAACATTCTTCACCAAATATCTAATCTCAATGGATTATATCATTTTCTTCCATCAGTTAATCACACATCATCATCTGCTGTCTTTGCTGCTCAAACCACAACACCACTCACATTTGCTGCTTATTTTGCACAAGATTCTTTTGTTACCAATTCATTACCTGCTTCTAGTATTGTTTGGCATAATAGACTAGGCCATCCTAGTAGTTTGAAATTTCAACATCTTGTTCCGGATTTACAGCTTACTTCAAATAAATTTGTCATTTCACTTGATTGTATTGATTGCTGTGTTGCTAAGAGTCATCGACTTCCTTTCTGTTTGTCTAACTCATCTGTTAATAAACCTTTTTCCCTAATACATAGTGATGTTTGGGGGCCATTTGACTCTACCTCTAGATTCAAATATTATGTTCTTTTTGTAGATGAATTTAACAAACTTACCTGGTTGTATCCTTTAGCTTATAAAAGTGAAGTGTATGATAAGTTCCTTGAGTTCAAGGCTTATGTAGAAAACCAATTCTCTATGTCACTTAAGATTCTTAGAATTGATGATGGCACTACGTAATAATAAAATGAAGGCTTTCACTACAGCTCAAGGTATTGTGCATCAACACTTTTGCCCATATACACCACCACAAAATGGTGTGGTTGAGAGAAAACATCGACATCTCACTAAAGTTGCTATAGCCCTGTTACATCACTCTTCAGTTCCTCTCAAATTTGATTTAATGCTCTTACTTGTGCTACTTATCTAGTTAACAGATTGCCTTCTTTTAAGCTAGGCCACAAAACTCCTTTTAAAGTCTTGTTTCATCATCTTCCAGATTTTTCACTTCTAAGAACCTTTGGATGTCAGTGCTTTCCTTGGTTAAAACCTTATACATCTATTAAATTACATCCTAAATCCATTGAATGTGTGTTTTTAGGCTATTATCCTTTTGTTAAGGGTTATAGATGCCTTGATCCAATTTTTGGTAAAATTTACCTATCTCGACATATTGTGTTTAATGAACATGTGTTCCTTTTTTCTGTTTCCACATCTACTCTCAATTTCCATCCATCTATTTCTTCTTTACCTCAGATTTAGTCTTTTTTCTGGTCTTCTCCAGTTTCTTCTCCTTCTCCTTCAGCTGTCAACAACACTTATTCTTCTTCACTATCTGATATATCTTCTCCAGTTGAGTCAGTCTCTTTGCATTTGGTTTCTCCTCTTATTCACCCTTCTATTCCAATTCAATATCTCTCTATTCATTTGCCTTTGGTTTCTCCTACTATTTCTTATTCTTCTGCTCTATTTTCTTTCAATCTTCATCCCATGGTTACCAAATCTAAAGCTGCTGCTCTGTCCTCTGTCAAAACTTCTTCTGTGTCTGATTCTGATTCCACTATTGAGCCTTCCTCTCATAGAGAAGCTGTAGCTCAACTTTTTGCGCTCCTTTCGGAAGACGACTGGCCATACAGTATCGGACTCCTGCGGTTCTGAATCTGATCTCACAAGTGCAATGTGAAATAGATAAACACCAAAGAGTCCAAATCTAGCAAATCTTTTAGAAAATCGATTTTGAATCACATTGCCAAAAATAGACTGTTTTGCTAGATACAGAGTCGCCACCTAAATATTTTTGGAAAATTTAGGAAACCCATTATTCGTGCCAAAGGCCACGTGTCTGTCATCACCAAGATTGTCTTGGCTCGGGAACTTAGGTACGAGAGGGGAATGTCATGAATTGAGCACCCCTGCTTACCCAAATTAAAAGATCGGCCTTTACTAATCACGATGTGATTCTTATCTACATTATATGCTCTTGTTTCGATTTATTAGACTAACTTTACTATGTGATGCGCACACAAGTATAGACTATTTTGCCAAAATTGGAACATTTGATTTCATATTTGTTTTTTAAAAGAGTTTGTGAATTTGCCACTTTGAAAAAGTGGACTCAAATGTACATTAATCAAATTATCCCAATTCAAGCAACTAACCTTCATCCACATGCATTCACACAGTTTATCATTTAAGCACTTAGCCTTATGGTGAACATGCTTTGTCATGGCAATGCTAACATTCAAATGCGATTATGATAAAGCAAATAATAGCTCACCTAGTATTCTAAGCCAAAAAAGATGACAGAGTTAGAATAATGCATTATCCTAACTATGCAATATGACTAATGCAACACATGCGATATGCAATTACTAGGCTCGACTACTAATATGGCATATGAATCAATTTGATAGCATGCGGTCTAAGCACGTATTCAAAAAATGTATTAACTAACAATGCAAGTTAGAATAATGCGCTGAGCTCAATGCATGTAAGACAATGTATGCAAGGCATGAGAAATGCTAAACGAAACATGATATCCTAAACTAACCATCATAAGCAGGTAAATAAAAGGGAGAAAGACGTAGGGTTGGAAGACATACACATTATTACAATTGTGCCCTCGAGCAGAAGGGTCCGAATAAACTAACTAGCTAAGCTAATTAACTAGGTATTACAAAATGAATTAGTTAATTATTACAACAACAAATAAACTAACTATGCTAGCTAGTTATTACAAAACCAATAATTAATTAACTAATTAACTATTCTATGGAATTAACTAATTAATTACACTAATTAATTAATTACAAGTAACTAATTAATTACAACATGAATACAACATGAAATAAGTAATTAAGCTAACTAATCAGCCTCGGGAAGCGAGGAATGCTCATGCATGCCCGGATTTCCACCTGAATAGCACACCGTTCTGCTACCAGAATGCTTCACAGTAGAACATATTTTTACCTCAGTCTCTGCTCTGTTCTGTTCCAAAAAAGGTTGCTGCTCAATTTGACAAAAGCGGTCGGCAAGCCAGAAGTGGTGGCTGGCTGGCCACAAATGGTAGCCTACCAGCCACTGAAGCTTGGTTCCTGCTGCTGCAACAAAAAGCATACAGAACACAAACAAGGTATTCTCAAGGTATGTTTGTACACCTTACCCTTCCTTATTATCAAAACAGCTCAAAGGAGTGGCAAGCTCAATTAGTAAGTCATCAATCGATGCAATTTCATTGCATGATGGCCTATGAACCATGGTGTACAATTTCAATAAATGCACAATAAAAGACTCTCAAACCTCTTCCCTATCATGGATTGATCAAGGGAAGTGGTTGACATTGACTCTTGAACCGTTTACATTACTAGCAAGTATAAAACAACTCAAGACTCAATGGGTTCAATTAACATCCAATTGAACCCAAGTTGCTTTTATTATATTGTATCACTTCTAGTCCTAATTTTATTACTTCATTTTAATTACCAACCATTCCTTAGTTAATTGAGCTTTAAGTCCTCTAATAGAAAGGAGTACAAAACCAAGTGTTTGTTTTAGGCATGAAAGAAGTGTCATGCCGTTGGTAATGAACCCTCAAAGAGATTAAATCATTAAGCACAATACCTCAATCTCATGCTTAAACAAACAACTAGTTTGAAACAACTTTCAAAGCAAAGAAAAAGCCAAGAAAGAAGGAATGTTGCAGAGGTGATTAAACATGAACACAAGTATGGAAAGCAAGAAATAAATGCTATCAACTCAAATAGGTTGGTGGCTAAGGCCTAAACCACCAAGCCTATGAGGACTATTACACTACAAACATGTTAGACAAATCTCAAATGTAATAAAAAACTAAAAACAGTACTAAAATAGTTCTAAAACATGCTAGAATTAAGACAAAAATAGCTAGAACATTAAGCTAAAACACGGAGCAAGTTAAGCTAGTAAACAAGCACAAGGAGGGGAGGCTAACCCCTCCACTTTTGAGACTTCAAAACATGATTTTTGCCTCTGAAAAACCTCTGATATTCAGTGGTAAAAAACTCAAAAAAGTTTGAGAAAAGAATGGAAAACACAAGGGCAAAAGCTTAGAGAGCAAGGTTCAAAGAAGGGTGATTAAACCCTCTACCTTGGGTAGCTTTAAACCACAAGTTTCAGCCCATAAAAATAGGTAATAAAGAGCTTAAAAACAGCATGGAGAACAAATGGTGTAGAGATGGTACAAAAACACTAGAAGATATACCTCTTGAAAAGGAATGCTTCTTTGAGTTACAAACCACCAATTTCACACTCTCAATTGCCTTAAGAGTTCAAATTCAAGCTTAAATCACCTTAGCAAGAAGCTCTCTAGGTTTGGTTCAGAGTGTTTAGGCAAAAGCTATGCAAGTTGTAAGAGAAAGAGAGAATTGTAAGGAGAGAGGAATTCTTCAAAAATATTTTCTTATTCCTAAATCTTTCTAACCTTGAAACCAAGAGAGAAGGTCAAGTGTATATAGAAAACATGTGCCTTAGGTTGAAAATATCTATATCCAAACAGCTGGTGCAGTGTGGAAACAGTTGGCAGAAAATATGTGCAAAAATCTACTTTTTGACACTAGTGGCCTGCCGGCCACTATTATTAGTGGTCGGCAGGCCACTAGGGGGGACACTTGGAAAGCCAAAACACTCAAAATGGCCAAATTTTGCACAACTGGCCGGCAGGCCACTAAAAGTAGCCGCCACAAAAATCTGCTTTAAGGCTCGATTTCAAATGGGCATATCTCCCTCATCTAGACTCGGTTTTAGGTCATTCTTAAGTCTAAATTGAAGTCCTGAAAGTCTACTTTCCAAGTGGCAGCCTCACATCTAAATTCTAAGTGTTAAAAAAAATATTCATTTTTTAATGAAGGCTGTTTATTTCTATCCTATTAGATTGATGCCCAACTTCCTCCTTTACTAGTTTTCTTCCCTCCCCTCCTATTTCTCTCAACTCCAAACCTCTAAATAAGATGTTTTTAAAGATTTTTCAAAGAGTTCACCTCCCTTACATTTATTTCCACTTTGTTCTTACTTAGTTTATGGAAAAGTGCAATTTTTAACAAAATGCGAACCTTGGAACATCGTAGAAACATTTTCAAAAATATTTTGAAAGAGAGAGTTTTAAGGTCTAAAATAGTTTTGGTAAAAAATAGGGTGTAAGAAGGGGCAGAGTTAGAAAATTAGGTTAGAAGGGGGCACTTATTAATTATAATTTTTTATTTAAAAAAAATTCATAAGGAACATTAAGATAATAATCATTTTATGAGATAAATTTGAAAATAAAAAATTACATATTCATTATTAATAAGAACAAATCAAAATTCTATAATAGTGTGGAATAGCTCGGTGTGGGACGATGATATAAGTTTGTAATTTTAGCACAAAAAATTACGGATCAAAATTCCTAATTTTAATTTAAAAAATAAAAACACATCATTTATAGCACAAATTATTATAAAATCTATTTAATTTTTATTTGACAAAAAAATATTAAAGAGATGACATTGCTTATAAATGATGTGTTTTGAATGAAAATTATTAAACAGTCTTAGAATATCATATGGCGTTACCTAGGTGATGCTTAAAGTATAGAAAATCACAAATCACACTAAGTGGTATGTCAATTACTTGAAAATAATAAGTTTATTATATCTAATCTATAATATTTTTTGCTACACTATTGATTTGAACTACTACATAAATAATACCACATAGTATTTCCAAAGTATCAAATAACTATTTGTTGTGAACAATATAATAAATCATTAGCTAAAGAACATGTTAAGAAAAAAAAAATACATTTTATACATGATAAAAAAAATAAAAAATAAAAAAAATTACAAAACTGAGAAGGGGCACATGACCCCCATAGCCCCATGTTGCCTCCGCCACTGGGTGTAAAGTTGGGATTTAGAAGCTCTTCTTATTGAAAAAATCGAACATTTGCACAACATAACTTTCATCATCGAGTGATCAATCAGTGGTGTCCAAGTCTTAAGGGTCGTAAAAAATGGGGTGTCTACAGAAGCTCTTCTCGTTCCCATTTGGAAAAAGGCGATGTTAGATGAATTTTAGGCTCTTCAAAAATAGCATACTTGGTCTCTTGTTCCTCTTCCTCCTGGCAAAACTGCTATAGGCTGTAAATGGGTGTTTAGAATCAAGAGAAACTCTGACGGCAATATTGCTAGGCATAAGGCCAGGTTGGTTGCCAAAGGTTATCTCCAACAAGAAGGCATTGATTACCAAGAAACATTCAGTCCAGTGGCCAAGCTTCCCACTATTTGTGTCCTCTTATGTATAGCTTTACATTATAAATGGCCTATTAAACAATTAGACATATCCAATGCTTTTCTTAATGGTGTGCTTGAAGAGGAAATCTACATGTTACAACCTCCAGGGTTTGAGAGCTCTTCTCAGTCCAGTTATATCTGGAAACTTCACAAGGCTTTGTATGGACTTAAGCAAGCTCCAAGAGCCTGGTACTCTACCTTTTCCTCCTTCCTGATTTCTTAAGATTTTGTTAATAGCAAGTGTGATTCTTCTCAGTTCATTCAGAAGACATCATCTACCTTTACTGATCTTCTAGTGTATGTAGATGACATTTTAATCACTGGTAGTGATACTAAGCATATTCAGACTCTTGTTACTCAAATGCACCAAGTGTTTTCCATGAAAGAACTTGGCCTCATATCATATTTTCTGGATATATCTGTTGACTCCTCAACATCTGGCAATGTTTTATCTCAACCAAAATATGCTCAAGACATTCTTCATAAAGTTGGGATGATGGATTGTAAACCTTGTTCTTGTTCTTCTCCCCTTGCTGTCAAACCTGCTGTGTCTCCTACTTTTGACACTTTCTTTGCAAATCTAATTCTGTATCACAGTGTGATTGGTGCTTTGCAACACTTAACCATCACCAGGCTTGACTTGTCTTTTGCAGTCAATCAATTATGTCAACATATGCAAGCACCTACTAATGCTCATTTCTCTGTAGTTAAGAGGGTTCTTCGATTTGTTAATGGTACTCTCAATCATGGTTTCACCTAAACTCCCAGTTCTTTTGACCTTCATGCTTATTCTGACTCCAGCTAGGCTGGAGATGTCCTTGACAGAAAATCTACCTCTAGTTATTGTGTGTTTCTAGGGTCTAATCTCATCTCTTGGTCTACCAAGAAACAGGCTACAGTATCTCGGTCCTCCACTGAGGCTGAGTACAGATCTTTGGCCCATACTGCTGTAGAACTTGCTTGCCTTTCTTCATGATTTTTGTATTGCTTCTTCTACTGTGCCTTTGCTCTGGTGTGATAATGTTTCTGCCATTGCTCTGGTTTATAATCCTATCTTTCATTCTAGATCCGAACATATTGAGGTCGACTGTCATTTTGTGAGAGATTGGGTTCTTGCCAAACACCTTGTCTTTGTAGACACCCCATTTTTGACCGACCTTAAGACTCAGATGTCACCGATTGAGCGCTCGGTGATGTTGCATATCGTGCTCATTCAGAAGTCTCAGAGTCGCGGCCGTGCGCCCTGCCTCCGGACTTCCGAACCCTCTTCTGTGCCTTGCCTCGGTTTGCGAACCGGACTCGGTTTTCTCTGTTTCCTTTCCTGAGGGGGGGAGAGGTCCGGTAGACCATCTCTCAGTGGCCGTGGGCTACATTTCGTGCCCGTAGGCCATTTTGCCCATTTCGGAGCCCGGTCCCCGGTTTTCGGAGCCGTCAGGCCGTGTGCCTCGGTTCGGGACCACCCAACCATCTCCGATTCCTCCGGTTTTTAGCATACATCTCATTTACTCCCTTTCAAGGGACACTGGGGTCTTAGATACCCACTTCGTGGCCAAACACCCCTTTCGGTGCTTAACGGCCGGTTTTCGGGATCCCGAACTGCGTGTTTTGGCCCCCGAGCATTCGTTTTGCATCGGTTTTTGTTCATTTTTGGCAGGTACCTCTGTTTTATCACCAGGAAGATCACTGGAGGGTGGGATCACAGTAATTGTCTCAAACAACCAGTTATGCTCCTCCGGCGCCCCCCGGCACCCGTTTTTCTCACTTCCGGGCTAATGTTGAACACCCTAGGGCCTTTTTCTTTGAGCTAAAACCACATATTTGTGTTGAGGAGACCTGGGAGGACCCTAAAAAATGGTGCTCGGCCAGTAGTTGCATTTGACCCTTTTGAACCCCTCTTTTAAATGGCTTGTTGTCTCTCTTGGTTCAGAGTTGCCAGATTCCAACCACAGGGCCTTGTTGTACACACATGGGAGGACACTACCCTTTGGTGCTCGGCTAGCAATTTTCACTTTCCATTTTTGCCCCTGGCCGGCCGGCCATGGGGGGTAGCCGGCCGGCCACCTCCAGTAAAGGTGCCTGGCCGGCCATGCTCCTTGGGACCTGTGCTGCATAGCTGTATAGCTGTTTCCCCCAGAAAAGATCTGTATCCGGGGGATATTTTGGAGGGGAACACTTAGGTGCATTTCCCTCCACCTTTACACCCCTTTTTTTTGCCCATATAAGGGAGCTCCCAACTTTTGGACTAGGGTTAGAAAAACTCTCTTGAGAGCTTAGATACATATCTCTCTCCATCTCTCTCAAATTCTCAAGTTTTGGTTTCATCTCTTCATCATCTTCAAGTCTCACCATCACCACTTCCATTCCAGCAGCAAAGGAAGGTTTTTCAAAGGCTAAGAAGCAACAAATTCAAGCCAAAAAGCAACAAAAGTCTTGTCTTCAAGGGTGAGTACTCTTTTACCCTTTTTGAGCTTATTTTTGCTTCATTTTTCTACCCTATTTGCTTGAGTTTTTGGGCTCCGACCATAACTGAGTTTAGGCTTATTTTGAGCCCCTATACAACATTGTAGAAGGGCTCAACCTTGTTTGGAACTTCTACATACCACTTGCTTCAATATCCATCATATTTACCGTAAACTTGCATGCTATTTTTAGCTCATGTACATTTGTTTTTGGAGCATTCCATAAACTGTGATTGAGCTTATTTTGAGCTCCTCTACAACATTGTAGAAGGGCTCAACCTTGTTTGGGGCTTCCATGCATGACCTCTCTTTATAGCCCCTATTTGGTCAATATCTTGCATGCTTTTTTTAGTTCATGAGTGATCTGTTTTAGAGAAAAATATAAACTGTGAGTGGGCCTATTTTGAGCCCCTATTCAACATTGAAGAAGGGCTCAACCCTGTTTGGCCTTTCTATCATGCACTTGCTTCATAATCTCTCATGTTTACCGTAAATTTGCATGATTTGTTTGGCCTACATGTGATCTGTTTTGGAGCATGTCATGAACTGTGAGTAGGATTATTTTGGATCCCTCTACAATATTGTAGAAGGGATCAACCTTGTTGGGGGTCTCCATGTTGTGCTTGTCTTTATATCCCTCTTTGGCCCCCATTCTTGCATGCTTTGTTAGCCTCTTTTACTTCTGTTTTTGGGCCATCCTCAGAACTGAAATGGGTCATATTTTGACCCCCTGGACATATTTCATTAAGGGTCTTAGGCTGTTTGGAGAATTCTTGGTATACCTCTCTTTATAGCCCTCTTTTGGCTCATATTTTGCATGCTATGTTGAGCATATCTACATACTGTTTTGAGGGTTACCATAAGCTGTAAATGTTCATATTTTTGGTCCCTCTTCAGTTTTGTAGAACTGTATTTTTCAGTTTGAGCATTGCATGTACCACTTACTTCATTATTTCCTCTTTTTCCCCCCATTTTTGCATGCTGTTTTTGCCCCATCTATGATTGTTTTTTGGCCATGATTTGTACTGGAAAAATGCTAGTTTAGGGACTGCCTAGCATCTGTCTTTACACTTCATGTCCATATTGTGCATGTTTGACATAGCTGTAGGCCATTCCATTGCATTTCGGGACTTATTTCGGGCATCGGGTGTAATTTTGCTATGATTCGGGGGCTATTTTGCATCATTGTGGCTGCTGAAATTCGCATGTTCCATATTCCATATGCCATGTCTCGTTTTGCATGTCATTCCATGCCTTCGGGCCATTTCTCGGTTTGCGTGCCCACGGGCACGCACTTCGAGACATCTCATTTTTCATCTTCCGGCATCCTATGTGAGTGCGGCTGAGGTCCTCTCATGTTGGTGTAAGCCCTCATTTCATATTTCAGGCCATGTCATGCCTTTATGCCTTTGCCTCGGTTTGCGTGCCCGGGTGCACGCATTTCGAGGCACTTCACTTTTATCCGACGGCCTCTTATGTGAGTGTGGCTGAGGCTCACTCATGTTAGTGTAAGTCCACTTTGCGTTTTACATCTCATTTTAGCATCATCACATCGCGTATGCCACTTTCTCAGTTTGCGTGCCCGTGTGCACGCATTTCGAGACATCTCATTTTAGCATCATCGCATTCCGTGTGTCATTTTCTCGGTTTGCGTGCTCGTGTGCACGCATTTCGAGACATCTCATTTTAGCATCATTGCATTTATGTCATTGCCTCTGTTTGCGTGCCCATATGCGCGCATTTCGAGGCACTTCACTTTTATCCGACGGCCTCTTATGTGAGTGTGGCAGAGGCTCACTCATGTTAGTGTAAGTCCATTTTGCATTCTGTATGTCATTTTAGCATCATTGCATTCCGTATGCCATTGCCTCGGTTTGCGTGCCCGTGGGCACGCATTTCGAGACACCTCATTCTAGTCTCGTTGTATATCATATTTCAGGCCATGTCATGCCTTTATGTCATTGCCTCGGTTTGCGTGCCCGTGTGCACGCATTTCGAGGCACTTCACTTTTATCCGTCGGCATCCTATGTGAGTCTGGCTGAGGCCCTCTCATGTTGGTATAAGCCCATCATTGTATTTGTATGCCATTTCATACCTTAGGATCATCGCCTCGGTTTGCGTGCCCGCGTGCACGCGTTTCGAGGCATCTCATTTTCATAGCATTGTGTATGCTAGGTCATATATTAGCTGTATTTCATACATATCATCCATATTGCATCGTGTTTGGGATAGGAGTTAGCCTGGGCACGGGAAACGAGGCACGTTCCGTACTCCGAATGACGGAACGGATCTCAATTCCCAAGTCACCGACACTCCGGATTATCCATGATGGAGTTAGGTTTTGTTGTAGCATTCACATGCATTCATCCTATATTGAGTTGTGCAATTCGGCTCCTCGGCCATCATGCATCGATATGCGTGATTGGTGGCACGAGGATCGAGGCATGCATACATTTGTGAAATACATTGCTGTGCCCCTTTCCTGCTCTCTGTTACAGCAAAATGAAGAATCAGCAACTTTTCGGAGTCTGACACGCATTTCGAGAAACATTGCAAAACAGAGGCTAATTGGGGCATCGCCGTGGATTTCCGCGCAAAGGCATCCGGGCATGCATCATTTCATCATCCGGAGCAGAAGCAAGGCAGTCCCTGGCTTGCATGCCAGTTTTACAGCTTTTCTTAGTTAATCTGTTAATTAATTAGGAATTTGTATATTATTTGGGACTGTATATTTTGGACTGTATTATTCTTTTATTCGGGATTGTATCTTTATTTGGACCCTCTATGCGAGGGCATAACTGTAATAAATGTGGGTGAGTGTGATGTATGTCTTCCAACCCCACGTCTTTCTTCCATTTTATTTACCCGCTTACAATGGTTAGATTAGGGCATATTTCAAATTAGCATACAGTATGACAGCATGTTTGCATCATTCATCCGTTTTGCACGCACCGGGCTCGGCGCATTATACAAACTGCATTTGTATTTCAATTCCAAGTTGAATACGTGTTAGTTGTAGCATTCCATATGCCATATTTAGAATAGCCGAGCCTGCTATAGTTGCATTTTGCATGTGTTGCATTAGGCATTTCAGTATACTTAGGATCATGCATGATTTCTAATGAGCTTCTGTTTTGGCTTGGAGTAGTCGGTAAGTTTTATGCTTTAGCATCCTTGCATGGGTGTGAGTGTTGCCATGAATAGCATGCTTACCATGAGGCTAATTGCTTATGTGATATAACTGCCTGAATGCCTGTGGGTGGAGGTTGTGTTGTTTGGATTGGGACAATTCATCAAATGTTTGTTTTAAGCCCACTAGATAGTGGCAACACCATGTTTTCTAAGCCCATCTGAGGGTGGCAAAATCTGCATTTTAAGCCTACCTGCGGGTAGCAAACCGTCTTTCAAACAAACATGAAATGTTTTGTTCCAATTCAGGCGACTCGGTCTATACTTGTATGCTGTGCGCATCACGTAGTAACCTAGGCTAATAACCGGAATAAGAACATACAATGTTTTCAAAATAAGATATCATGGTTAGTAGAGGCTGGTCTTTGATCGGGCGAGCGGGGGTGCTCACGAAGTGACCTTCCCCAATCGTACCCAAGTTCCCGAGCCGAGGCAACTTTGGTGATGACGGACACGTGGCCTTTGGCACCGAGTCACGGTTTCCTAAATTTCCCCATTAAAAAATATTTAGGTGGCGACTCTGTATCTGGCAAAGCAGTCCATGTTTGGCACTTCTTTCAAAAAAATCTGTTTTCAAAACGATTTGCCGGATTTGCACTCTTTGGTTCAAGATTTAGAACCGTGGCGCAAATCGAGTCCGAACTGTAGCGAGGTCCCTCGCGGACTTGTTACAGTCTTGCATTATGTTCCTACCATTGAACAACTTGTTAATATCTTCACCAAACCATTATCTGTCTCTTGCTTTTCCTATCTTAAGGACAAGCTTATGGAGGTTTCACCTTCCTTTCGCTTTAGGGGGAATGTTGACATTCCAATTCCAGTTCCAGTTCAAGCTCATATGACTGTAGCAGTTCAAGGAGTTCAAGGAGTTGAGTTGCGGTCTCATTGTGGCATTCCTGTGCTGCTGCCTCATGAGAACATCTCTTCAGTCGGTTAGATGGTTAGACAGTTATCAGTAGGTTGTGAGATAGTTAGAATAGTTAGTTAGCCTTTGATTTGTATATATGGAGTAGAGAATGATATGTGTAAAGTGTGGAGAAAGAGATTATGAAATAATATTGGTTTCAGTTTTTCTTCGAATGGGCATCTGAATATTGTCATACAATAACCACCAAACCAATTATTTGCTTTGAGAAATCCATACGGTAGGTCATTATTCTTTATTATTCAGTATAGCATTTTCAAAAATTGAATTTAAAGAAATAATAATAATCGTTAGACGTAAGACTTGTATACACCCTCGTACTTTGTTCACATTAATACCAAAATAAATTAATAAGAAAAAAGTAGACGAATCAAAAATTTTGAAAAATATTAAAGAGTCAAACTTTGATGAACATATAAACAAATTACAAAGAGTTAAAGTCGAGAACATGATGCAGCAGTCTCATGAGTAGACGAGCAAGAGATACATGATGATCACAATATTGAATTTTGCTTGGACTTTAATCTTATCTAATAATAATTGCTCAGCTTCTCGGTCGTATTTTCACAATAATTAAGCAGAAGAATAAAAAATTAGGCACTGATCGGGGGGCTGTTGGCTTGGCATCATGGGAGATTGAAAATGCCAATTGTCAGTTCTAAGTGTCGATTCCGGACATAGTATCTGGACTGGGTCCATTGGATGTTTATATCAACTCTTTAATCAAGTGATTTTAATCATCATAATGCTTTTTAGTACACATATATATTTCATTGTTCAAAGCCATATAAAAGGACGATTCTCCCACTATAGCTATCGTCCAAGATCTTAAATTTGCAACCCTTCAACCTACTCCTATATTAAATAGTCATATATATATATATCGATTACCTTCAAGGATTTAAATCAGTGTTATAAATTTTCTAAGTACATGAATAAACCTGGTTTTCGTGACAAAGGGAAAATGTTTGATGGAAATTTAAATATTGTTCCCTAGTCCTCTTTTTTTTTTCTTTCTTCTTCTTGTTGTTGTTATTTTTTTTTTTTTTAATATATAGATAAAATAAATTTTAAAAAAATGGGCGTCCAAAATATGCCTTCATGCACACCTAAAATTATTATGTCAATGCCTTTGTTTTCACACCATGGGACTATATCATAGTAAGCTTTTGACTTTGTTCATTCATTCTCGATGAATGGCCTCATTTCTACTGTATTTTTTGATTTTATTTAGCAACAATCCATAAGACCGCATGGACTCAAATGGATTTGGATGCAATCGGAATTTCAAAGGAACAAATCATTATAAAGTTTTAAATGCCACTTTTGCTACACTAGAAGTTTATTTATTTTCACACAGTTCAGATTCATGAGAAACTCAATTCACTTTTGAAAAAAATTATTTTCAAATTAGCTAAAATCTACAGTGTGCGTTACTATGAGGTGTATCCGCAATTACAGCAAAATGTGCTTGAAGTTATGACCGAACTATGCTATGTTATAATCCAAGTTTGATGAGTCATAATTAGGGTTACAATCTAATAAATTCACATTGGGCATACATAAAGAAATAAGTGTGATGGAAGTATATCTTTGACTTTGAAGGAAATAGTAGTAGGTGTACATATATATGATATAGTAACTGTATAGAGCACATGCCAATACTTATCAGATCAGTCATGCCTAATTTTTGAAATTTCAAATTAAGTTGCTTCTTCTGACAAAACATATATGGGTTAGGTTAAGTCCTAGTTGAGTCAGTTTTAGGATAAAGAACCCATTCATTATTAATAAAACAGCAAACAAAAATTGAAAAACTTATGTACAAACAAAGTACAGTACCTGATGCAGGAAAAGTGAACTAATCTTTTGAAAACCCAAGTGGGCATGTGAATGAGACTATAGTATTTTTTTTTTATTTTTTATTTTGGATTTTTGTCAAATTTTTGAAGTCAATAATAACAGGCTACACAAGCAATTAGAGGGTGTACTCTCTTACCTAAAAGACTCTTCCCATTTTTCATCAATGTAGGGTAGACAATCCACCATACACACATATATAATTAATAAGATACCTTTCAAGACAATAATAAGGAGCTTCAACAAACTGTGGAAACTGTACATATTCAAATATTATCAAAAATCAAAGAGAGGTTTTGTAACACAAAAATTGGGTTGTGAAGTAGAAAGAATGCAAACCAAACACATCTCATGCATTTAAAGAAGATTTTATGGGGGGTGACTAAAAGCCAAATGCTCAACAACGCCTTACCTAATCAATATTAGGTGGCGGATGTTTATGCCACTAATGGACATGTCCCACATTGTTTTAGGTGGCAAACACCCCCTTCCTTGCACGCCTGTATTTCCAAATATCATAAAAACAAAATCATTTTAATTTTTTTTTTTTTACAATCGATAGGAAGGAAACTTAGGAATCACACACAATAAATTTGTATTTGAATCATGAATTTAAATAGAAATTTGAGAAGATAAATAAAAATAGAACAAAAAGTAATAAAAAAAAGTTAGCTTCTATTGTTGTCACTTTTCCCTCCATTTTCCTTTCTTATAACCAAAATCACTACACAAATCTAGGATCTGAGCACAATCGAATTGAGCACTTAATCCATTAGGCCAACCCCTTAATCTTTAAAAAACAATGATTGCCATACAAATTTTTTAAACAGAAATTTTACATAGAATTTGAAAATGATAATTTTGCAATTATATAAGTGTTGATTTTGATTTTGATTTTTTCAATTCTACTGAATGCATGTTTGTATAGTGTGATCTAATTAATAAAGATAGGGATTTTTTTTTTTTTTAAAGAATATTTGCTTTGCGAATAAGTTTTTATTGAGTATGAGTTTCAAATAATAATGCTACACTAATCAAATTGGCATAACAATTTTTTTGATGTTATTGATATATCACCAATGTATTAAATTATGATCACATATTTTATGTATTATACCGATGTATTGATGACATGTAAATGACACTTAAAATTTGAAACCTAAATCTAATTACGGTGATATTATGGTGAGTCAAACAACTAGTAACAGCAAAATATAATGTCAGAATACAAAATGTGTTTAATGTGGATGAAAAAAATTAAAATAAGGTTTCACATTGGTTTCCATGTTAAATGCAGAACTAAATGTTATAAATAAGTTGTTTTCCATTGGATATAAAGCAGTTACTTTTTCTTTATTTGTTCATTTATTTTTTTTATATATATTTATTCATGCGTCATAAATGTATTAACATCGTTTCGTTATTAAATCCATAGAAAAAAGTTTAAATAATGTTATATGTATCAATTAATATACTAATAAATGATGTAGCATAATTTTAAAAGTTTTGAATATTTGTAATTTGTACAATAGGTGCAGTCAGTAATAATGATATAACACTAATTAATACACTAATATGTATATTAATTGGTGCATGTAGCACTATCGAAAAAGTTTTATTAGCCCCAATTATTTGTCCCCAAGAATTTTGCGTGCTTAAATTCATCGGCTTTCTTGTTTTAGTATATTTTTAGTTGAGTACATATTATTCAATATCTAATAAGTTATATAATAATTAATGACATTTTTCATCAAATACTATTAAAAAAAGTCACTAATTATAAGTTTTAATGACAGTTTAAAAAAATTGTCACAAAAAGTCACTAATTTTTAATTTTTAGGGACAGTTTAAAAATTCCGTCACAAAAAAAAGTTACTAATTATAAGTTTTAATCACAATTTACAAAAATCGTGACAAAAAAATCACTAATTGTCAATTTTTAGCGACCTGTAAAAAATCGTCATAAAAAATTATTTTTAACGACGATTTTACTATGATTTATTTTTAATAAGACTTGATGAGAATTAAGTCAAATTGTTAAGATCTATTGCTAATTTACCTTTTTAGTAATTATTGATTTTGTTAACGTGTGTTCTTATGGAATCTGTTATGAAATTTTAAAAAATGTAACATTTTTCACGAAAATGTAAGTAATACAAAATATGTAATTTTTTTTAAATTCTCTTAACACATACTTTAAATGCACCTTAACAGTATATTCACGTGTCCTACCAGTCTCACATAATCTAATAATTCAAAGTGTGTACTAACAAAAGGGATTTAGGAACGCAAAATCCCAAATAATTTTTTTTTGTTTTTTTGGGGTCTCTCAATCAATAAGAGATACTAAAAAAATTTAAGCCTCTGTTTGATTGTGATTTGAAATTAATTTTCTACGCATGTTTTTCAATATGATGTTTGGTTATGCGTTTGAAATCAATTTTCAAGAGCTCTGCAGGGAGCTCTGTGCATCAGCCGTTGTTTGTGTAAATTTTGCAAACGGGGAAGACCGTGTGGATGTCCCATGGGTCTACCGCCCGGATGTTCATGGGGACATCCACCAGGCTGTACAGGTTTTTTTTTTTTTTTTTTTTTGCAATTGACTTATATAATTAGAAAAAATATTTTCTGAAATTTTTTTAATTTTTTATGTACTTTAAAATAATTTTGAATTGTATGTTTAGTTATGAGTTGTAAATTTTTGTATCACATATCAAATGTCACATCAACAATTCCCCACTCAAATCAAACCTCTTTTCCAAAACTATTTTCGAAACTCTTTACCAAACAAATTTTCTATACTCAAATCATAATTTTACAACACACAAACTCAAAATACAACTCACACTCTCAAATCACATTTACAAAACACAACCAAACGCAACCTAAGTATTTTTCGGAGGGAGTTTATTGTTATTTTAAGGAAAAATGATTTGTAGCACTAAAAAAATGGGCACTAATGCCCCTAATTTCTAATTTGGGTATTTTTTTTTTTTTTTTTTTGCCTTAACTGTTTTTCTATTTTTCCTTTTTTGGGAATTTCGGGGCATTAGTGCCCCTTTTTTTCGAGCCCCTAATCAGTTTTGTATTTTAAGATTGCCGTTTAGACAAAATGTTGTCTGAATATTTTAACGATATTATTTTATTTTTATTTTTTTGTTGGCATAGTTATTTGATATATATAATATCTTATTGGGGAAGGTGAAAAAAGAAAAAATTATTGGGTGTTCCTGAAATGTCACGTGTTCATATTTCTTTATTAATTATCATATACTACGGTCGTGTTCCAAGAGTATCAGATTACCGTGCTCCAGGAGCACCCAATAACTTCCCAAAAAAAGGGTACAAAATGTAGGGGAAATCTTTCTTCTTCGGAAGTAACTTTTAATAGAATTCAATGGTAGGCTTCGTTTGGACTGTAGGTTAATTTTTGGACTATTTTAGTTTAGGGTTAAAAAACTTCGTTCGAGATAGGTTTTTTGACTTTTTTGAATTTTGTGAAAAAAAAATAGAATGATTATAGTTTGGATATAACATTTTGTCTTATTGATTTCTTTAACCTATTTTGCTTTTTTTTGTGTGTGTGTGCGCGCGTGACTATTTTAGCTAAAAAGCCTAAAAAAGTCATACGGAACAAAGGGTTAGTCTACCAATTAAAATTGTAATCTTCAGGCCGTTTGTTTTTAGAGTTAGATTAGATAAGATTATTAGTGTGGGAATTATTGGTGAGGGAATTATTAGTGTAGGGATTGTTAGTGAAGAAATTAAAAAAAAAAATGTTTGTTTTATTTATTTTAATGAGGAGATAACTATATGAAATACCATAAATATCTTTCAGTATTTTTGATATATTTTAATATTAAAAAAATTATATTTTATAAATATTTTTTTACTATATTATTTATATATATATATATATAATGCCATAATGTAATACCAAAACGCGCGCGTGAACGCACACACAAATACCCTTTATTTTAAGTCTGTTTGGTTTGAGTTTTTTTAAAATTGATTTTTTTGATTTTCGTGTTTTTTTGTTTTTAGTGAATATTTTTTAAATTTTAAACATTTTTTTTACTTTTTTAGATGCATCTTACTTAGATGTATCTAAAAAGTAAAAAATTTGTGAAAAAATATTTTAAAAAATTAATAAATACATAAAAATACAAAAAATGTACTGAATTCTTGTATTTTTTTTGTATTTTTGGTAATTAATGAATTTTTAAAAGATTTTTTTTTACAATTTTTTTACTTTTTAGGTATATTTATGTTAGGTGTGTCTAAAAAGTACAAAAATTACTTAAAACATTAAAAAAATTTAGTAAAAACAAAAAAACACGAAAAATAAGAAAGTAGAATTTTCTGAAAAATATTTTTTGAAAAGTGAAAACAAGATTAACCATGTAAAATTCTACAAATAGCCTTGTTGCATTATTATCAAATTTAGACTTATACCAACTAATTAATGCATTACATATTTTAATATTAAAAATTATATTTCATATATATATATATATTTATACTATTTTGTTTTTTTAATATAATTTTTTTTGTTATAAAAATTATTATACTATTATATTTTCATATTAAAAATTAGTTTTATATTAAATTATTTTGATAGAAAGAATGGTAGAGCAAAAAATGGTAGAATAATTTTTTTAAAAAAATGATAGAGAAAAGACCATACCAATCAAGCAGAGTAAAGTAAATGAGGTAGAATAATAGGGGGCAAAATAGTAAAATTTCCTCCAATCCCAAGAGATTTTTTTTTCTAATACCATCTCCCATAGGGAACTACTAATTCCACTCATAGACGCCAATCATACTCTCAATGTTTTATGAAACCCAATCCCATTTTGCAAACAAACACAATGTCAGTAGACTTTACATCCATCCTAATCTAATTGAGAAATGTTAGGGATCATGAAAAAATTTTCATGAAAATAATCATGAAAGATTTGTGACCCTTAGATTACCTTAATTAGTATATGGTGCTTTATTTCAAATGTCATAAATCTTTCATGATTATTTTCATGAAAGACTTTTCATGATACCTAGCATTGCTGAATCTAATTTCATCCCCTATAACCCAAAACAAACGAACCATCCCGTTTGTTTTCAGAGGTAGAATAGAGAGGATTGATAGTGAAGTGATTAAATAAAATTATATTTGTTTTGATGATAATTGTTACCCTATAAAAGAAATATAAAATATTAAAACAAATAAAATTATGATTTTTACTTAACAAAAAATACAAAAATATTAAATATTAATGTTAAAAAAAAATGCCCACCTCCATCTTAATCCCCTCTCCATAGGCCATATCAATTCACTCTCCATCTCCGAAAACAAACACAACATTAGTGCATCCTACCTCTATCTCTATCTCAATCTCAATCCCTCCTTTATCTCCCAAAACAAACTATGAATCTCCTTCTCTATTTTACAAACAAACATCATTATAATAAGAATAATGTTTTAGAGTACTAAATTGGGAGCTCTAGAGTATCACTAATGATGTGGCACAGTGGCCCCCACCAAAGTGATGTGATGTTTTGGCTTGAGTTTGTTTGTTTGTTTTTTTTTTTTTAGCTCATTAGAGCTATTAGTGATCCAAAAATTAGTGGGATGAATCACCACTCTTATAATAAATCCCACATTTAGGGTGTGTTTGTTTGGACGGACTGGATAAGGGGGGATTGCAATCCATCGGACTGTTAGTCCCGGGATACATTGTCCCGGAACTATTTGGTTGGATTGGATTTGTATCCTATATTTGTTTAGTCATGGGATTAGATGTCTGGATTGGACTATTTTTGGTAAATCCAATGTTTGGTTAGACGGACTGGATAAGAATAAATGTTCAAAAGACTATTTCACCCTTATAATCTATAATTTATAATTTAACACCACTAAAAAAATTTAATTTATAAGGCCACAATTTTTAATTTATTATTTTCAATTAAATTAAATTTTTAATTTATAATTTATATTTTTATTTAATATATAATTTTAAATAACGACAATAAAAAAATAATTTTATTTAATATATAAATTAAATTTTCAGCAACACTAAAAAAATTTAATTTATAAGGCCATAATTTATAATTTATTATTTTTAAATAAATTTAATTTATAATTTATATTTTTTATTTATATATAATTTTAAATTAACAATACTAAAAAAAAAATTTATTTAATATGTAAATTTAATTTTTTAACAACACTAAAAAAATTAAATTTATAATTTATTATTTTTAATTAAATTAAATTTATAATTTATAATTTATAATTTAAATTTTTTATTTAATATATAGTTTTAAATTAACAACACTAAAAAAATAATTTATAAATATTTAAAAGACTATTTTATCATTTTCTAATTGTTTACTAAGTAATAGCATGGAGGGTAAAATGAACATTTCACAAAATAATCCCATGGGATTACAATCCCATGGTTTCTATCCCACACCCCCCATGGGATAGGATAGTTCCACATTTGTGGGACTAATAGTCCGGGGGGACTATTAGTCCGGAACAAAAATTTTTAAACAAACAATAGACTATTAGTTTGGTGGGACTAATAGTCCAATCCCACCCCTTATCCCTCAAAACAAACATGCTCTTATTCTAATTTAATTTCCTCCGCCATCACTCAAAATAAACGAGTAAGATTCTATAATTTAATTCCCATAGATATCCAAACAATAAAGGAAAAATCTTGAAAATTCAAAATTCTGCTTCTCGATAGTAACCTGAATAAAAGTGTCAAGACCTTGGAATTTCGTCAATTAAAAAGCTAAATTATATTAAATTGGACACATCATTAATTAGACATTTAACGAACCCACTAACCCTTTCATAAAAACTAAATTAGATTCCAATTCAATCCAAAAGAATCCTATTCTATCTGTTAATTGATTATGGATGAGGTGGAAGAGGAACAAGATTGTATAATCATATTTTAAATGCATAAAAAAAAATTAAGGGAAAAAAACTTACCCTACTTAATTGATAATACTTTTTTCCAACCTTGAAAGAACGTTACGGTGTCATGAAATTCTATATGAGAGAATCTAATTGGTGGCTATATTAATTAAAAAATTATTACAGGTCTCAAATTTTTTATTAAATAAATGACCAAATATCTTATATAGATGTGGACTCCACACCTTTATAGATCTCATCCCTATGTGAAATGTTTAATAATTTATTTGATAAAAAATTTAGTATTTTTAGCATAATTCTATTAAGTAAACATGAACATTGACGGAAAAAAGTAAAGAGTAAAAAGAATACACTCTTCGGATGCTATTTATTTATTTATGGGCAAATTACACAAATAGTCCTTATAGTTTGGGGCTTGTGTCACTTTGATCCCTGACTTTTCAATTGTGACACATTTGACCCTGAATTTTGAATATTGTTCCAAATAAGGACAATTGAATATATAATTAGATTTTTCAAAGGTAAAATTGTTAATTTGATAAAATATAAACTAATTTGACAAAAATAAATGTCAAACAAATATTTTTGAATTTTTAAAAATTATTTCTACCTACTAGAAATAAAATTATGTAAAATTGATAAATTTTTTAGACATTTATTTATTTTTTTACCAAATTAATTTTTATTATATGTTTGGATGATGATCATGTAAATTAATTTTAAAAAATTAATCATGTAATTTTTATTAATTTTACATAATTTTATCATTGGTAGATAAAAATCATTTTTAAAAAATTAAAAATATTTTTTTGACATTTATTTTTGTCAAATTAGTTTATATTTTATCAAATTGACTATTTTACCCTTAAAAAACCTAATAATATTTTCAATTGTCCTTATTTGGAACAACATTCAAAATTCAAGGTCAAATGTGTTACAATTGAAAAATCAGGGACCAAAGTGACACAAGTTCCAAAGTATGGGGACCATTAGTATAATTAACCCTTTATTTATTTTTTGCTAGCTCGGATGCTACTATTAAAATTGTTTTATACAATTACTAATTCGATTCATTTAACTAATCATGTGAGTATTATTCCACTACATCAATTTATAAACATATTAAAATTTGATTACAATCCGCATAATAGGGTTAACATGAACAAACAGTTTATTTTATACAAATTGTTTTAGTGATTAACAAGAATAAATATATATTTCCATCTACGTCTATCTATCTATTTACAAATTAAATTTCCATAAAGATAACTCAAAAAATTCCTGAATAATTTATTTTTAACAAAAAAAAGAAATTGAAAAACCACACAAATAGTCAAATAATAAGTCCGAATCTCTATAAATAGTTAGATTAATATTTCATAAAAACATAACTTCCATTTTTTTAAAAAAGTAAAAGGAAAAGAAGAAATGTTAGTTGTATTAAATTTGTATTTTGGTATTCAAGTATTTATTTTTGCATTATGAATCAATTTATTCGTTACAAGTAATCCTAACACATCAAAAACTGTTGTGCATCTTATTAGGCTCATGTCAGAGCTTAATTCGATAATCTAAATCGTGCACATTTTAGAAAGTATCGAGTAGAATATACCTGTAAAAAATCACGTCAATCGAATATTGTTATCTCTTTCATCAAGTCACATTTGTATTGAGTTTTATATTTCAAATTATGTTTATCTTCTCTCTTTTTTTTTAAAATACAAATCTGATTTGATGAAAAGGCTAACAATATCAGATTAATGTGACTTTTTACAGGTGTATTTTACTTGAGACCTTCTAAAATGTGAATGATTTAAAATTTTAAATTTAAACCCCGTTTGGGGACTTACCTTTTTAGCCAATTAGTCAAAAAGTTACTAAATTAGTCAAAAAGTCAACCACTCATACCAAAAAGTCAAAGATTCTTTTTTCTCTCTACTTTTTGCACATTTTTTCGTAATTAGCCAAAAAGTCATCCTAAACATACAAGTTTTTTTTACTTACTTTTTTAACTAAATAGCCAAAAAATTACTAAATTAATCTGTTCACAAACGAGGCCTAGTATTAAAATGAACCCAATAAAGTGGGTAACAGTTGCTGCTACTGTACACCATGCGCAGCAACCCCAAATCCCATCAAAATCATGTCCAATGGCAAAAATTCTCAAAGCAAGAGCCAGCCACCACCACCATCATATACACACGGAGCATGTGTGACGACATTATTTGAAATGATTTAAATAAATATATTTTTTAATTTTTTTATAAAAAAATAAAAAAATATATTATGATTCAAAAAAAATAAGAAGTGTGTTATTGTAGCTTATCCTAAATAAGTTCTAAATTCCTTAACAGAAAAAAAATTATTCAGTAATTTTGAAATATGGACACGTGGTATTCTAAATTATTATGATTGGTAGAGAAAATAAATATAGATGAGATTTATGTTGGGTGATTAAAAAATATAAAAAAATATATATTAAATGATAATTGATTAAAGAGTCTTCGGAAATATTTAATAATTTTCCAAGAAGATAACAGGGTGTTTGAGAAGATGATTTTTGACTAAAATAAAAAATTAAAATAATCTGAAAAAAAATAAAAAATAAAAAAAAAACTAAAATAATTAATTTTTAAATCAACTTTACATGATGCAAAATGACAAAATCACCCTAAACTTTTACTCGAGCAAACCCAAGTTGACCCACATCAAATCCAAAATCAAATGCCAGAAATCATGGAATTTACCCAAGGGTAATGCTAAAAGTTCCAAATAATTTATTAAATATTTTAACAAATCTTTACATGATATAAAACTCATATATCAATAAATTTATTTGAACTTCACACCTGTATAAAAAATTTAATAAAATATTTAGGTCGCTAACATTTCCTCTTACACAAAACTGTTCACACATCCAGCCCACATCCCAAGATGTACCGGCCCCGTTTACCGGTCGTCGGTCACAACTCTCAACGTTAGCCGTATCCACAACAGATTCTATTGTTAAATAAAAAATAGTCGTGGTAAAGGTTTCGAAATTTCGAGATTCAAATGCCTTGAATTATGATTTTTTTTTTTTTTTTTTTTTGGAAGAGGTATTATGTGAGATTTGTTAAAAAATTAGACATTTCATATTAACTTAGCCTGTTTAATTTGATAAAATAAATAAATGAGGTCAAATTAATTTTGTGATAAAATTAACAGATCGGTTAGATTTTTAGTTAAAATTTATTAATTCATTCACCATATCAAACCATACAATTGCACTCTAATTTTTTGACATATTTCTACATATAATCACCCTTTCAAAAGAGAAAAAAATCAAAACCATCACATGCCAAAAAAAAAAACAATTTCCAGGCATTCAAGCCTCATTCACCTCAAGCAAGCATTTTTGACAAAAAAATATGGATAAATTACAATGATACCTCTTGAGGTTTATATTTATCATAATTTTTCCTCACATTTAAAAAATTACACTGACCCCTTTGTTAATTTAATTTTATGTATGATGATCATTATGGTAAAGGAAGAACTGTTATAAAACTTTAAATCTCATGAAACAATTTGTAATGAAACTTGAAACCTCAGAGAGAGAATGTAATTTTCAAAAGATGAGAAAAAAATTGTAATAAATATAAATGTTAGGGGTGTCAATGTAATTTACCCAAAAAAATATATACATATCATAGCCATTAATGTAAATTTCATCTACAGTACTTTTCATGTCCGAACATCAGGAGGAACAGAGACAGTTGCGGGGCTCAGTTTTGCAACCGGAACAAATATAACTGTCACAGTCAACAAAAAGAGAATTTGGGAAAAAAATTCCGAGAACCAGGCAAGAGACATAAATTGAACAAAGAACATGAATCTATGGCCAAAAAAAGAAGTAATCTTCATTCCTGTTTCAGTGACGAGTGTTTTCTCTTTACACCATAGCAAAAACACTTTTAAGGAAACCCTAAAATTTGACTCCACTTTTCATACCGATCGCAGGTGTATATACAAAGAAAAAACGATCTGGTTATATTATACCACTAAGATCTTCTCGAAACTCAGCCTAGAGAAACTCATCGGACAAGGAATTGATAAGGTCTTGAACTGACTCGTCACCGACACGCAAAGCTTCGAGAACACGCTCGAAGACGAAGACATGGCAGGGGATGCGAAGAGCTCCTTTTTGCTCGTATCCGTACTCCTGAGCCGATTTGTTGAGCAGCTTCACGAAGATCGGGTGATTTAGGAGCTCTGCGCTGACGACGAAACGTTCCATCTCTTCTCCTACGTACACCGGCAGGTGCCCCTCCGGTACAGTACCGGATCGGAGTTTGGATCGGCGAAACTTCCCCGAACGGAACGATTCCGTCTGGTAGGCTGGAGCCGGCGTCCGAGTCTCGGATCGGAGGAGACAGTACTGCGACGAGTCCGCCACACGCGATAACCGTCGGATCAACTTCTTCATCGTTTTTCTTGTGAGAGAAACACAGATTCTCAGGCACCAAACACAGAGAGAGAGAGAGAGAGAGAGAGAGAGAGAGAGTGTTGGGGCAATGGAGGGAGAACGTGGAAGGAGTGGGGAAGGAAGAGATATAAATATTGGGAAGGGGTTGGAATAAAATAAGGGCGTACACATAGAAAGGTCGTATCCGTACTTGCCAGGTACTATATTATTTCCTTGGAAAATGATTTGTCCCCTAAAAAAGCCTCCCTAATTCCTCTAATGTCTAAAATGACGTCGTTTTGGACAAATTTTTTTTTTTTTTTTGCCTTGGTCTGAATTTTAGGGGGATTAAGGGGCCAAAAATTAGGGCTCCCTAGCATGGTCCTATTTTCTTTTCTATATTTATACGGTAATGCTACGTCGCTCGAAAAAATTCCCCTCGAATCCCCTTAATCCCAGAAACGACGTCGTTTCTGCATTTTTTTTTTTTTTTTTCCTGGTTCAATCAGAAACGAGGGAGAAGAAGAAGGAGAAGAGAAGAGAAGGAAGGAGGAGGAGGAAGGAGGAGGACTGGAGGGGGTCATAACCACGGGGAGGAGGAGGCGGAGGCGGGGCCGGAGGCGAGGCAGAGGCGGGGGCTGCCGGAGACGACGATCGGGCAGAGGCGGGGGCTACCGGACACGACGATCGGGCAGAGGACGACGATCGAGCTCCTCATCTTTCCTCTCTTCTCTTCTCTCTCTCTCTCTCTCTCTTCTGAAATTAGGGGGATTCGGGGGGAGGAAATTAGAGGGACAAATCATTATTCTTAGAATGAATAATGTTTGAGAGCTCGAAATTTTGTCCCCCCTAATCCCCCTAATGCCCAAAACGACGTCGTTTTGGGCTTTTTTTTTTTTTTTTTCTTCCATTTTCGACTCTGAAACGCAGAAGAGGGAGAGGGAGAGCAACAGAGAAGAAGAGGGGAAGAGAGAAAGAGAGGTCGTCGACTAGCCCAGCCCGATCGTCGTCCCCGTCGTCGTCCAGCCCAGCCCGATTGCCGCCTAGCCCAGCCCCGCCTCTGCCCAGCCCCGCCTCTACTCAGCCCTGCCTCCGCTTCCTCCTCCCCTGTGATTATGGCCCCCTCCAGTTCCTCTCCTCCTCCTTCCTTCTCTTCTCCTTCTTCCTTCTGATTTTCTGGTTCTGAAACAAAAAAAAAAAAAAAATTAGGGGGATTCGGGGAGCTCATTTTCAAGCTCCCTAGCACGACCGATTTAGAATGGAAAATGATTTGTCCCCCTAAAAATGCCCCCCCTAATCCCCTAATGCCCAAAACGACGTCGTTTTGGGCTTTTTTTTTTTTTTTTTTTGCCTTGGTTTGAAATTTAGGGAGATTAGGGGGCCAAAAATTAGGGGGATGTAGCAAGGCCCTAAATAGTTTGAAATGTTTTAAATAAGTGTATTTTTTGACATTTTATAAAAAGATATATAAAAAAAATAAAGAGAAGATATTGATTGAAATAACTTAAAAAAGATAAAAAGATGAACTAAAATAATATACGTCAAACAACCCCTTACTTTCCGAGAAAACTGTTTCCATACATGCATCAATTCAATTCCTAAGTAAATCCGGAAAAAAGATAATTCAAATAATTTACTTTCAGAGAAATGAAGAGTTATATTTATTACAGATAAGCATTACAAGGTGTTTTTTTTTTTTTCATCTTTTAAATAAAAAAAAGTGGCTCATCATATCGGAGTTAGGGTGCCTGCTGTGCATCCAGCACAATAGATATTGCTGTGTGATTTTATGGACTTATTTCGCGATTCGTTTTGATAATCTGAACCGTTCATATTTTATAGTACATCGAGTAAAACATATTTGTAAAAAATTAAGTTAATCAAATATCGTTAACCCTTTCATCTACTCACATTTGTATTCATTTTAATACTTTAAATCACAATGTCGTTTATTTTTGAAGATTCAAATATGAGTGGATGAAAGAGTTAACGATATCTGATTAACTTAATTTTTTACAAGAATATTCTACTCGATATATTCTAAAATATGAATGGTTCGGATTATTAAAACCGACCTCAAAATAAGCCCATTGAACCGTACAATAGTGCTTGCTATGCATCTAGCACATCAGGCATCCCAACTTCCATCGTATCCAAATATATATATATATACATATTTGATCTATTAAAATAGTAAGATTCCAATCTGTATATATAGATAGGGCTTTTTGTGGGTATTAAGGCTAAGTTTGGCATCCCTTAAAAAAGTAAAAAAGTTAAAAAGTTACTATCATATTTAAGTCGCAACATCTTATTTTAGTCACATCGCCCCTCTACCATATCACTTTAAACCCAACCCATATTTTATAAAAAATCAAAAAATATACTTATTTAGATCATCCCAAACAACCTCTAAATATACAAGTTAAAAAAGAATGAATAAAATTCAATCGCCGGCTTGTGAAGCAGTGGATTCAGGAAGGGTCAAAGTTAGGTTCGGAGCAATTGTCCTACTCTCCCTTGTGGTATTTATTCCTCAAGTAAAGCAGCATAAATATGAATTTAACAACTAAAAATCTACGCCTTTTCATTTTTTGATTCCTTTTGAAGATAGAAGTTCAACCCATGAGATTTTCTTGTAATAAATAAATGTATGAGCAAAAATGATGACACTTACTATATTACACAAAATAGCCCACATATTTGAAATGAAATATTCTTGTTATTATAAGAAATTATAGTTTTTATCAAGATCTTTTTGTCATGCAAAAAAAAAAAAGAAAAAAAGAAGAGTAATCAATGCTATGAGATACTTGCCTCTTAAATTCTGTAAAAATAAATAACTTTTGGCAAAAAAAAGAGCCTTTTGATGATGAATGTTATTAAAATAGAAAGACACATAAACAATTGACTCTCATTTGGTGGAGTTTGATTTTGTTCACGCAATATACATATTTTTTAATTAGTGAAAAATGATGGGATCTACATTTTAAAGGGAGATCAATGTACTTTTTGGAAATGGGCCCATTTTTTATTTTTATTTTTTTGTTACAGGAAAATCCTGGCCCATTGTTTTAGACCAAGTAGAATTTTTATGGCAGTGGTTTTGGTCCAGTCCATGATCGGATTGGACCGTGTTGTTGGGCCCGTGAGGGCCCACCACGGGTCCCGTTTTGATAATCCGAACCGTTCAATGTGTAGAACTCGTCGAGTACTATATGCCTGTAAAAAATCATGTTAATCGGATATCGATAGCTATGTGAACAAAACAGTTTTTTAACAATCGTTAATTTTTTCACCGTCCATTTTTTTTTTATACAAAACTGATTTGATCACATAGCTATTGATATCCGATCAACGTGATTTTTTACTGGCATGTAGTACTCGACAAGTTCTACACATTGAACGGTTCGGATTATCAAAACGGGCCCAAAAAATGGGCCCCATGGGCCGAACTGGACGGGTCCGGTCTTGATCTCAACTTGAGACAAGCTGGACCCAATTTTTATATTTGTCACACACTAAAATTATAATTTTTATAAGTGAATTTTGATATTTACCCTTACTTTAACAGTGTTTATTGACAAAGTTAGACCGTGGGATCAGATTAACACACACAATTTTATATATTGAGATTTAAATTGATACAATTTAAATACTAAGAATTAAAATGACATAAATTACGTACTTTTAAAAATTAAAAATTAAAAATATAATTAATCATATTTAATTTTGTAGTAAAGTTCAACAACATATTACAATAATTATATAACAAATGCAACAATAGCACAAGAATGAAAAAAAACAAAAACAAAAACAAAAATAAAAACAAAAGTAAAACAAAACAAAAAACAAAGACAATGGGAAAATGGCTGAGGTTTGCCTGTGGAAGGAAAAGATGTGGACCACCAAAATTGGTTTTCACCGTTTGATTGATATACTTGGTTCTAGTGTGTAACCAACAAAATGTGTTGGTGACATTCACATCACCCAAAAAGTGTTTGTGGCTTATGATGTGTGTTTGATAAGTAACGATGCATTCACGTATCTAAATAAAGGTTTTGTTTTTAATTGATCAGTTGTGATTTGTGGCACTAATTTTTTGAGCACTAATGACACTAATTTCTATATCAGGTAAAAAAAAAAAAAAAAACAAAGTTACCAAAATAGAAAATTAGTGCCATTAGTGCCAGCAGTTTTAGAGCCACAAATCATTTTTCTTAATTGATCATATATATCTAAATGAAGCTATGATAAACTAAAAAATTTATATATAATATAATATGAACTTACGTGGATCTTTCATTTTGAATAAAATATTTGATATTTTTTATTAACAAAAATAATATTATCATATATATAAGAGTATCATTGTATCAACATCAAACTAGATATTTTTAATATTTTAACTAAAATATTGAATAAATAACTAAATTTTGCTTATATTAAATTAGTTATCAAGTTAGCCATTTTAATTTTATGGTTTTGACTCAATAAATGTAGCGAGTAGTTTACCTTCGCCAAACATTAAAAAAGTATTACTTTTTATATTTTGAAATTAAGTGTATTGAGTTTATAAAATATAATTTCAAATTAAAATGAATAAAACAATATAGAGAAATAATAGAGAGTTTGTTTGAGAAAGTATTTAAAAATGGGACATTTACACACATTAAAATTTTAATAGTCAGAATTACCCTTCAAACAATAATTATTCATCATTTATGATTATCTATAAAAGAATATAATGATTTGACATTTATTATAATTTTCAAAATTTTAAAATATCAACTTTCAAATTGAAAAAACTAAAAAAAATTATGTACAAAAAAAAGAAACTAATCAATGTATTTGATTTTAGTTTTCTAAACATTAAGTTTTTTGTTTTTTTGCGTATTTTGTTTTTAGTGAATTTTTTTTTTTAATTTTAAGTAATTTTTTTTTTAAAATTTTTTTAGATGCACTTTAGTTAGATATATCTAAATAGTCAAATATTTGTGAAAAATATTTTTAAAAATTAATAACTATACAAAAATATGAAAAATATATTGAATTTTTTTTTTTTTTTTGTATTTTTTGGTATTTAATGTGTTTTTTAAAGATTTTTTTCCACAAATATTATATCTTTTAACTGTATTCATGTTAGATGTGTCTAAAAATTAAAAAATAAATTGCTTAAAATATTAAAAAAATCATTGAAAATATTAAAATACAAAAAATAAAAAGTAGAATTTTTGAAAACTGTTTTTTGAAAATAAGAACGAAACAAACTGATTTTTTTATAAAAAAAAAATGAAACAACTTAATTATTTTCTGTGCAAAACTGAAAATTTTGTGTCTATAAAGAAGCATGATGATGAAATATTGATGTGTGAAACTTAATAAATAAATAAATAAATAATTTTAAAAATGAAAAAATTGATAATATTTTTAGTTTTAAAATTGAAAAAAAATTGATAATATTTTCGATTTTATTGGATAGTTGAATCAAACTAATAAGTAGAAGAACAAAAACGTTTAATCTCATGCTCTTTTTTTTTTTCATCAGTTAGTGAAACAATTATCTAAAATATTACTATGCAAAATTAATAATATTCTTAGTTTTAAAAATTGAGAAAAACTGATAATATTCTCAGTTTTATTAAATAGGACTTATTGATTTAAAAAAAAAATTAGATAGAACATGAGATACTATAATATTTGTAAATAGGACTTGTAAATAATTAACTCTTTAAAAAGATGTAAAATTAAAGTAAAAAAATAACTTTTATATTAAAATAAAATAAAATTTTAACTAATTTGACGTTGATACTCTAATAAAATTATTTTGTCACTGTATAAATGAGATGCAATTTTTCTATATTACCAATTTAATTTGTGATTGACTGTGGGGGACAACTAGAATTAGGCTGTTGAGTTTGTGTTTCGGCCAACGAATAAATCCGGAATATGAATTACGGTCCGTCAAAATTAATGTTTTTTTCTTTTAACCGTTTAAAAGGTTTTTAGGAATTATTTAGAATTATTTAAATAAATATATTTTTGAGAAAAATAAGAATAAATTTCAAGTTTAGATAATTTGAACTATTTAGTCCCGTAATTTATTTTGTAGACTAATTGGTCCATCTCAATGTTAGATACACTTAAGCCCACGAATGTACTACATGGATTGGCTGTTTGGAGGGGTATATTGGGCATTTAGATAATATTGTAGTTACTAAGAAGTCCAAAAGTATACTATAACATTTTTTTCCTTTTCTCTCCATTGCGAACAAAATGAAAGCTCAAAAATGAGAACGTCAACGTTTCGTTGACGATATTGCAGTGTTAATTCTCAGTTTGTATGAGTTGAACACTGAATTTGGGAACGTTACATCCAGAATTCATTATTCCCCAAATAACATTGCAAAACCCTCAAAAAACCCTAAAAAATCATGGAAATCCCTTCTATCAAATTTACAAAGGCGAAGCGGCATAGGCACTAGGACATCTTGAAGTGTGAATAACATTGAGGACGTAACGTCGGTGATTTAAAATTAATTCGTCAATCGCATCGTTGATCGTGTGTTAGTGCGATGACAACAAATATGGGTGTCTTTGATGTTAGTTTGGTTATTTGTGGAACAATATGACGTCAAGGCCGATACTTGAAATGAGTTTTTGTTTTATTGGTGCGTCATGTGGGGTTTAGGTGATCTTGTTCACGTCGCACGTTTAGGGTTTACCATTGATTGCAGATATGATGTTGTATATGTTTGTAATGTGACAGACACATGGTTTTGTTGGTTAATATTGTAATATTTTCAAGGGTTTGGGGGTTACCAGTGATTGCAAATTTGGTGTTGTACATGTATATAATGTAGCAGATGTATGGTGTTGTAGCTAATGTTTGTATGATTAGGTGTGTATTTTGTAATGTTGGGGGCTAATGGAAGGATGTATGCCTGAAAGTGTTGGTGAGGTTTGGTGAGATTGTCAGACTGTATCGATATTATGTTGTGTGGTTGGTGTTTGGTGCTAATGTTATAGGTTGTTAGTGGGAGGCTTGATGGTATGGCAATGTGGCTTTAGGCTGATGTTATGTAGGTAAATGCGAACGTTACAACCCACACTGTAATAACCATCATCACTGATTACTGATTAAGTACTGATTACTGCTAAATCGAGATCGATTATGATTGATAATTGAATTGACTGAAATACTGAACTGACTGACTGAAATCTGAGACTGATTGATTGACCGTAACCGTTTAAATGCATAATCTATCTGTTTGACTACCAAATTATCTGTTCTTGTCTTATGCATTAACTGCAAATTGAAGACCTTATCAGCGGCCAAATCTGGAATTGATTGATGTTCTGTGTTTATCATGATTAATGTGATTTTATGGCACATTTAATTGAAAATCGATTTGGTATGATTAAATTAGATTAAATGAAGCTAATTGAAGAGTTGAGCTTAATTACAATTATGCCATTGTGAGTGGGCCACTACCTTAGATCAAGCTTGAGCCTTATCACACTCAAACACAACATTTCATTAGCCAAGCTCCTTGCTCCCACCGAATTAGAGAAAGAGAGTAGAGAGTTAGAGTGATTTCATCTTGAAGTAATTGTAGAAGATTTGTGCAATTGAGCTTCCATACTTGTAATAGAAGACCATAGGTAAGGGACTCAACCTCTTGATTGTGCACTTAAGTAAATTCTTGCATGATTCATGTCTAATTGAGGAGCTAAGTTATGATTTAGTTTAATAATGTTGCATTGTAGCTTGAATCTTGCATGCATGCGTGCATTGATGAGTTTTGGGTTGATTTCATGACAAGTGTTGCATGCATGTTCATATTCATGTTAAAGACCATGATTTCATCTTGCTCTTGAAGAAATGAGCTCAGTTGAGCTAACATTTGAGGCTTTGAATTGATTGAATTCATGGATGTTGCATGTTCATCATGTTTATGAAAATTGTTTTGAAAATGGATTTAATTGAACTACCCTTGGGCTTTGATTTTATAAATTGAGCTTGGAATCATGTAATATTATGAGTTTACAAGAGTTTTCCAGAAATTCAGCCCAAGAGGATCGATTTTGATGCTTTGAAACTTGATTTTGATCTTGGAGTTCAAATATGGAATTTCCAGATTTTGGTCGTCCGCTTGAGCGGGGGAAGTGCCGCTCGAGCGGGGAAATCGAGCTCCCAGCATCTCTCACTGTTTTACAGTCCGCTCGAGCGGGGCATTGTACGCTCGAGCGGAGGCTTGTGTCACACGCTCGAGCGGGGAAGTTGACGCTCGAGCGGGGACCTTTGTTTGCTTGTCCGCTCGAGCGAGGAAACCTGCGCTCGAGCGGGACCCTGTTTCACTGAAAATTCTGAAAATGTTTTCTGAATGCATCTTTGCATCCTCTTTCCATCCTAGGCATTCCTAGGGCATATTTAAGGCATCTTAAAGAGGATATGGATGTAGAACACACTTGGGCAAATTTAGGGATTAGGTTATTATCTTTCCCAACCATGAAACTTAGTGTGTGTTCAATCTGTTAACTGTATAGGGTTGGCATTCCAGGGAGACGCGCTCTAGCATACTGTAGCCCAGAACTCTGTGAGTAACAATTGTATAAAGATATGTTCAAAAATGATTATCTTCTAAACTGTTTACTGAACTGAACTGTTTACCGAGTTGAACTGTTTTATGAACTGTTTACTGTTAACTGAATGAATGTATGTCTTATATTCTGAACTGTATTGTGGCATCTTTAGCAACTACTGTTTACTGATTGATGGCCATCAATTGACTGTTCGGTCTTTTAAGACCTACTGTTTACTGTACTGCTACTGTCACGGATATCTCTGGAGCAAAGTGCTGCACAGACCTAAGTGCTACAGTGTGAGCCACCTCTAGAATCTGTGCGAGACACCTCTTGAGTCCATACTGGGCTTTAAGCCAATCTGTGAAATCTGGAGCAAAGTGCTGCACGGACCTAAGTGCTACAGTGTGAGCCACCTCTAGAATCTATGCGAGACACCTCTTGAGTCCATGAGAACTGTACTGTTACTGTTACTGTTATTGTTACCGTTACTGTCACTGTACTGTTATTGTCACTGCTACTGCTACTGCACTGTTACTGTTACTGTTACTGTTACCGCTACTGCACTGTTACTGTACTGTACTGTACTGTTACCGTTACTACTACTGTACTGACACTGCTACTACCACCGTACTGTTTTGCTATCGATTGTGCCACGTACGATTACTATGATTTCTAAATGACTGATATGACATGAAGTATAAGCCGCCAACTGTATAACTGATCTACCGTGGCAAACGGCTGTTTAAAACACTGAAAGGACATTCTTTCTGGACCACCTTTACACATTATGTTATTCATTGGGCTTTAGCTCACTGCTCATATATATATGTAGGTGTACAGGCACCAGACCGCGGCTAGGAGCGTCAGGCAAGCTTTAGTTTCGTCAAGCCAACCACTGTGCCTCACTGCGAGGTTTCGAGCCTTTCAAGCTATGGCTTAGGGGTGTTTTAATCTCCCCGTATGTCCCTGTATCTGATTGGTATTACTGTATAGACTGACAGCACTGTACTGTACTATTAATAGGGATTAAGTCCCTGTACTGAATGATTGTAAATATTGTGCATACTGTTCTGCACTGAGTGTCTATATATATGAAAAATCTTTTTACATACAGACTATCACAGCTCATTGGACATTGTTTATTTACTGTTCTGGCTTCCGCCATGCCCCTGTACTCTGTACTACTGTATTACTGTTAAGCAGGCCTTCGGTAATCTCGGATTACTGGCCGGTTACGGTGCTAAACTCATAGGGGCGGGTTTGGGTCGTGACACACACACCTCTCCAGGAAAACGCAAACGATTTAACATCAATAATGTAACACCAAGTAAGCAATATCAATAATCCCCACAACGACTCCACAAAATCCCTAAAAAAAATGGAAATGTTAAACGATACCTTATCCACATACACTCAATCCCAAAAAAAAATCAAAAACATAATCACAATAAGGGGCAAACAAGTAAACTCAAATATTACTGAATCAAATAAAAAATACATACTACAAATAAAAAGAACTATTTGGTTAATAAAAAAACATACATGACTAAATGGACTAACATTTTCCCAAATGGGATTTATGAGTAATTTTTCTTATATTTTTGATTTTTTAAGAAAAAATATATACAAATATGTTACTTAAATAAATATACTTATCTAAATAAGTGCATTTATTTAGGTACTATTTGGCAACCCCTATAAAAGTATATATTTTTTATCCTTCTATCTTTTTTGGATTGCATTACCTCTTTATTTTTTTCACATCTTTTTTATAAAAAGTCAAAAAATATATTTATTTAGGCTTTGTTTGGCAATTGTCTTTTTGGTTAAAAAAGTATAAAAGACAAAATAAGCTAAATAAAAATGTTATATTTAATAGGAATGGCAACGGGCTGGGGCGGGACCGGAGACTACACTCCCCATCCCCAATCCCCGAAGGCTCAAAAATCCCCGTCCCCACCCCCGATCCCCGGCAGAGGAACCCATCAACTCCACGTCCCCATCCCCTAACGAGGATCGGGTTTCCCCGACCCCGAAAATCCCCGAGTTTTTTTTTTTTTTAATTTTGTTCAACACAACAACAAATCAATATATATCACTATGTTTCGTCATCATCAACAAATCAATGTGTACACAGATCAGATCACACATATTTAAATTAAAAAAAATTAATCTGAAAAAAAAAATCTGTTTTCAACAACAATATGCTTCATCATCATCAACAAATCAATATGTGTACACAGATCAGATCACACACAGATTTAAATTTAAAAAACAAAATTAATCTGAAAAAAGAGAGAGCGAGGAATAGATCTGAGTTCATAGATCAGATCACAGAGAGAGAGAGAGAGAGAGAGATAACAGATCTAACAAATTTGAGCGACGCCAGTGACCAGGCGCGAGATCGACAGTGGTTGGCTGTGGCGATGGGTTCGGTGGTGGTGATAGAAAGACAGACCTTCTGCGGCGGTGGCGGTTGCCATGAGAAATAGAGAGAGACGAAGTAGAGAGAGAGAAAGAGAAAGAGATGGGGTCGGGGCCAGCGGTGGTGGTGTCACCGCGTCAGTGACTGTGAGAATGAGACAGTTGTCAAAGAGAGAAGAACGAGAGTTGAGAGAGAGTGAGAGAGAGAAGAACGAGAGACTAAAAGAGTTGAGAGTGTGAAAGTGTGAGATTAGAGTCAAAGAGTGAGAGATATACGAAAGTGAGAGATATATAATTATAATAGTATATACGCGAGGAAGCTTCGGGAAAATTTCGGGGTAGAGTCGGGCCGGGGCCGAGAAACTAATCCCTGTCTCCGGCCCGAAAATGATCGGGAATGTATTTTTTAATATCAACCCCGCCTCTATGGGAAATAATTTTCGAAGAAAAACTAAATTATCGGGACGGGGCGGTCCGGGTCCCCGTCAAGCCGGGTTGATATTGCCATCCCTAATATTTAACTTATAATTATTTTATTTTTTATGTCAAAAAATTCAAACCAAATTTGAGCGACGCCAGTGACCAGGCGCGAAAACGACAATAGCTGGTTGTGGCGGTGGGTTCGGTGTGGTGACAGAAAGACAGACCTTCTGCGGCGGTGGCGGTGGCGGTGGCAGTGGCGGTGGCGGTGGCGATGGCCAGAGACAAAGTGGAGAGAGAGAGAGAGAGAGAGAGAGAGAGAGAGAGAGAGAGATGGGGTCGGGGCCAGCGGTGGTGGTGTCACCGTGTCGGTGACTGTGAGAGTGAGAGAGTTGATAGAGAGAGAAGAACGAGAGTTGAGAGAGAGTGAGGGAGAGAAGAACGAGAGACTAAGAGAGTTGAGAGAGTGAGAGAGAGACGAACGAGATAGTGAAAGAGTGAGATGAGAGTTAGAGAGTGAGAGATATACGAAAGTGAGAGATATATAATTATAATAGTATATACGCGGAGAAGCTTCGGGGAAATTTCGGGCGAAGCCGGGGCCGGGGCCGGGGCCGAGAAACTAATCCTCGTCTCCGGCCTGAAAATCATCGGGGATGTATTTTTTAATACCAGCCCCGGCCCTATGGGAAATAATTTTTGGGAAAAAACCTATTTATCGGGACGGGGCGGTCCAGGTCCCCGTCAGGGCGGGTTGATATTGCCATCCATAATATTTAACTTATAATTATTTTATTTTTTATGTCAGAAAATTCAAACCAAATAAATTTTTAATCTCGAATTAAAATAATAAAAAAATTAACTTAAAAAAGTCAATTGTCAAACGGTAATTTAAATTATCCTAAATACGCTCTTAGAGAATGCTAAACAAATTCGTAGGGTTCATTTGGGATGTGAATTGGCTTTTTAGCTTTTTGTTCTTTTGGCTATTTTAGCCTAGGGCTAAAAAGCCTCTTTTGGGATAGGTTTTTTGATTTTTTTGACTTTTGTAAGAGAAAAAATAAAATGATTATGAGCTAAATATGATATTTTGTCTTATTGGGTTAAAAAACTTATTTTGTTTTTCTGTGACTAAAATAACTAAAAAGCAAAAAAACCTGATATGGCAAACGAAGGTTTAGTCTAAAATTTTAGCATATAAGTCAGCTAATTATTCCCCAAAGATTAGAATAAGGGTCAGGAGTCCTTTTGGATCCAAAATCTAAGAAGAAGAAGACAACGCTTGTTATGTCTTTCAAAATTGTGAGATTTGGGTAAACTAAGGGTCATTAAGGTGTAAATTTGGCCCCGGCCGACCCATGTCGGGCCTTGCAAGTTCCCGCCAAAATTCAGGTCATGGCCCAAAAAATTAAGCCTAGGCCCAGGGGGTATTCGGGCCTTGGGTTGGGCCTCGGGCTTGGGCTCAGGCTTGGGGCGGGCTTAGGCAAGTCTGAACAATTTTTTTTTGTTTTTTTTTATTTTTTCTACTAAAATTTTATTATTTTTCACTAAAAAAACACTGGGTCTCGGGTGGACCGAGTCTTGAGTGGGTATTAAGTGGACCGAGGGCCGGGCCGGACTTCAAAATGATAGCCCAAGCCCTGGTCTAGGGTCTCGGATTGGGCTCGGGTCCGAGCCCAAACGGGCCTAAACGGGCTGGGCCGCCCACGAGCCGCATGCCATTTTTACACTCCTAAAGGTCGGTTTGTTTTCAGGAGTAGAATTAAGAAGATTGATAGTGAGAAAATTAATAGTGAGTGAATTGTTAGGGAAGGAATTGATAGTGAGAGGATTAGTAAAATTATATTTGTTTTGATAATAGTTATCAGTGTAGAAATTATTAAATTAAATAAATATAAAATAATAAAACAAATTAAATTATAATTTTTACTTTTAAAAAAAAAAGACGAAAACGTTAAACATTAATGTTGAAAAAAAAATACCCAATATGTAAAAAAAATAAAATAAAATTTGCAGTTGACCGACTAGACGTCTCGGCCGAACGACCGGTAACACCCTAAGTCAAACAAACTATTTTCTAATACTATCTCCTGGCCTAGACTGTTAATATCCTCACCCAAAGCCTTGCATAGTCCGAAAGGACTACCAATCCAGAGTCCTATAAACCAAACAAACATAATTTATGTTCATTGTTCATCACTAGGAGTCAGAAATGGACTTCTACAATGGAAAACAAACGGGGCCTAACAATGCATGTGAATGTGCATACTAATGCAATAATATCTATAGCTTTGCTCTCCCTATTTAAATTAGGCTATTACTACTACAATAGAGATGCCCTCATCAGGACAAAAAAATTATGAGGCAAAGGGGTATAGGGGTATGGTCTAGAGGGTTGGGTTAGAGGCAAGGTTATCTTAAAAATTGTGTAGGGTACTCCATAAAATATAGCACTGTAGTTTAAATTGGGCCCGACCCAGCTCATCGGGGCCCAAGCTCATGTTTGGATTGGCTCATGTCGCGCCGCTTGGCGTCTTGTCAAAATTCTGGTTGGGTCGGGCTGAGCCAACGTACGGGCCAGAAAATTAGGTCAAAGCCTAAGCCTACGGCCAGGGGGTATTCAGGCATTACGCGGGCCGACAAGCCTAAGCTTGCGTCAGGCTTAGGTCAAGCCTAGATGGGCCTAAATATTTTTTATCACTATTTTTTCTACCAAAATTTTATTCTTTTCCACTAAAAATGACATTAGGCCTTTGGTAGACCAAGCCTCAGGCTTGGTTTTAAGTGGGCCTTGAGCAGACCGACAGGGTGGGCCACACGGGCCAGGCTCAGACGCCGAACCAGACTTCAAAATGATGGCCCATACCCAGGGTCCTGGTTTGGGCTTGAGCCCAGGCCTAATCGGGCCTAAGTGGGCCAAGCCCACCCTAGGTCACGGGCCATTTTTACACCCCTACGTGTGAGGTTGGAAGAAGACCATGTAAAATTGTAAACGAACCGAGTTGTTTCATGAATAACTTGAGCTCAACTCATTTAAAATTTATTTGAGTTCGATTCATTTACAAAATGAATGAATTTGAACTCAATTTTATGCTTGTTTATTAATCAAGCTAAACTTTAATAACCACAAACTCGGTTCAACAAGACTCATGAATATAAAGAAAATAAATTAATATTTATTTTTAATAATATAGCTAATCAATTTTTATTAATTCATTTTATTATTCTATTTGTGTTTTGATGTTTGTATAAATTAATATATTTAATTGATGAAATTTATTATTAATATATATTGTTAATATTTTACCCACAATTTTTATTTTCTTTTATCTTAATAAGTAATTTAATTAAAGTTTTTTTTTTTCAAACTCAAACTCGACTCATTTATGCAATGGAGTTGGCTCGAGTTTAGGTCTCAATTATTTAAAGCATTGGTGTTAACCCCTATCTTTCTTCTTAGAACCTGTACATTTTTCATTTTTTTTTTAAATTCTAATTTTGTCCCAACCTAAAATCCTATTTTTACCATCATTTTTAATCTTCTAACCCTGATTTTCTAAACCTTAATCCTAATCCTAATCACCTTCGGCAGTCACCACCATCTCCGACGAGGGTTGGCTCTGAGGTGAGGTGACTAAGGCGATCGCCTCCGGCCTCCAATTTTGACCAAAATTTAGGACCCCCAATTAGGGGAGTGCATCATGTCGTGTTATTTCATAATTACTTCAATATTAGCTATTTTCATGTTGTCGTATGGTGTTATTTTGATTTGTGTCCAATTGATGTTTAATATGAAAACTTTCACTTTTAGTTAAATATAACTTAGCAAGTGTATGAAGAAATTAAAATTTTTCCCATAAGTTGAATTTTATAAAATTTATTTCTACTAAATGAAATTATTCATAGAATGTTTGATTTTAATTCAATTGCATTTTTCTAATTGAAAAATTTGTATCTTATTACTATATATTTTTTACTAGATTGACTCTAAAATAGGTAACAAAAAATCTTAAATGCAAAAAAAATATTAGCCTTAATTATTATTTTACATACTTTTTTATTCAGTTAGATGAGTTAAATAAAATATTAAAAAAATATCATGGCATCCCTTAGTGAATATTAAAATATATAACTAATAATTCAAGTTATTGAGTCGTGTCATACTTGGATTCATGTTAAAAAATAGTCAATCCTAACTTCTTAATTTTATATATTGCTTTAGTTGTATCGAAAATTCTCATCCTTACTCCCAATTAATTTTAGTTATTATAGCATTGGTAAGCTAAAAAATAAAGGGGCTATCTAAATTTTGTTAAATTGTATATATATATTTGTTATCTAAATTTATATTATATATATATATATCTTTGGTAAGCTAAAAAATAAAGGGGTTATCTATTATATATATATATATATATTTGTTATCTAAATTTTGTTAAATTGTAATGCAATAGAAATAAATTTTTATCCATTTTGTTTTATCCAAACAATTTTTTTTCTTTCTTTGGGTAATGATATATGAAGGGCCCAATTAAAAAATTCGTCTTAAGCCCCTAATAACTCAGAGCCGGCCCTGTCTCCGACCACCCTTCACCGTCGCAACCACCACCATCTCTAACTACACCTCACCGCTGTAACCACCACCATCTCCGACCACCCCTTAGAGAGAGAGAGCGAGATCGAGCGAGAGAAAGGTAGAGAAAGTAAGATTGAGCAAGAGAGGGAGAGAGTGAAAGATCGAAACCCTAATCCTAGCCCTAGGGTTTTCAAAAATGGCAGCAGTAGTAGGTCATGATTAGGGTTGCGATGGGGAGAAGAAGGAAAAAAAGAAAAGAAAATGAGGTAGTGATAATGGTAGTAGTGGATCGCAATGGGGAGAAGAAAAAGAAGAAGAGGAAGAGACAATAGGGCACGATGGTCTTTTGAGGCGGGCAACGGAAGTGTGATAGAGTTGGAGAGGAAGCGATTGATAGGAGGCTGTAACGGTTGTGGCTGCTTTGGGAGCTGTTGGAGGGAGAAGAAGAAGAAGGGAAGTTGTCGGACGTGACGGCCGAAGGTGGTGGTGACTGCGGGAGGTGGTGAAGATGGAATTAGGGTTAGGGTTAGGGTTAGGGTTTAGGTTTGGATTTGGGGTTAGGAGTATAGTTGATATTAAGGTGGAGGGTCAGAGAGAAAATGGAGGGATTTCATTTTGTTGGGTGGGGGTTCAAAGAAGTGGAGGTCAAAATAAAAAAGTGAAGGCAAATAGCAGCTCTCGTTATTTAAGCTTGACTTAGGCTCGATTTGAGTTCAAGCTCAACTAATTTTTGATAAACAAACTTGAATATTTAAAAACTCAACTAGACTCGTTTGTAACCTTAAGGTAGAATACCCCAAAGTTATCAACCATTAGAATAAATAAATAAATAAACAAATAAATTTGTTATCATGTTTAATGCGTTTTATTATATATTAAGATTTCATAATTAAAAATTATTAGTTGAAGGTGCCTTTCTATCATATTCCATAATCAATTACAAAATTACCAACATAAATATCATTAGCAGAATCCCAATTCGGATGGTAAGATATTAAATGATTCAAATGGCACAAGATCTTGAATTGTTTAGAATTTTAAAGGGATTATAATCCTAATTAAAAAATTGTGTATATTACGATTCTAATCCTATCGAAAAAATAAATCTATTATTTTGTTCTTACATATATCTATATAACCTATAAATAAATTCATTTTTTCAAATATGTTTTTTTTAATTTATGTTAATATAGAAGATACATTCTATCAAAACTATTATTATTTTTTAATAAATTTAAAATTATGAAACATATATTATTATTGATAAATTTTTATTTTATCTTATATTAAAAATAAAACTTATGATTTTCAATCAGATTTACAAATTCCTCCTAATGATCACACCCAAAATCCTAATTTTAACAATCTTGAATATGTTTAACCATAGTGAAAACTTTGCAATACAAATTATTTCATTCAAATTACTCTATAAATATTTGATGTGGTTGATTTTGTATGAATTACCTAATAATTTTTCGTACTTGGGGGTAACGTGTTATTTTACAATGCGTACCAAACAGAGAATAAGTTAAACATGAAGTGAGGAGAGGGTGTGCCGGAAACGTTGGGTGCGTGATTACCGGGTGGTCCCCACACCCACACTTTCTCATCCTTTCTCTCTCATCTGTCACTCTTTACCTTTGTCTTTTTTTTGTAATGTTTTGTTTGTTTGGTTGCTTTAATTCCGTAGTCCGTTGCAGTACAGCTTCCGTGATGGATGTCGCTTTAACGCCTTGTCTACGTGTCGCTTTAACGCCTTTGTCCTTTTCACCCCTTTCACTTTTCTCACCCTCCCCCACTCGCGCGTCCACCAAATTGTCTCACCGTTTGATTAATGCTTTATTTTGATTTTTTTAATCAAATGAAACCTAAAAATAAACATTTTAATCAAATAATAATTTTATTATAGTAAATTAAACGCTACTTAAATTCTTCTCTCTTTCTCTTATTTAAACTTATTTAGCGAGTTTGAAACTTGTCTGGATTTGAACTCTTTAGTTTTTTTTTTTTATAATACATTTATGTTTATCAAATCCATCAGTAAATTATTAAAAATTTAATTTAAAATTTTGAAAGAATTAAATATATATATATATATATAACTTGGTTTGAGATGATATAAATAAGTATACTTTTTTACTTTTTACAAAAAATATGCAGAAAAATAGAGAGATGATGCGACTAAAAAAAGATAAAAGGATAAAAATTGTGTACTTATTAGTACACCCCAAACAACCCTTTAATTTACTTGCATAACTACATATGACTCTTTTGAAAAGTGGGTTAGTATCTGTATGAGAGAGTTCAAGAACGTCGTTGAAAAATTCGAAGATCTTTGAAAAAAATTCAAATTATCTAGAAAATAATGAGATGTTTAGATTCTTCAATAGTCACAATTAAGAACACAAAAGTAAAGAGATGATGATGATAAGAAATTGAGTGAAGAAGAATGCAAAGTAGTTAGAGAGAGAATAATGGTAAGGCTCTCCCATAAATTTCTCACTTTCACTCTCAAGGTAGATAATGAAGAAGAGAAATTAGTTCTTTCCTAAAAAATGTCTCTCCAAAATCCAACCCTTGTAAATCAATGGGTAGGTGCTATTTATAGGCACATCATGATGTAGGATAGAGCTTATGTGTAAGGCACATGGAAAATATTTTCTCTAACAACCTTGTCCGAGGAGATGACCTCTTCGAGGATAAGGAAAATCCCGAAGAGGAGATTAATTTCTCGGCGAACCCTTCTTCTTAGTCACATCTAACCAATGATCCCCAATCATCCTAAAGGGGGCAGTCCCGGAGGACGCCCTACCGCAAAAGGGCCAAGGGTAGTTCAAGAGAACGCCCTGTCGCAAATATTGCCGAGTCTTAGGGACCCCCTAAATAGTGCCACCTCAACCCAGGTCTAAGCTAGTTTAACTAAAGAGTGAATTTATCTCCACTCATCGTCCTCAGGATCAGGTCCTTTGTTCAAACTCCATCACGCCCATGGTTCTGGTGCGTAGATCCCGGAAATATTCGAACCCACAAGTATTCTGGGACTCATTAATGGAACGACTTCTAGATTGCGTTTGAATCCATTCGAAGCCAAGTGCTTTGGATCTCTAGATTTGTGGATCCGAATCCTTTCGAGTCCGAGCTCAAATAGGTTTCTAGATTTGTGGTTCTAAACCCTTTTAAGACTAAGCCAATATCTCAAAAAATGGATCTCCTTTTGAGGGTTTCATCTTTTCTGAAAACAACGGTTAACCTCCTCGGATGCCCGTATGATCTGAGCCTCCTCGGATGGGCTTTATAACGCCCTCAGGATAAACCCATAATATCATACATTCAAGATACAGGAAAGAGATATTATATTACCATCATCAGAGTATTCTTACAAAATGTATTACATATATATACAATAAGAGTAATCGCCCTATGGGCTTACAACTTCCCAAGACAGCACTCGGTTGCAAAGAGAGAGTGCAAACTCTATACAAAGAAAGCCCTTGGCTTGATATACATGTAGTACACACAAAGGTAAATAACAACAAATAAAGAGTCTTTAACTCCCAGAACCTCCCAAGCTATGTCCTTTGAGGTGACATGACATCTGAACCTGAAAATGATGTCCCTTAAAGGGTGAGCCACAGCCCAGTAGAAATATACTAAACCAAATATGAGTAATGACTAGAAACAACAGCATTTGATAGATGGTTAACACTTATGCACCAAATTATATCACAATACAGTTCTATGTTACAAATCATTTTCCATCTTTTATTCGACTCTAAGTTTGAAAACAAGACTCAGAACTTGGCCAAGCAATTTAATGAGATTATGACTCATCACTAAAATACTTTCGAAATTCATAATGGATACACATTTTGGTGCGGTACCAATAACACATAAAATTACTTCCATATTTCACAAATGATACACATTGTAGTGCTGTACCAATAAAACAAGAACACTTCCATACTTCACAAATAATACACATTTTGGTGCTGTATCAATATATCATAGAAACACTTCTATACTTCACAAATGATACACATTGTAGTGCTGTATCAATATCAAACAAAAATCCGGTTTAGAGGTCCATCCCCCATCTTCCAATAAACCGTGGAGTACATCCCTCATCTCCTCCCACACACAAAACAATATATATAAGCAATTATCATATACAAGTTCAATCAATCAATATAAAATTTGATGTATTATACTAACCGCTAAATTCGATAGCATACTTAATTGATTAGTTCTAGTTTGCCTAATTCTCATGCATTGTCTGCAACAATCAAGACTATCCTCTACCGATAGTCCAGAGCAGTTATTTCTAAATAGAAAATAAATGCATCAAATGGATAAAATATCAACATTTTGTCTAGGAGAGCAATAAATTAATCCAACTACACCCTTTAATCCAATAATTTCCTAATTTCAATATTCTCAATTCAATTTCTTATATCTCAAAATTAATTATACAAATTAATTTTACCAAACTAATTAGGGCATTACCCCATAATTCACATAACAATCCTAAGGTTCCATTTCCATCAATGATCCAACATATAATTCCATTTTCCCAACACATTACATACATAAGGGTTTTAAACTTGAAAACCCCTCTTTTGAAAATTACACAAGGACCCCAAACTTTTCTCAAAATTACCCGACAACCTCCAACATATCAACATGTCAAAATTTAAAGACAAAACTCATAAGATGGAGTAGGATATCCCTACCTCAAAGTGGGAGACCAAATGGAGAAGATGAAGAATTTCGAAATGTTTCAAAACCCAAGATTTTCGGATAGATAGAAAGCCCACACCAAGCTCTACATTTTTTACAAAGGCTCAAAGGTAGGAGATCACTAGAGGTAGATGATTTCTTAGAGAGAAGATGAAGTTTAGAGTGAGGTATTCTCCAATGAAGGTTTTGAAAAAGTAAGAGAGAGAAGGAAAGTCAAAAAGTGATCCAAAAAGTGATTTCACGGATTGATATAAAAGTCGCCCCGCTCGAGCGTCAGACACAGACTCACGCTCGAGCGTCAAAAGAGCCGCTCGAGCGTCGATTGCACACTTCCAGAAGTTTTGCAGACCATGGTCCCCGCTCGAGCATCAAACTCCCCGCTCGAGTGGAGAAACAAAAACGAAGGTTCACGCTCGAGCGTCAAAGCTCCCGCTCGAGCGTACGAAGACCTGCAGAGAAAATACTAGAAGATGGAGAATTACGCTCAAGCGTCAAAACTACCGCTCGAGCGGAGAAGCAACAACAAAGGGCCCGCTCAAGCGTCAAAAGTCCCGCTCGAGCGTGAAGGCCAAATTCTGGGCATTAACTTTTAGTTTCAAAGCTTAACCAACCTATTTCAAACCTACCCAACATAACCCAAGACTCAAATACAAAGAGTAAGGGAAGAAAAAGAGAATGAGATAACAACACAACCATGGAACCAAGTTCAGAATACAATATACAAAGGAAAGGAAAACCGGGATCGCTATAACCTCCCCCCCTTAAAGAATTTTGTCCTCGAAATTAAGAACATGCCAAAAGAACAAGGCCAACTGATCACACATTACCCAACACCCGAGTACTAGGGAGGATCCTATCCTCACAACAAATTCTCGATTTACTCTCACAAAAGGAAGGGCTCACCAAGGGAACACGTTCCGAAAGAAAACAACACTCCGGCATACAAAAACTCCAACAGAACCGAACCCTTCCCAAGATAAATCACCAAAATGCCCGACTAGTACTCCAAGCTAAGTCACTACTCAACAATCAAAATTTCAAATAGAACAACCAACATAATTTTTTTTTTATATATATAAGGGAATTTTTTTTTTGTGGTTCATGAGGCATTTCTCAAAGATAATCAAATTTTCAACGTTGACATTCCGAAATAAATTTTGCATTTTCTATGCGAAAGTTAAAAGTTTTGTAAACGTTTTTCATAAACACGACGTTATCCATAACATATGACCATCCACAATTTGTTTGCCAAAGACTCCCCATTGAAATTTCTCACCAATATTACAATTCAATATTCAACAACCTGACCCATCACCGGTCACTTCATCTCTTATTCAAGAGGCAATTTACAATATATGTTACAACATGCATTTATTCAAATCTAACAATTTCCAATATACATGGTTCACAATTTCATATCATAGTCAGTGTTCGTGATATATTTCTAGTTCTGCAATACATTCAACATATGCAATGTTACATTAGACTTTCATTTTAAGGCAAGTTTCAAAATACTTCCGTGAACCAAAACATATGCAATGTTTTTCAACTTTAGACATATTCAATGCTCTTAAAGTTTAACAATACAACAAAAATACAACACATGCTCAAACATCCACGAATAGATTCGGATATTTCTCTCGGACCTAAAATCCATTTACCCAAGTGGTCTTTCCCAACCCCGTCATGTTCCCACAACACCTCAGTTAATGGAAGAGTCCCGTTCTCCAAGACCCGATAACAATGATAATAGTAGGCCACACGCAACCACTATAGTGTTCTGAAACATCCATTACGTCTCGACTACCAACAATACCCAAACCAGTATTTAGTACTTACCACCCCAACATAGAAAACATGAAATCATTCGTACACAAGGCTTCCGGTCGACATTCACAAAACAAGAACGCAAGACGAAGCAAGGGGCAAGGAACAACATTACAGCACACTTATAACCTAAAATTTCAGGGTCTTACCAAAGACACACAACATGTAACCAGTAACCCAGGCTAGGTCAAATCTAACTTCCCACAAAATATTCCATTCAAGTTAAAGAATCTGCTTTATTTGCTCTCCCAAAGGTATTTAGACTTATACCGTCACCACTTAAACACGTCATTTACAGCTGGCCACAGCCGAACTCAGAGATTCCCCTCGAACTATTTTTTGAAAATAAGGATCGCAAACTCACGTTTTAATTCAAAATCATTTTAGTTTACGAAGAGTACTCAATGTCCCTCAAGCGAATCACAACGAAACCAACCCACAAAACCCGCCATACTCACAGTAATGACGCAATTCTCAAAAACATTGCTTTCACGATAGGGACTCCTAAACGTTTGAAATTCCTAACAACGCAACAACATAAAGGATAACTTTATACACCCCGCGCCTTACACCGCACAGACAAGACTGAACAAGTTGGACGACTCTAACAGTGTGCCACACTCACTTTACACAATTTTGTTACCTCACTCGTGTTACCACTATCCAAACTGGACGACGGACACTTATATCAAAGTGACCTAGCTTTACCAAACCTCAAACCACGCGATTCCATCAGTAACCACACTAGCCTTACCAAGGCATTCGCCTGGGATTCCCTAGATTAATCCCCTTCTACACATCATCTAATAACAACATACGAACCACACACTGACACGCACCGTACAAGGCAAAACCTCCTTATTTAATGCAAGCTATCTTACACCCATACTGAATCCCTCATTCAGAGATTTCACTCGCCATCTTGACTGAACTCATAATAACAAGACTTGCATACCCAATCCCTCGTACCGAATTAGCTGACAAGGGTTCACCACCCTACGACACTTATCACTGCTACGTATCTGTTTGTACCGAACACAAGCGAACTCAGTATCTTCATCCCTCAATGACCTATAGGGTCCACTCTTTATTTCACACCTCACCTGTCACTCGTCCCGAGAGTACCATCAAGACACTAAGCCTCCGTGCCAAACCACTAGTCATTGCTACCACTGGACAACCACCTTGAACCAGACCCTGACACAATCGCATGTCGCCGACAAGGCTTTCAAAGACTCACCATCCTAGCTCTCTTGAAGAGCAAAGGTCCTCATCCTTCTCACTATAATCCCAAACCTTCCTCCGCAAACACCATACTACTGTGACTCTACTCACGGGTCACACCCAAACCACGGGTTGTACGCCCAACCAATCTTACTGACGGCATCTCCTAGCCTACCCGGTATTAAGGTACAAACGTATCGTGTTCTACCATCACAAAGGAGTCTGGAAACTTAGGGCAACACCCATTATAACACTGCCCAAGATATAACACCAGCTGCTCACAACACACCTCTCCCCGATGCCAACAACCACAATCTCACATAGGGACTAACACTCTCTCAATTAAAACAACCAATCAGTACATGTGCCAATTTGGCAACGTTACCTATCATGAAGATAAAAGTCTATTCCTAACGGAATTATGCACTATGCCTCCGTAAAAACATAATGTTAAATATACAACACCTAGTATTAATCGCATACATTACATCCTCTCGAGGAGTTCTCCCGACAAAAGACCAAAGTCTCTAACACACACAAAAGATCAAATGGGTAGCATCCATGAAGTACCGCACACCCGGCAAGTATAACTATTCTAGCTCCATAATAGTCCTGACTAAGATACACATCCCTCAATAATTCTTCCAAATTTGAACACATGGCTCATCAGCCCTCATTTTTTCCAAACCAAATCACACGCATATAAATGCATTATTACCAAGAATTTTATGGTCCCACAATAACTTATTATAGTAATAAAATTTTAGAGCTACAACATGCTCCAATCTGCCCAATCCATAGAAATTAACAAATAAAAGCATATATATATATAAATAAGTAGTTTTGATGTTTCAACATTCCCAAAACACATTGGTTACACACCCGAACCCAATGATTACAAAACGATAATTCACCGATTACAAAACGGATTAGTCAAAACAAAACTATCCCATCGGTATTACCACCACTACCGTCCCTTGTTGGGCCGCTAAAGTTGGTCACTCTCGAACCCAAGACATCCTACGAGTTTACAAGCCAAGGACAAGAACTACTGATGTGCCCAAACTGGCCAAACCTGGAACAACTGCAAACTTCCCCAACTGGGGCTTGGGAACTCGACTCTCCTGAGGCCCTCGAGATCTGGCCCGATTGTCCCTCAAAACGGTATTGCCCTTGCCCAGTCGAATAAGGCTGGACCCGACTAGGTTGCAAAACTCCCAACGAAGCCCCTGGCTGAGTACAGAAACGTTGGATATGACCCGGTTGATTACACACCCAACAAGTAAGCGGCTCCCGAGCACGAGACTGGTTCAAAGTCTGAGCTGATGAAGACCCCAACGACTGCTTTCCCACTGAACATTCGATCGGCCCAAAACCTGGCTGGCTAAATGATTCTGGTGGGGCAACTACTGGTCGAACTGCCAACCCAGCCCTCTTCCTCTGTGGGTAAGCTGGGGACTTATGGCCCGGCTGACCACATTTGAAACAAGTGACAACCTTTCGTTCACCCTTTCCCGAATCTAAACTTGGCACTGGAAAAGTAGAGCCAGGCTGAGCTCTCTGAAATTATTGTGGATTAAAACCCTTCTGCCTCTTAAAAGGCCTACCAACACTCTGAATCACAGGAGTCGCCGAAATGGCCTCCTCCCTATTTTGGCCCATAGCTAGCACTGCTGCCTCCACATGAGTCACAGCCCTAACAAGTACACTGTAACTCCTATGCCAAGACCCCGCAATCCTTTCACGGATGTCGTCACACAGCCTATTCTCAAATTTTGAACAACGCATTTCCTCCATCTCTACCAATTTTGGAGCAAACCTCGACAGGTTAGCAAAGCATGCTTCAAACCGCACCAAAGGTGTAGTACCTTGGTGTAACTCCACAAACTATTTTCGTAACTCTTCCCGTGCGGAAGGAGGGAAATCACAACTCCTTCGTCTAGGCATCCTAGTAAAAATAACAAAGGTATTAGCACAACAACCAGGGTGCCAAAACTATTTCACTAGCATCCTAACACGATGGACAGCTGTAATTCATTCCACGTAAGCACATAAATACATAAGCACTTACGAATTTCATTTCCGGATAATGATAGTCCCGAGGCGTTACTAGAGTTCCGGTTAGAAATAGTATTGATCAAGTGCTTTTCCAATAAGCCTCGCAGAAACCTAAGGATCAACATCCTAGAAACTAAATCCCATACCCATATAGTCACATAAACATGTTATCACATAAGCATATAACATTACATCTAAGTCTTTAACAAGTGAGACAAACCCATTGTGATACTAATCACTTCCCACGTACCCAAAGTATTCAAACCCGGTACGCTTTGATACCAAGTTGTAACGCCCTCAGGATAAACCCATAATATCATACATTCAAGATACAGGAAAGAGATATTATATTACCATCATCAGAGTATTCTTACAAAATGTATTACATATATATACAATAAGAGTAATCGCCCTATGGGCTTACAACTTCCCAAGATAGCACTCGGTTGCAAAGAGAGAGTGCAAACTCTATACAAAGAAAGCCCTTGGCTTGATATACATGTAATACACACAAAGGTAAATAACAACAAATAAAGAGTCTTCAACTCCCAGAACCTCCTAAGCTATGTCCTTGGAGGTGGCATGACATCTGAACCTGAAAATGATGTCCCTTAAAGGGTGAGCCACAGCCCAGTAGAAATACACTAAACCAAATATGAGTAATGACTAAAAACAACAGCATTTGATAGATGGTTAACACTTATGCACCAAATTATATCACAATACAGTTCTATGTTACAAATCATTTTCTATCTCTTATTCGACTCTAAGTTTGAAAACAAGACTCAGAACTTGGCCAAGCAATTTAATGAGATTATGACTCATCACTAAAATACTTTCGAAATTCATAATGGATACACATTTTGGTGCGGTACGAATAACACATAAAATCACTTCCATATTTCACAAATAATACACATTGTAGTGCTGTACCAATAAAACAAGAACACTTCCATACTTCACAAATAATACACATTTTGGTGCTGTATCAATATATTATAGAAACACTTCTATACTTCACAAATGATACACATTGTAGTGCTGTATCAATATCAAACAAAAATCCGGTTTAGAGGTCCATCCCCCATCTTCCAATAAACCGTGGAGTACATCCCCCATCTCCTCCTACACACAAAACAATATATATAAGCAATTATCATATACAAGTTCAATCAATCAATATAAAATTTGATGTATTATACTAACCGCTATATTCGATAGCATACTCAATTGATTAGTTCTAGTTTGCCTAATCCTCATGCATTGTCTGCAACAATCAAGACTATCCTCTACCGATAGTCCAGAGCAGTTATTTCTAAATAGAAAATAAATGCATCAAATGGATAAAATATCAACATTTTGTCTAGGAGAGCAATAAATTAATCCAACTACACCCTTTAATCCCATAATTTCCCAATTTCAATATTCTCAATTCAATTTCTCATATCTCAAAATTAATTATACAAATTAATTTTACCAAACTAATTAGGGCATTACCCCATAATTCACATAACAACCCTAAGGTTCCATTTCTATCAATGATCCAACATATAATTCCATTTTCCCAACACATTACATACATAAGGGTTTTAAACTTGAAAACCCCTCTTTTGAAAATTACACAAGGACCCCAAACTTTTCTCAAAATTACCCGACAACCCCCAACATATCAACATGTCAAAATTTAAAGACAAAACTCATAAGATGGAGTAGGATATCCCTACCTCGAAGTGGGAGACCAAATGGAGAAGATGAAGAATTTCGAAATGTTTCAAAACCCAAGATTTTCGGATGGATAAGAAGCCCACACCAAGCTCTACACTTTTTACAAAGGCTCAACAGTAGGAGATCACCAGAGGTAGATGATTTCTTAGAGAGAAGATGAAGTATAGAGTGAGGTGCTCTCCAATGGAGGTTTTGAAAAAGTAAGAGAGAGAAGGAAAGTCAAAAAGTGATCCAAAAAGTGATTTCACGGATTGATATAAAAGTCGCCCCGCTCGAGCGTCAGACACAGACTCACGCTCGAGCGTCAAAAGAGCCGCTCGAGCATCGATTGCACATTTCCAGAAGTTTTGCAGACCATGGTCCCTGCTCGAGCGTCAAACTCCCCGCTCAAGCGGAGAAACAAAAACGAAGGTTCACGCTCGAGCGTCAAAGCGCCCGCTCGAGCGTACGAAGACCTGCAAAGAAAATACTAGAAGATGGAGAATTACGCTCGAGCGTTAAAACTCCCACTCGAGCGGAGAAGTAACAACAAAGGGCCCGCTCGAGCGTCAAAAGTCCCGCTCAAGCGTGAAGGCCAAATTCTGGGCATTAACTTTTGGTTTCAAAGCTTAACCAACCTATTTCAAACCTGCCCAACACAACCCAAGACTCAAATACAAAGAGTAAGGGAAGAAAAAGAGAATGAGATAACAACACAACCACGGAACCAAGTTCGGAATACAATATACAAAGGAAAGGAAAACCGGGATCGCTATAGGCTTGTTGAACTCTCTGTAGAGATATATGCTTGATGGGTCATCCTCGGCCCAATTTGTTAGCTTTCTTATGGGCCTGCTTAATAGAATTCACTTGGGTGCATTTGGCAATAATTTCTCCAAGCTCACCAATTTTTGGACTTTCTGGTTGGACTTAATTGATTAGTGAGCTCAAGTTAACCCCTCTTACAGTAGCCAAAAGGTAGCTTTTAACCCATTTTAAATTGCATCATTTCTCATATTTTTTACATTTTTAAAAAAAAAAAATCAAAAAAAGTAAAAAAAATTAGCTTTTAACTATCTTCTCAAACAACCTATAACTTAACATAATTTTAATGAATTGAAGAGAGAGTAGTTTGGTTCTAGACTGTATTAAAAATATAGAAAGTTTCAAGCGCTAAATACACATATATGAGATAAAAAATAGATAAATTATTAACATGTTCTAATAATTGAACTTAATTCTCATTAAGTCTTATCAATTCGTTACTAAAAGTTGATTCTAACATAATTGTAGCTAAAAAAGACTTTTACTGATGATTTTTTGAATTTGTTGTTAAAAATCATCCGTTAGCGACGTTTTTCTATGATAAAAATTTAAAATTGTAACTAAAAATTAATAATTAATGATTATTTTTATAAAAATGTTACAAATTATTGTAAGACTTATTAAATAATAAACCCATCTATTAAGATTTGCATACAAATTCTCCTAAAAAAATATTTATATATTTGATTATAATCATATATGTCACATTTATATATTCTGAATTTAAAACTTTATCCTTAGACTTTTTCTTTACATCTTGATTTTAATCCAAGGCATTTGGTGTCCACGCTAGTGAAGCTGAGAGTGGCAATGATTTGTAATCAAATAATTATTATTTTTCTTTTTGGGGTGATGTACGAAAAGTAATGATGGCGTCCTGCTACTTTTTACTAGGGTAGGGATAAGGATTTTGGACATCTTTGCCGTGGTGGAGGGTGGGGTCCCACACACATGACACATGACCCACACACCCATTCAATTCATGCTTGCAATTTGCCGTCTACTCTGGATTTTGTCTACTTGCTTTTTACTAGAACCACACACTTGTACTTTCTAATTTTTAGTTTATACAAAAAATAAAACAGTTGTGATTTGTGGTACTAATTTTTTGAGCACTAATGGCACTAATTTCTATATCAGGTAAAAAAAAAAAAAAAAAAAAAACAAAGTTACCAAAATAAGAAATTAGTGCCATTAGTGCCAGCAGTTTTAGAACCACAAATCATTTTTCAAAATAAAATAAAAAAAATTCAATCCTTGTATTTTTTTTTACAAATTTAAGTTCAATTCAACTTAATTGTGACTGTGTGAGTTTAAAATGAGTTTGTCTTACATCAGTTAGAAAGATATTTATAACTCAATAAGTTAACTAATTCTTCCTAACTAGCTGAGGCTTTTTTTAAAGAAGAGCAAAATATAGAAACTCCAGACAAAGCGAATAATATTGTACTAGTTGGGTTGGCTGTTTCATTTGGCACAATTTGTAAGAACTCCTTTCGATGTGAGTCCCTTGGCGTTTGAAACCAGTCAACTGGAGATTTATGTAGGAGCCTAAAATAGGTTTCTCCCATATCAGTCTGAGAGACATCCACAACTCACTTAATAAATTGACTAATTCCTTTTAACTAGTATGGGGGCTTTTTTCTAAAGAAGGGCAAAACTTTGAGATTTCGGCCAAAACGGACAATATTGTGCTAGTCGGGTTGGGTTGGCTGCTTCATTTAACGCTGTCTTTGGAAACTTCCACCAATGCGAGTCCCTTGGCATTCGGAGCCAGTCAACTGGAGACTTTTGTGGAAGCTTGAAATAGGTTTGTCCCAAATCGATCTGAGATGCATCCACAACTCACTTAATAAGTTGACTAACTCCTCTTAATTAACATAAGAGTTTTTTTAAAGAAGAATAAAATCGTAAGACTCTAACCAAAACAAGTAATATTATACTAGTCAGGTTGAGTTGGCTACAGCTAAAGCGAACATTAATGTCGAACAGTACACATATACCAAATGAATAGAACTAGGATTCCCTCCTTGTATTATTTCTTACTTGTAGGGCCATTGGGCCTACTTTTAGGTTCAATTTTGATAATTCGAACCGTTCATATTTTAAGATTTTTTCAGTATATCATACCTGTAAAAAATCAAGTTGATTGGATATCAGAAAGTATGTGTTCGGAAAAATCGAACTAAAAACTATTTTTTTAAAGAATTTAATAAATAGTTTTCCGAACACATACTTTCTGATATCTGATCAACTTGCACTACAATATTTTCTTAGTTTAGTGACATTTGAAAGTGCCACAAAACTATTCTTCTAATGACATTTTTTGGTCTTGTGGCATTTTGAACAAGTGCCACTTCTATCTGTGCCACGGTAGATACGAGTGCCACGGTAGATACTTGCAAGTGCCACTGTACCATCATGGCTAAAAACTTTCAATGACATTTTAATGTCATGGTAGATATTATTTGTGGCGCTATCAAGCGCCATTAAAAAAAGAGTTAGTGACACTTATAAGTGTCATTACACCATCAAGACTAAAACCTTTCAGTGACACTTTAATGTCATGGTAGGCACTATTCGTGACGCTATCAAGTGCTATTCGTGACGATAATTCGTTGTAGAACAATTTGATCTGCTCTTGCAGAGACTCGAACCACCAACCTCCCGTACCATAAACCTTATACACCACACTCTTCCCACTACATCTCTATAGCACCATATGATTATATATGCGACATATATTATTTATATAGTACATACATCTATATTAATATAAAAGTATATGTATAAACATAATTATTTTATTGAACATAATTTATGTAAAATAAACTATTTACTAGTAAAATAAAAAAAGACCACTTTTGGCGACTAAAAATATTTTTTGGTCGCCAATTCTATACTTTTGGCTACTAATTATTTTTTAGTTGCTAAAAAATTTAACTTTTGCTGATCAAAATCGGATTTGGTCACCGAAAATGTACTTTCAGCTACCAAAATTTTGGTCGCCAAAAAATTTAATTCCCGCCTTAGGATTTTAGTTCTCCCGCACTAAAAATAACCACTTTTGGCGACTAAACTTATTTTTTAGTCGCCAATTATAAACTTTTGGCTACTAAAATTTTTTTAATCACCAAAAAGTTTTACTTTGGGCTACTAAAATTTTTTTTGTCACGAAAACCTATATAATCAGCGACCAAACTTAGTTTTGGTTGCCAATTGTAGACTTTTGGCTACTAAAATTGTTTAGTCGCCAAAAAACTTTACTTTTGGCTACTAATGCTGTTTTGGTTGCTGAAAGCTATACTTTCAGCGACCAAATTTTTTTTGGTCAGGAAATTTAATCGCCGAATATGCTTTTTCCTGTAGTGTATATTGAATTTAATTTATTTATTTTTAATCATTTACTGCATTGTAAAAATTTTAAAAATATATTGACATTTTTTATTTTTTCAAAAATGTCATTATAAGTTTGGAAAGTTTTTGACTTAGTGGCATTTCTCAAAATGCTATAAAATATTTGTTTATGAAACTTTTCACCTAAGTGCCATAAAAAGTAATTTGCACCTACCTAGTGTCCTGACATTTTTTAAAAAATGCCATTGCTATTAAAGTTTAGTGGCATCTGTTGGTAAATGTCGCAAACATAATTTTTTGTGTCATTATTTTATAAAATGCCATAAAATTGATATGACATTTCTTTATTGAAATGTCACTAGAGCCTTATATGTTTGTGGCTTTGTGGCATTTATCTAAATGTGTCACCAAATATTATTTTTGTGACATTTTCTAAAAACATGTCACTAGTATAGTGTCACTAAAATGTGTTTTTGTTATAGTTTTGTGACACTTGTTCATTGAAATGTCACTAGAGCCTTTTATGTTTGTTGTTTTGTGGCATTTTTAAAAAGCGTGCCACTAAATATCATTTTTGTGGCATTTTCTAACAATATGCCACTAGTGTAGTGCCATTAAAGTATGTTTTTGTTATATGTTCATTGAAATGTCACTAGAGCCTTTTATGTTTGTCGTTTTGTGGCATTTTTAAAAAACATGCCACTAAATATCATTTTTGTGACATTTTCTAAAAATATGCCACTAATATAGTGCCACTAAAGTATGCTTTTGTTGTAGTGTTGATTTTTTACAGGTATGATATACTAAATAAATCTTAAAATAGGAACGGTTCGAATTATTAAAATTAGGCTTAAAAGTGAGCCCGAAGGCCCTACAAATAAGAAATGCAAGAAAGAAGTGGAAGGAGGGAATCTTGACTCAAATGAATAAGCAACGACCGCGTTAGAAATTATATGTTAGGTGGGCCAATATAAGAGTATAAAAAATAATTTCTTACATAAACACTATACAATAAAATAAAAAAATATGTTGCTTGTTTCTTTGTATACTTATATCAATTATTCTATACATTTTTTGAGCTATATATAATTCATATTTTAGTGTATGATTTTATTAGATTACAATTTTAAATTTTTTTATTGACTGATTAATTTATATAAATTTAAAAATCGACCTCTTTAATTTTTGTAGTTGAAAAGGACAAATGACATTTACATATAAGACCAAAGTCTGTAGAAGAATACAAATAGTTTTGAGTCATGCCATATATAGAGTATAAAAATACTCATAAAACATAAGGTCTATAGAAGAATTTTCAAAAATTAAAGGAACCATTTTATGTACATTGTAGAAATACTTATAAATGATAAGACAACTATTTGTTTGGTTTAGTTTTTGAATTTTTTTTTTTTTTTTACTTTTGTTTTTAGTAAAAAAATTTGATATTTTAATCAAATCTTTTTTTTTAAATTTTAGATGCAACTAGAAAGTGAAACATTTATGAAGAAATAAAAAAATGTTTTTAATAAAAAAAAGTTTCAGATTTATTTTTACAATAAAAAATTTATTTTCACTAAATATAAAAAAAAAAAATTTAAAAACTAAAAACCAATTTTTTGAATTTAAAAACCAAACAAGGTGTAATTTTAAATAATAAAAAAAGGAAAATGCCTAAGACCCCCAACTGTGGGTGCTGGGGGTCATCCGTGTAAGTCACTGATTGACTGGAAAAAAAAACTGTTTTTTTTTTTTTTTTTTGTTTCAACCAATGAAATGGTGCCACGTCACTAGGGGTTGACCCCCCAGTGGGGGTCTAAAGCACTGCCCATAAAAAAAAAACCAATGAAGACCCACCACCTATCATGGTCCCTCCCTAGTGAAGAGGTTATCAAAGTCACGCTCAGATTATTTAAGAGAAGGGAGTATTTGGTTTTATACGGCCTAGTTATTTGTGGACCGTGACATGCAATCCACTTGAGTTTAGACAATACATGTCTCTTTCTTTTGAACTATTGGTGATGTATTTTGTATATTACATACATTATAAGAATTAGTTCGGAAATCGAGAAATAGTAGAAATTTATAATTTCAATTTTAAAATTCATTAATTATGTTTTATATAATTCAATTTGTAATAAATTAAGAAGACATATAACTCGATAAAATTGTCATCAGGATTAGTGGCCAAAGTTTGATTCTATAAGCTCCAACCCATCTCCTTTAGGTTTGGGTCTCCATCAATGTCTTTGAACAATTTATTTATTTATTTATTGGATTTGTTTTTAAAAAATTATCAATTTCTTTTTTACTTTTTAAACTATTAATAGACTAGAAGACATTGATATATATATATTTTTTAACAAATAGACTCAATCAAAAAATGGCAACAAAAAAAATGGGCTGCTTTTCTTGACTTTCTATTCTCAACATTTTGAAATGTTCTAAAGAAAAAAGAAAATGATAAATTAATGATAAATTTCTTAAATTTTGCAGAGATAGAACAATTCCAAAATTCGTTTAGAATAATGAGAATCAAATAGTCTTTAATAATCCCATCTTAATTATCTAAGACCATCTCCAACGGTGTAGCAAATCTGATATCAAATTTGAATTTTGATGAAAATGACTATTCATGGCTCCAACCGTTCATCAAACCTGACACCAAAATGAGATTTCACCAAAATTTTCATCAGATGGACGACGAAGAAATGAATTCACTAAAACACTGTTGCGGACCGTTGGAGGGGGACCCGAGTCGACCAACCGGTTGCCCACCCGGTTGACCAACCGGTCGCCTGGTGTACCATTTCAGCCCCTGACCCGTTTGAACCCTCAGAGCCCTGCAGCTGAACCGTTGGAGGCAACCGGTCAACCACCCGGTTGACCGGTCGGTTGACCACCCGGTCGACCAGGTTGGGCAACTCCAAAACAGTGCACGGCTTGGATTTAGTTGTTTGCAAGAACACTTGGCAGAGTATTTTGATTGGTCATGAATTTACATTTTCAATATATTTCACATGTATATTTTATAATTTGATGGGTCATGAATTTACATTTTCAATATATTTGACATGTATATTTTATAATTAGCCGTTATAATAATTTACCGTTAGATTGGCAGAGTATTTTGAAAAGATTATTTTAAAAATTTACCGTTCATGATGTACTCTATAAAAATCAGGTCTGATTTCTATATCAAGATAACATAGTATTTCAGTTTCAAAATCGTATTCATTGAAGGTTGTGAATATTTTTTCTTTTCAGTGATTAGATATATATTTTCCTTCAAATTTTAGTTCATACTATCTGCTTCTGAGTTTGAGCTGCTGAGTTTGACCTTCAGAGTTTGAGCTTCATATCATTACAATCTTTTTCAGAGAGTATATTGTATTTTTTTATGCTATGGAAGATTTTGAAATGTTTGAGGAATCACAAATGTTTGAGCACAACCGTCATAGTAATTTTATGTCAGAATCTTCACGAGAACAGAACATGCAGAACAGTGCTAATAATTTCATTTCAGAACCTTCTCGTGTTTCTCGTGGTAAAGCCTTCACAATTATAGAAGATGAAACTTTATGTAGATTTTGGTTAGCAGTCTCTCAAGATCCTATTACTGGTAATAGTCAGAGTAAGGCTATATTTTGGGAACGAGTACTTGTTAATTTTAATTCACAATTGAGCGATGAATCCAATCGAAATCGTATTTCTTTGACTCACCGTTGGTCAGCCATACAGAAGGCAATTAATAAATTTTGTGGTTTTCTTGAACAAATTCAACTGAGGCAACAAAGTGGAATAACCGAGGCAGATATGGTAAATTTTATTTGTGTTATTAAATATCAAATTTAATTTTTAAATCTATACTTGTTATTGAAATTTTTGTAACTTTTTTTTTTCAGGTCATTGAAGCAAAACGGATGTATCATGTAATACAGAAAAAACACTTTACATTTGATACATGTTGGCAGATTCTGCGCCAGAGTTGTAAATGGGATGAATTTCGATCAAAAAAACCCACGCAACATACTGATCCATGTTTGAATCTACCAAGTGAATATGAGGCTTCTCAATCCAACCCCGTCAATGCGGTGCACGACCAACCATGTAATACATCAACACGACCAATTGGTACTAAGGCCGCAAAAGAGAAGTTGAAGAATACAACAACGCATGATAGTAGATTTGATGAAATGGCTGCTAACCAATCCAAGATTGTTGAAGTGTTATCAACTATCTCTGCTAGAACTATTCAGCGAGATGAACAAAAGGCGATAGACCGTGCACAGAAGGCTGCAGAGCGTCAAAAAAGGGCCGAAGATAGGGAAGAACAACTAAAACTCCTATCTATGATGAATGAAAGAGAACAACGAAATGAAGATCATAAAATTATGTCAATGGACATGACAAATTTAAATCCTATGCAAAAGGCGTACTACGAAGATCTTCAACGACAGATTTTATGTCGAACAAGTAATAGACTGCCTTGAAAGGTTTCATGTTTTGTGGGTTTTATGTATTAGTTTTATGTATTGAATTAACCCTGATATGTATTATTGCCATATTTCGAATTGAATACGTGTTGTTGTCATTTTCAAGTAGAATACGTAATTCTTGCCATGGTTTTTGTGTACACTGCTGTTTGGCCTGTAATGCAATGTGTTACTTTTTTTTCTTATTAATCACAGTCTTCTATAAACTGATATTTAGAGTGAAGTCATTGACTACTATAAGTCATAAGATTTTTAGAAGAGGAATCATAAGTGGATAATGCCCTTCTTCTCGCATTTTCAGTCTGTACATAATCATGTCCTTAGTCAACTAGGCATTAAACTGAAAAACTACAATATACACCAAAATATGAACAATATGCACAAAAGGTTTTCAAAATAACAACATACAAACCATTACCAATACATAAGTTGAATCACATCTTCACTGATTATCTGGTGGTGGTGGTGGTGGAGTAGGGTAGTAGTGCTGGTATATATCATTTACGCAATGCTCAATCGTATCAACACGATGCTCAATGTCTACACGGAAATCACCAAATTGTTGAATTAATGAGTTCTGTGCATTGGCAAATGTATCAAACTGACTGCCTAACGAATTGACCTGATTAGCCATCTGATGTTCCCATTGAACACGTTGATTATAACGTTGCTCTTCTATGGCCAAATAGTCAGTCCAATATTGAGGTTGTTCAGTTGATGGCGTCACATTGGCATGAGAAGGATCTTGTGGAGCATCACCTTCGGCGACTTCATTTTCTGAATCTTCTGAAGCATTATCACCTCCCATTAAATTGGGGGTTGCACCAGCACGGGTCACTGTATACTGATTAATTGGTGAACTGATCTTCATTTCCATTTCATCTGCAAAATTAACCTTAAAATGTTTGAAAATTTTTGTTAAGAGTGCCCCAAATGGTAATGACCGACCTGTGAATTGACCTTGATTTGTTAGTACCATTTCTTTCATAATTATGTAACACAAATCTAACTTCTGCCCAACTTCAAAACAGTATAGCAAATATGCATTAAAATATGGGACAGCATCATGGTGTCCTTTTTTTGGAGTGACATTTTCTACAATCCATCGGTGGAGAATCCGCAGATAAGGTTTTAAATGTCTTGCTTGTAAACTAGTCCCAGTGAATCTGTTCCGACAAATAGTAGTAAACACATCAGTAGCATTACCAACGATATTAGCTAACTCATCCTCAGTTTGAAAGTGAATATTTTCATCCCCTAACTCAACTCCAATAATGCCTGCCAAAGTAGGAATATCAAACTGTATACCTGTTCCTTTCACATATGACAAAAGAGTAAAATTTCCATCTTCTTCCGCAGTAGCCCGGAGGTTAGCATAAAATAGAGCTACTAGCCGTGGATATACCTTTTGGGGCAAATTAATTAAGTTTTTCCACCCCATAGCTTCAAGTTTACTAATTAATAGTGCATCATATTGAGATGGAAGATTTACCCTTCTCCCTGTTACAATCGGTCGGGCAGAGAAGTTTGGAAAAGCTAATGCATGACTTTGACTGAGAAAATCATCAGTAGGATATGACCATATTTGAGCCTGTTGTTCTTCGCGTCGTGAAGGGTTGGAACTTTCACCAACGTGTCCTCTCGCTCTTTTAGTTCTAGGCATGCTGTCAAATTCTGTTGAATTTCAAATGAATATATTTCAAATATGACAAGGCATATTAATCAGTAAGAGTTAAGGAATTTCAAATGACACCAATTGTCAGTAGACCCACTACTCCAATAAAAACATCATAGCAGAAGGATACTGAAATTAAGAACTTGGGCCAATATCAATCCCACAATACAACAAAATTGATTTTAAATGTAACTTATAACAGTTGAAACATGTTTAAATGTAAATTGATTTAAAATGTAAATTGATTTTAAATGTAACTTATAATGTGACACTGCATAAAACTTGACAGACTTCCCAACATGTTTATGTTTTATTACAATATTAATCATAAAGTTTGATTGAAACATGAAGGTCATGTTAAACTTCAACAAATTCAACATGAAATGAAACAACTACAACATACACACGAAATTGAATTGAAATCTAGAGCACAGAATGCACAGAATGCACAGAATGAAAGAATGAGAGAAAAAAAAAAAAAAAAATTAAAGAGGGCCGGTTGACCAACCGGTCGCCCCGTGGCTATACCTCTGTGTTGGATGCTGCCCTGCCTTCTTCTTCTGGTACTGCCTTTACTGATTGAGGTGTTTCCCTTGGTGAGGCTGAGGAATCACACTTGTAGTACACTGAATATGTAGAGTTTGGGATTTTATTTTGGATTCAAAACACAAATTTGAAGATAGTGGATGGAGGAATACAGTGAGTATGGTGTTAGAGTCAATATGTGGAAAGAGAAGCAAGAGTTTTCATTGAAGGAAGTTCATATTTTGATGGCAGGTTTGGCTAAGTTTTTTTGAGCTGATATAGACCCTCCATTCTTCAGGTAGGTGGTGAGGCTATTACCTTTTCAACAACCATATGCCGTATGAAAAATGAGGCATGGTAGATGGCATGCATTCAATAGCTTGGTAGGTGGTGTCTATAAATTGAATGGCAGTTGGTGTCTATAGCTTGGTAGGTGGTGTCTATAAATAAAAATACTACACAAAGGCCCTTCATTGAAAAGATGATGTTGAGAGGAGATGGATAGATTTCACCATAAAAATTGATCAAAATAGTATGGAAAGTGAAGCATTTCAATCTGATGGCAGCGCATTAAACATCTCCTCTGTATTGACATTTTTATTAAATCAGAAGACTATGTAAAAGTGAAGACAGTAGTACAAAATGTAATACCACTATGATGATACAACTTCAACTCTGATGGTTATTTAATCAATTCTTAACAATTTCATAACCTTCATTTGAAAAACAGACATGTAGTTTACCCTGCACATTGCCACTTGAAAAGCTGAAGCTGCAAGTTCAACTGCTGACCTGTGCTTCAAGAAGCTGTACTTTGGATTCAGAAAAGGGGACACTCTGAATAGGCTCTAAAGGATAATGAACCTGTATAGTTCATTTATTTCAATAAGATTTAAATCAACTAATTATAAGTCAACAAAAAGGCTGTTTTATTTTGTTGTGGCCCCGTGTCCTTGGACATGGGATTAGATGAATTAGACACTTAAGACACAAGCCCACATCCCACACCCAGGTCCATGTAACATAGGCCTGATGTTAAAATAGCATAATGGGAAAGATAACATGAATGAAAAGTAGACATGCTAAAATTTTGAAACAAATAAATTACCATGACATAGTCATCGGGATTGTTATCAATAACAAATCCATATAGGTACAGCAGTTCCTGCATTAAAAAATAAATAAATAAATAACAGGAAGAAGAAGAATATCAAAAGGCAGACAAAAGCTTCCACTTGCCTGTGCAGCTGCATCCAAATAATACAAGTTCCATATATATCAAAACTTGCGTGGCATAAATAATCTAAACTAAGATCAATCATATCAGTAAGAAATGAGTACAATTCAATTATAAACCTGCTGTCTGCAATCATGCATAGTGCTATGGTTCTAGTTGAAGGCAACACAAACACAACAGGAAAGCCAAAGAAAGTGATGTAAGGTAAGGTAGAGAGAAAATGAACTAAAAATAAGTGAGTTTACTCCAAATGAGAGTAGTTGAACTTAGTAGTAGATTGTTTACATTTAATTATTTTTTTAACTGAGTTTAGACTTCAGTGCTTAACAAGTTTTATAATGTGTTTAAATTTTACTTATTTATCTAACGAGTCAATTTTCAATGAACTACTTTTAACAAGTTGGACACAAGTCAAATTCGAGTTGTTTCATTTTTTTTTTAAGTACATATAATCATATCAAGTTGCGTAATAAGTTTTTATTTATTTATTATTTTTTTGCTCAATAAAAAAAGATTGTAGGATAGTACAAAAGATGACACATCAATAATGAAAACATCACTGCAGCAGAATCAATCCCATACAAACTTAGTGAGTCTTAAGAAGTCTTACAATGTGGTTAAATTAGACTTATTTATCCAACAAACAAATCTTAAACGAACAGGACAGCATCACATAACTTGTGATGTACTTAGTTCATATACTGCATCAAAATAAAGATTACAAAGAACAGAACCTTCCATTCCAAAAGTGTAAACCAAAATTACATGTATTGATGTGGTTATTTCAGTGCTCACCACGAAGATACCACATATGTTCTACTAAATCATTACGGAGGGCATGATACGCATCCTTATCTCTAATACCTAAATGACGAGACAGAAATGACTGGAAGTCATTGGTAGGAGTAGTGGACAGTTGCACTGGTGTGTTGGTTGATGCAATATCATAATTGAAATCAAGGTGCTCCTCCCTCTCATCTTCGACAATCATATTATGTAATATGATGCAAGTCTTCATTATGTTGCCAAGCATTTTCGAATCCCAATAACGTACAGGACCACGTATAATTGCGAAACGAGATTGAAGGACTCCGAATGCCCGCTCCACATCTTTCCTGGCAGCCTCTTGCATCATTGCAAAATGTTGTCTCTTTGCTCCTTGGGGAGAAGAAATTGTTTGAACCAATGTTGCCCATTGAGGGTATATACCATCAGCAAGGTAATAACCCATATCGTAACTATGTCCATTAATTGTGAAATGGACAGGGGGAGCTTTACCTTGCGCAAGATCAGAAAATAAAGGCGATCGGTCCAACACATTCAAGTCATTGTGTGAGCCAGGCATTCCAAAAAATGCATGCCAAATCCATAAGTCATAAGATGCTACTGCTTCAAGAATAATGGTTGGCTTTTTTTGATGACCTACATATTGACCTTGCCATGCCTTTGGACAATTTTTCCACTCCCAATGCATACAATCTAAACTTCCTAACATGCCAGGAAACCCCCGAACCTCCCCAATAGCAAGTATTCTGTCAATGTCAGTTGGCGTCGGGGATCTCAGATATTCTTGTCCGAATATTTCAATCACTGAATTACAAAATTGTTGCAAACTTTGAATTGCAGTACTTTCCCCAATACGAAGGTAATCGTCAACTGCGTCTGCTGCGACACCATATGCTAATATTCTCATCGCTGCAGTCATTTTTTGTAGGGGAGATAATCCAAGTACATAAGCTGCATCTTGTTTTTGAACAAAATATGAATTGTGCGCTTGGATTGCATTCAAAATGCGTAGATACAAAGGACGACCCATTCGAAAACGTCTACGAAATATTGTAGGTGAATACACGGGATTTGTAGCAAAATAATCTGTAAATAATCTGTCATGACCCTGCCTTCTATTTCTATATATATATCTATGACCTACCACAGAACCACCTATCTTCTTTGAGCTATCATTTGACTGAAGAATCTGAAGCATACTACTATTATTCTGCTCATAAGCTCCTAAAAGTGTGACAATATATTCATCATCAGACTCATCATCAGAGGAGGAAGAGGAAGAAGAGGAGGATGAAAATGAAGTAGTTATCGTAGATTTCAAGGTATTCATGGTGCTCTGTTTTGTTAAAGTTATGATCGTATTTGTCTGGTATATGGATAATAGGTGAATATGAGAGCACAATCTATTTGGCAGATATATATACGTAATGAAGGGAAAAAAATTGGGAAAAACAATTGGGAAATGAAATGGAGGGAAACAAAAAAAAGAAACAAAAAAAAAAAAAAAAAAAAAAAAAAATATGGTAACCGGTCGACCCGCCGGTCGACCAACCGGTCGCCCCCCTCCCCGGTTCAGGCAGCTGGGGTGCAGACAGTTCAAACGGGTCAAACAAAAAAAATAAGATTTTGCACATACCGGTTGACCAACCGGTCGACCCAATCAATTTGATGCAGCGTTGGAGTGGGTGATTTGAGATTTGGTGAAATGGCTTATTTTGTACTCAGATTTGATGAAAAATTAAGTACACCGTTGGAGATGCTCTAATATGTGTATTTGTGTGATACAATTTTTAATCTTAAAATTATTAAGTCTTAAAAGAAAAAAAGAAATAATACAATTAAAAGAATAGAAAATGTCAGGGGATATTGTTTACTCAGTGCTCTGTAAAAATAAAAGACAATAAAAAACACAATACACGCAGTGTGGGTGACGCTTTAATTTTTAATTAGTTAACAATTGTATTAGCTAGTATTTACGTACCATATGGTGTTTTGAGAAAGGAAAATGATTTGGAGCCTTAAAAACACGCCCATAATCTCTCTAATTTCTAATTTGGGTAACTGTTTTTTTTTTTTTTTTTTTTTTTTTTTTTTTTTTTTTAACTTGATATGGAAATTAGGGGAATTAGGGGGGTGTTTTTAGGGGGATGTAGCAAGGTCCTTTGAGAAATTGGTAAAAAATTATTTTTTGATTTTTTGTGTTTTTTTGACTTTTATATGTAAAAAGAAAAAAAAAAAAAAGTGAGTGTTTGGGAAGTGGGTTTTTATGTAGGTTTTTTTAGTTGTAGGATATTATTGGATAAAAAAATTTTAGTATTTGGGAAGATAGTTGGGCTTTTTTGTGGTTGGATGTGATGTTTGTGAGAGAAAAAGTGAAATGATTATGGGGTTGGATGTGATATTTTGTTTGGATTTATTTTTTTTGGTTTTGCAAAACTTTTGTCTTTTAGTGAAAAAAATGAAAAAAAAATTTGGGAACCAAGTTCCCAAAAAAATTTGACTTAGAAAAACCTAAACCTTGGCTTTTTTATTACCAAAATGCCCCACATTTTGAATACGGAGTAGGGAGAAGCGTAATTTATGGTAGTGTGGGCGTATAAGTAGAGTTGGGGGAGTAGCAGGTTTTTTTGCAATATGAGTTTTGTAGAGGGAGTTGAAATAGGTAATTTTAGTTTTTAATTATTTTAGTAAGTTAAAATATTTATATTTATAAAAATGATTAGATTTTTTTTATAATTAAATGTAATGTTTGTAAGAGAAAAAATAAAATAATTATAAGTTTGGTGTGATATTTTATCTTATTAACTATTTAAACTTATTTTGTTTTTTTTTTTTTATAAATTTTAATCCCAAAAAAAAAATTATTTGCCAAACAAGATCAAAAAATCAAAAAAATATTAGTATAATTAGGTCTCGTTTGGGAATAAGTTAATTTAGTAACTTTTTCACTATTTGGCTAAGATATAAACTAAAAAAAGCTAGTACATTTGGAATGACTTTTTGACTTTTTACGAAAAGATGTGCAAAAAGTAGAGAGAAAAGAGAATCTTTGACTTTTTGGTATGGGTTGTTGGCTTTTTGACTTTTTTAATAACTTTTTGATTTTTTAGCTAAATCGGCTTGTTGCCAAACGAGGTCAATTAGATAATTTTCTCTACTTTAAACAAATTTTTTAATAAAAAATAAGGATAAATTACAAATATATTCCCTGAGATTTAATTAAAATACGAATCGCTTCTGTGATTTTGAATGATATTAGAAATATATTTCAATTAATAATTTAGGTAATTTTATTATTATATAGGAAAACAACTATAAATTTTATTTATTTAGTTAATTTTATTAAATAAAAAATTGTAACAAGGAAATATTTATAATTTTTTAAATTATAGGAAGCAATCTGTATTTTAAGGAATTTTTTTTTGTATTTTACTTAAAAAAAAAATAAAAAAATCAACATTCAAACGGCTAAGGGTAGTAGCGTACGGAGAAATAGAGGAGAGTTGTTTGACAGGGAGGTGGTGGGACCACGGAGAAAACGATGGGCGGCCATCGGGAAGCGTCAGCGCCGGACATGTCCGTAGTACCGTACAGTCGTACTTTGAGACCACCGACCCAATGTCTATATTTTAAATAAAGTAATTAGTAGTAGGAAGAGGAGTAGTTTTCTTTTGCTTGTAAAAAAATAAAAAATAAAAATATGGGAAGGAAAGAGAGAGAAATAGCATGGGGGAGGTGGCATGGATATCCACGAAGTAGTTGATTAATGGTCCCATCACCACGAAAACCAGTTATTTCTGGAGAAATTGGGGTTTGGCAAGTTGGGTTTCGAATTTTTTTTTCTTAAAAAAAAAAAGATAAAATAGAAAATGTAATGTTATGGATCTTAAATATTTTATTAATACGTTATCAAATATTTTATATGGGTGTGAAATTTACATGAGATTCATATTCACATAGTTTAGATCCCACACCCATGTAAAAAATTACAAAATATCATATCAAATTTATAATCATTTCATATTTTCTTTTACAAATATTACATCCAATTATAAAAAAAAATTATTCATCTTTCTAAACACAACTATTTTCACTTATTAAAATAGTTAAAAATTAAATTAACTTACTAAAATAATTAATTTTTCAAATGAGGCCATTATTTGGGGATATTGAGCAACCGTGTTGGCTTTTTGGCTTTCGAAGATTATTTTTGTAATTGTGAGCGTGCCAGCAAGGATCAATCAGTCCTTATAGAATATTAATTACTAACCAATTATTAGACGATTTTGTTTTAGTTCTTTCAGCCTTAATGAAGATGACTTTTACTGGTGGCTTTGTTTAGGAGAATTAAGCAAACAATGATTAAATGAAGAACAATTGTAACATTTCATTACGTAAAATGAAAGACTTACAAAGATCCAAATCAGCCTCGTAGAGGTTTACAGCAACAAACTACTTGAAACTATTCCTATGAACGAAGTGCAGTGCAGGAATTTAAAGTACAAAAATGTAAAGAACAAGAAATGTAAAAACTAGAAGGAAAAATAAAGTAGATAAAACTGATTTTTTTGGATCTGAGTTCAGGCACTTTCTGGGGCTTTCTCTGCTATTTATATTTCTTAATGACAACCGTCGAATTGCATTTCTAACCGTCAAATCATCTTCCTATGGTCGCTGATCATGCTGCTTTATAATTAGCTCCACTATGCCATATCTGCAGTAAGGCTTCCCTCCTGATTTTGAATTTAAATATGAGTAACCGTTGAAGCCACGTCATCTTGCATCCCTACAATAAACCAATGTTGACTGCCATGTGTGTGATTATGATTGAAGATTCGAATTGTTGTCCCGTATTGCCCTCATCCTGCCACGTGTCAAACTGTGATTGGCTTATACAAAATATGTAGTCAACATTACCCCCCGCACTAATATACCCAATACTTGGTGATATTAGTGGATCAAGGCATTTTACCCACGTCTCAGAACGTGCATAGGTTTTTTCAGAAATGCAATCGTCATTTATCAATGAAACACTTGCATTAAATTTTCTTCTATCACCCCCACTATCTCAGTATTCGAAAAGACAGATACATCTTTCATGGCCAAACAAGGCTTTTCTTACATTGATCAAGCATATGAAGAGTTATTTGATGATGCTGTTCGTCCTCGAAAGAACCTTTATGCATTGATTAGCCAACTTTATCCGCCTCCATTTATACAAGTTATGGAAGCTTTTGCAAATCATCGACCTTCGAACCAAGAACCTACTGTTTATGATTCTTTCAAACACGAATTTGAGGCCATAGATATCGGAAGCTCTTCTTCTGGAACAAAACCATCCGCGTGGGACGAAGCTGCTGCTACTTCTTCTTCCTCTACGGCCTCTGGCTGGAGAACTTGGTCTACCTCTACTCAACCTCATATAACGGAACGCATTCATCATCGTTTCCCTGAATTCAATGGCCCTCTTGACATTTCTCCTTCCAAACGTAGTTCTGTAGTATATCCATATGTTCCTATTAACCGTAGACACAGTCTTGAAGACAATCTGCTTACATCATGGTATACTTCTACCTTGCCATCTTGAATGGTTCGAAGTGTCCCACATCCTGATGAAACTCTATGGATCAGTCCTTTTAGCCAAAAAGGCCAAACTTTATCCCTCTGATTGGCTAGAATGTGTGACCAGACCTGAATTTATGGACTCATCCAGGAAACCTCCGACTACTCCTCATTTGCTTTCTAATCCAAATTGTATTGATGAGTTGAGGCTCACTCTCTCTGAGGGCCAATCCTTCCCCCCTTATAGGGTCCTAGCGCCTCCAACTCCTTACCAGCAATTTAGGGCTCAGATATTGCTTGCTGCATTTTCTCATTTATCCTTTGAAGTCCTTCGAAATGACATTCCCCACCAAAACTTTCTATGGGCTTATGACATTATGTCTCGAAGCTATCTCTTTAACCCTGTGGCCCAAATGGAACTCTATACCTTTTTAGACCAACTTTCTCTCCTGCTCAACTGGCACTTCCATGCTTCCATTACTAGTGAAATTCCGGATAAAGCCATTTCCGCTCGAATCCAGGTTCAGTATGAGGCAGAGAACCTTCTTGATGAATATGAAGCCTTCAAGAGTCAAGATTCTGAGTATGAGGAGGATGCTTTTATGAACGAAGTGCATGAAGAAAAAGAAATGGACGCCACAGATAAAGCTCTAAAAGAGATAGAATTCGAAGTGAAAGCCCAACAACTCTCTTCTCAATTGAGGGATTACCAATTAGATAAACCAAATCTAGACAAGATAGAGGATAGAGTAGGGAAAGAGTATTCATTTATTGAATTTTGCTGGACTAAATTCCATGACCTTGTAACTTTCTTCATTCCATATTTCTATGAAATCGAAAATGTAATCAAATGAATTCTAGTGTAAAACAGCACTTATCAATTCAACTGGGCCTTTCGAATTTTATTTATCAAATTCTGATTTACCGTTCCAATTGTAAACTACATGATTGATGTGCTTGGACTCCATTCTAACTCAAACTCTTCCAAAGTATGAAATCTTTTCTTTTGAAAATACAAGTACTGCCTTCAGCTATCAGCTTCGAATTACCGAACTTTGTCTTTCGAAACTTGATTTGATCATCAATTCCCCAACATATGGTTAATACAATCAAACAAAAATCAACTAATTCTTGTTTCAACAAACAATATATATTTTCCAAAATATGGAAATGTCTTTTAAGGGTTGCACTGTTTTATTCTAAAAAAGTGATTTCTTCTGTATACTATCAAACCAACTATTGGTTTAAAACTTAGAACAAACAATTTCCTACCTTAAAGTAGTTGAAGTTTTGCTGCGAAGGATTATACTCTTATCACGAAACCTAAAATAGGTCTTATAAACAAATACCTGAGCATTCTTGCATCCTTAAATGTGGAATATGTTTCGAAGTCGGCTTCTTACTTTCGAAACCGGTTGTCATTTGATTTTGGCGCCAAAATTTGGCTTCGAAGCCAAATATTTTATTTCGACGTTGACATCAGTATTTGAGATGCGTTTCCCTCTATAACTATTAATATAGAAAGAAACTTTTCGCATTTGTACCTTTAGTGTTTCTTTACGAACTTCGCCTACATAAAACTATTGGGTATATTTTTCAGACACAAAGGTTTTAAAACCCTTTTTATTTTGTGCTCTGAATTCACTTGTTTGCCTAACACAAAAACCCTTCATCTCTATTGAGCCTCTCTTCCTTGCTGCTTGTTACTAATGGAGTCCTCTTCTTTGAAAGTACTAACTGGCGAACGTATAAACCTAACAATGGCTTTGAAAAGATGTATCGAGGAAGAGATTGCCAAATTTAAAGCTGAAGGATCGAGTGGCATAGACGGACGCCTCTTTGTCTCTCTTCCATAGCGACAAACAAGACTATGTCCTAGGTCTTATCTTTCGAGAGGCTCCCGCCCAACTCCCTGCTTTGTACTTTCGTTTGGAGGACCATTTTCTTCTCTATGAAGGAGGGCTTGATTGGAGAAATTAGAGGGTGAACCGACCTCATCGTTGCTGGCCAACATTGAGGACTGAGTGGAAGGAATGGTATGATAGGGTTGTGCCTGCAAGAGAATGGGACCTGTAAGAGCTTTGTATTCTCGACGCCCTTCGTCTTTCCAGGTTTATCATTCCTGAAGACCCTTTTTTGATTCCTGCCGCTCTTTGCTTTTGGAACATGGCTTTTAACTTTTTTTAATTTTGGTGTGGTATGATGGCCCCCACCGTTCTTGATATCTGCCATCTCTTAGGGCTTTCACCACTCGGTACCCCTTTCACACCCAGCTATCCAGACCTTTCTGTTAAATTTTCACTTCCACCTTTGAACTCTTCCTTCAGTGACTTTGTAAAGGCTGAAAACAAAAAGAAGGGCCCTGTGAGTGATCGAGAACTCTTTTCCTTTATTTTATATTGGTTGTGTAAATTTCTCTTTTGCACATCATCTCAGCGAATCATACCTGAGTTCGCCCCACTCGCGAAGGCCCTTGTTTTGAAGAAACGAATAGCCTTAGCCCCTTATCTTTTAGGCCATGTCTATAGAGCCTGCTTCCAATTTTGTAAAAGACCTCTTGATATCAATCAGGGAGGTCCCCTTTGGGTGCTTCAACTCTGGCTCTTTGTATACTTCACTAATCTGCATCCTAAGTGTCTGAAGTTCTTAGTTCAAGACCCTAGCACTTATGGAGAAAAGTATGCTAAGATTGCCCTCTATCCTGCTTCTTTTACTTACTATCTTACCTTCTTTCATCAGCTTCCTGTTTCTCCAGCTACCGCCTTCTTTTACCCCTTCGATGCCAATAAAGGACCAACTTAGCTAAAAACGTTCTTGGCTGATAGAAAATGTTCTATCCCATCGCATAAAGATATGTGGGCCTCTATTTTGTTGCCGAGGGAACTTTTTATTGGTACTTTAAACCCTCGAGCTTATAAGTGCATATCTGAGGTATACTGCCTCTCCTAGTTTGCTAGGCAATTTGGGCTTACCCAAGGAATTCCCATTCCACTCTGCAGTCTCTCGAATGTCCATCTCACTGCCAGAGACCTGAGAGTACCCAAATCTAAACTAGAGGAGGCAACATTTAAACTGTTGAAAGACTTGAGTGAGTTCAAATTTACTCATTCCCTCTCTTCTGGCTTAGCCTTGAAAAGATTTCAAAATTGGTGGACAGCCAATATAGAAGTGCATCTAGCAATACAACCTCGTGATTTATTAATAGGGCTAGGTGTGCCTTCTAAGGTCAAACCAAAAGAAGCTGGGACCATCCCCTCTCTTTCCACAGCTACCAAGACTATTTCGGCAGTCTCACTCCCTCCTTTCAGAGTCACCAAAGCTACTTCGAAAAAGGGTATGCATTTTTAGGCTTCATTTCTTTTAGAATTTTTTGTTTGTTTTCTTCATATTTCATGCTACCTGGTGTAGGGTCTCCACAAGAAAAATCTCCCAAGAGAGCTGAAGCCCTAGCTACTCTCAAAGACAAACATCAGCAAAAACAGAAAAGAAAACTAATACTCACTTCTAAGGAGTCTGATCAGATTGAAGAGAGAAAGACAGAGAAAGAGCAGGAAATACCATTGCAAAGAAAAAAGAGAAAGAAGATAACCGTTTTTCCTTCTGACTTGGTTAAAGATCCTACTCATGAGGCAGCTATTGAAGCAGTAGAGAAGGAACACTCTAAGGAAATAATTGTTTTCCAGAGGGTTGAAAAAAGGTGATAGCAGCAACTGCTAAAGGATGAAGTAGCTGCTGTTGATACAATCCAAAGGGAAACTGCGAGAAGACAACACACTGTTGAGCATTATTCCCTTCGTAGTTCTTCTATCATTGCCACCACCTCTGAAACGAGTAATTTCCTTTCATGTTTCCACTTTCTTTTCTCAAATTGTTGGTACTATGACCTAACATTGTGTTGTATTTCTTTTTTGCAGCAATAACTACTTTGCCTACTCTTCTAATAAAGATTCATTCAGTTTCAACTGAAGTTGAACAATCTCAAAAGGTAGAGCCCATTCAGATAATACTCCCACTTCCTGGCCCTATATTTTCGATACCTTTCTTGAGGCCAAACATTCTTACATCCCTTTCCTTTGGCTTGACTTCAAACTTTCCTCACTTTTCTTTTAATTCTACTCAATTTGTTTTTCCTTTAAGCCTTGCCGCTCCTTCCCTTTCTGAGGAAATTCCAACTATTACATTATCTCCAGTGATAGCTGATTTCCATAGAACAAACACTGGTAGCCCTCAAATTCTTCGTCCGTTATCTCTGCCTAGCACCAGTCCCTTTTCTCTTGAGCTACTGGTAGCCAAAACTATAGAGACTGCTAGGAGTACTTTACATTTTTCTCCTACTCCTATACAGTCATTTCTTCCTTCTACCAGAGTTCTTTCTGCACCCTCCATATCAACGGATGAGGTGGACATCTTCGAAACTAGGCTAGCTAGTCTCTTTGACATACCTTCCACCTTTCCAATAGCTAGCAATGAGACTGAGCCATTAGTCTTGGCTGATTCTTTACTAGAAATTTTTTAGAGCTCTTCCTCCAATAGTAAGACTTCCTTACCTTCAATAGACTTGGACAGCTATTTGGAGTTGCTGACATCCTTCTCAAAGATTCCTTTCGAAGCTTTACAAAGGCCTATAATCAGAAATGACTTCCTCCAGTGCTGTAAGATTGTTGAGCAATCCAACATAACTGTTTCAAGTCATTTATCTCAGGCAGTAGCCACTATTAATTTCTACATCAACATCTGCCATGTTGCCAAGGCCGCAGAGGAAAATTACTGAGAGACCAGAGTTTTGTTTCTCAAATTCATGCTGAAGTGTCAAAACTGAAGGAGCAGCATTCTTCTGTCTCCCAATTTCGAGCTCAACTACTGGAGAAGAAAGCTCAACTTGAAGAAGAATTATTAGCAGTCAATCAGGCTTTGGATTGAACTGCCACCAAGTTGCAGATCACCAACCAAGGACTGACTGATCGAAAATAGGATATGGCTACAGCCATTCAGTTGTTCCCATCTCTTAAGAGTAGAAAATCTATTGTAAAGGAACAATTGAAACATTGTACTGACTTCTAGGCCAATCTATGGCTACATGTATTCAACTTATTATGAAATAAAATCTTTTTTTTATCATTTGAGTGTTTCCATGCTCTTTTATTTGGCATTTATTCTACTCCTTGTGTCTCCCATATGGTTGGATAATAAGGCTTCAAATATCTGCCATTAATTTTCTTGGGATACACATATCCATTCAAAATTTTCAAATGATATGCTTCTGAAGGCAAGACTCTATGAACTTGATATGGTCATTCTCAGTTAGGTGACCACTTGCCAAACTTATGGCTTTTGATCCCTATTGGAAGTATTGTCTTCCATACCAAGTCACCTTCATCAAAACTAATATGCTTGACATTTTTATTGTAGTTTTTGGCTGCTTTCTTCTTTTGGAAAAGATTGTTATTTAAGGCCAGAATTCTAGCTTCATCCATACTTTCTAATTCCAAGCACATACTCTGATGGTACTGCTCAAGAATTAACTGATCCTGGCCTCTCACCCTTAAAGACTTGATGTTAATTTCTATAGGTAACACTGCATCATGCTCATATACTAAGGCATAAGGAGTAACTCCTGTACTTGATCTTGGAGATGTCCTGTAGGCCCATAATACATCTAATAGTAAGTTATGCCAATTCCTGGGATTGTCTTCTACAACTTTTTGTATTCCTTTCTTCAAGGATTTATTGGATAATTCTGCTTGGCCATTGGCTTGTGCATAATAGGGGGTAGAATTGACAAGACTAATTCCAAATTTTGCCACGAAAGACTTTGTCATCTTCCCATCAAATACAGTCCCATTATCAACAGTTATGGTCTGTGGGATGCCAAATCTGTGGATCAGATCTTTAATGAATCCAATAACTTTAGTTTGGTCTACAGCCTTATACGGTTTTGCTTCAATCGACTTAGTGAAGTAATCTGTGGCTACTAGGATGAAACAATGATGCTTCGAAGAGGGTGGGTGTATTTTCCTTATCATGTCCATGGCACATCCTCTAAACGGTGAAGGCTTTACAAGTGCATGTAGATCAGTTATAGGTACATATCTTATTGCGCCATGCTTCTGGCATGCCTAGCAACCTCTAGCATATTCAATGCAATCCTTAAGGATGGTTGGCCAATAGTAAGAATGCCTTCGAAGCAGCCATCTCATCTTCAAACTAGGCTGATAAGCACCACAGATGCCTTCATGAACCTTAGCCATGGCTGTCAGTGCTTCCTTTGGACATAAACATTCTAATAATAACCTATCTGCCCCTTTTTTGTAGAGAGCATTACTATACATTATGTATTGCATAGACTGCAATTTGATTTTTCTGCTGGCTTTCGAAGATAGGCCAGCTAGATACTGCATTGTTGGATGCCTCCAATCTTATTCTTGTAAGTCATTATGATTGACTTCTAAGACCATATTCTTTTTATTTAAAGGTAGTATTACCTTTTGATATATTGTTTGGCTTATGTTCCTTTAAGTGTTGTCCCTTTTCTTGAAATTCAAAACTTTCTGAGCCACATCATTAGCTTTATTACTCAAGAATCTGGGACATAAGTTACATTTGCTATCTGAAATTGAGACAGCAAATGCAATGCAACAACATAGTATGGCAACATGCTTACACTTTGACATTTGAAAATCCCTTTCACCTGGTTAACTACCAATGGAGAATCTCCAAATATGTCAACTGCATGTGCTTGTAATCCAATAAGTATTTCCAGTCCCAATATTAAAGCTTCGTATTCAACTTGATTATTGGAACAAGTAATTTCATCCACTCTGAAACCACGTGTGGTTTCTACCCCTTGTGGTGACTTAATCACCACACCAATTCCAGTCAGACCATTGGCTTTTGATCCATCGAACCACATTTGCCATGGTTCAATACTAACCATACCAAGTTCCATTATCTCTTGGCTTTCTGTTTGGCATGGATGGTTTGCCAAAAAATTAGCTAAAACTTGCCCTTTTACTGCCTTTTGAGGGACATATTATAGATGAAATTCTGATAAAGCTAGTATCCATTTGCCAATTCTTCCCCTCAACATAGGTCTAGATAACATATATTTAACCAAACCTGTGGTTGAAATTACCAAGACAGTTGTAGGCAAAAGATAGTATCTTAATTTCATTGCAACAAAATACAATGCAAAGCATAGCTTTTTTACAGCTGAATATTTACATTCACAAGAATTTAGAAACCTACTAAGGTAATAAACAACTTTCTCATTGCCTTCTTCATTGTCTTGGGCTAGGAAAACTCCCAGTGAATCTTCTATTGCGGCTATATACAACTTCAAGGGCTTATCACCCTTTGGTGGCATCAGCACTAGAGGGTTGGCCAAATAGGCTTTGATTCCTTCGAAAACAGTTTGATGCTTTGCTGTCCACACAAATCCCTCTTTATCTTTCAACCTTAATAAGGAAGAAAATACTTTAGTTTTCCCTGCAGTATTAGAAATAAATCTTCGAAGAAAATTAACCTGCTCAAGGAATTTTTGTACTTCTTTCTTACTTGATGGAGGTCTGGTTTCGATGATAGCTTTGGCTTTGTTCTGATCAATCTGTATTCCTTTCTTGTGTACTACATAGCCCAAGAGGTTTCCAGCTGATACACCAAAAGCATATTTGAGAGGATTAAGTTTCAACTTGAACTTTCTCATTCTTTCAAAAGTTGTTTCCAAGTGAAACAAATGTTCCTCCATAGATTATGATTTTACTACAATATTATCAATGTAGCACTCTAAGTATCCTCCAATGAGATCATGAAAGATAGTGTTCATAGCCCTTTGATATGTAGCACCGGCATTCTTCAGACCAAATGGCATTTTAACCCATTCGAAGGTGCCAATGTTCCCAGGACATCAGAATACTGTCTTATGGATATCCTCTTCTGCAATACAGATTTGGCTATAACTAAAGTGCATATCCATCATTGATAAAATTTGATGCCCTACTGAACTGTCTACCAATAAATCTACTATGGGCATAGGGTACTCATCTTTTGGAGTTGTTAATTCAGATTTCTGAAATCGACGCATACCCTCATTTTACCATTCTTCTTAACTACAGGCACAATATTGGATAGCCATTCAATATACCTAGCTGTCCTAATAAAGCCTGCCTTGAGGAGCCTAAGAATTTTCTCATTGACCTTCTGAATCACCTCAGGACTCATTCTTCTTGGTTTTTGCTTGTATGGCTTGAAATTAGGCCTCATAGGGAGCCTATGCTCTACTAATGACCTATCTAATCCTAGTAGTTCATTATAAGACCATGCAAAACAATCTTTATATCTCTTCAAGACCACCAACAACTGGTCCCTGTCAAGAGCATTCAACCAAGCATTTATATAGGTGAGCTGCTGTATAGAACCTTCCCCTAAGTTCACTTCTTCCAAAGGGTCTTGCATCTGAGGACTCACTGATGTTTCTTTTTTGATTTCTTTTATCTTCGAAGCAATCTCCTTGCTCTGTCTTGCTCCCAGTTTCTTTGATTCAACATCTTTGCCCTTCTCTTCATAGACAAAGTCTGTCCATAAGGCTTCTTCTTCTTGTATCTCCTGGACTTTTATTTCAATGTCCAATGCACAGTATTTTCCCAAGGCCAAAACCCTGACCTGTTGCTGCTCCTGCTTACAGCCAATTGCCATGGCTTTTTCCTCTTGCTTTTGCATCTTCTGGACTATTGATTTTATGTCCAATACTGAGAACTTAATTAAAGCCAAAGACTTGGCCTCATGGGTTCCATCTTTTTACCTATAACCAGGCATCATTGTCATATTTGGCGATAAACTCCTCATCAGCACGTTCTTGGACTAAGTGCTTCAGGTGTGCTAATTTTTCATCAGCCGTCACTTCGGTTGATCCATCAGGTTTCCTCATGTCACGACCCAAACCCGGCCCTATGGGTTTAGCACCGTAACCGGCCAGTAATCCGAGATTACCGAAGGCCTGCTTAACAGTAGTACAGTAGAACAGAGTTTAGGGCTTGGCGGAAGCCAATACAGTAAATAAATAATGTCCATTGAGCTGTGACAGTCTGTATGCCAAAAGATTTTTCATGCATTCACACATTCAAACAGTACAGTCTATACAAAATTTACAGTCACACAGTAAAGAGACCTAATCCCTTGATAACAGTACAGTTGGTAGCTGACAGTCTATACAGTAATCCAAAACAATACGGAGACAGACGGGGGAAAAACAAAACACCCCAAAGCCATAACATGGCAACTCGGAACCTCGCAGTGAGGCACATAGGCTGGCTTGACAAAACTGGAGTCTAACCAACGCTCCTAGCTCCGATCTGGTGGCTGAGCACCTACACATATATATATAAACAGTGAGCTAAAGCCCAGTGAATAACATAACGCGTAAAGAGGTTAAGAATGAAATGTCCTTACAGTAATGAAAACAGTTCATTAAACAGTATTTCAGTCTTTTAATCAGAACAATTATTCAGTCATATGTGGTACATCCATTAGCATAGCAGTAAACAGTAGGTCTTAAAGACCGAACAATAATGATGACCATCAATCAGTAAACAGTAATGGCTCCACGAGGGAACCAACAGAGATCTCTGTAATAGTAATAGTAAACAGTAGGTGCTAAGGATGCTACAGTACATTTCAGAATATAGGACATACATTCAATCAAATAACAGTAATCATTTCAGAAAACAGTTCCGTAAACAATCAGAAAACATGCTCAGTTGAACATATCTTTACACAATTGTTACTCACAGAGTTTGGGCTACAGTAGGCTAGAGCGTGTCTCCCCAGTCGCCAACCCTACACAGTTCACAGGTTGAACACACACTAAGCTACACAGTTGGGAAATATCATAACTTAATCCCTTATTTGCCTTGGTGTGTTCTACATCTATATCCTCATTAAGATGTCTTAAACTAGGCCTAAGAATGCCTAGAATGGGATGAGGATGCAAAAATACACTTAGAAAACATTTTGCAAAGTTTGCTGAAAATAGGAGCCTCGCTCGAGCGAGCCTTCCTTCGCTCGAGCGAGCTTCCAAAATCAAAGGCTTCGCTTGAGTGAGAAATCCTTCGCTCGAGCGGTCTGTCGAAACAGTAAAAGTACCAGATGCTGAAATTTTACGCTCGAGCCACCAATCCTACGCTCGAGCGTAGCTTCGAACAAAGGTTGGTCGCTTGAGCGAAGAATCCTTCGCTCGAGCGAAGAAGCCAAATTCTGGAATTTCCAGATTTGTCTCCTAAGCTCAAACCAAGCATTCTTTCACTCAAAACTCGACCTCTTGGGCCCAAATTCTGGAAAACACACCTAAATTCAATGTATAACAAGTTTCAAAGCTCAATTTACGAATTCAAGCCCCAAAGGTGAGTCAATTAAAACCATTTTTCAAACCCATTTTCAGGAACATGGAGAAATGCAAACATGCATGGATTCAAACCAAATTCAACCTTCAAAGCTTGTCCAAATGGGCTCATTTCTTCAAGAACATGATGAATTCATGGACTCAAGCCTAATTATGAACATGCATGTATAATCGGCCATGAAATCAACTCAAGATTTATCAATACACACATGCATGCATGAAATGAGTTCTAATTCAACACTATAGGACCAATTCAAGTCTTAACTCTTCAATTTAACTTAACTCATGCAAGAAAACCTTAAATGCAACAATGGGAGATTCAATTACCTTGCCTAAGTCTTCAATTACAAGTGTAGAGGCTCAAACAAGCAAGAACTCTTCTAATTTCCTTAATTTCCAAGCAATATCATAAAAATGAACTCAATTCTCTCTTACTCCCTCTCTTGGTCGGCTAGAGTGAAGAAAAGGGCTGATGAAATGCATTTGTTCAAGTGTAACACTAGTCCTTAGTTGTGTCTAGGATAGTGGCCCACTTAGTGGCAAACATGTAAATAAGGCAATTTAGGTGTTTAACTTATTTTAATCTAATTTAGTCATACCTAATCACATTTTAGATAAGTACACCATCAAATCACATAATTTCCAATGATCCTAAAACATTAATCTAGTTTCGATTCGGCCGCCGATAAGGCCCTCAATTTGCAATTTAAACATAAACACACCAACAGATAATCAAATAATCGAACAGATAAACATGCAATATAATAGATGTGCTTAGTCAATTCAGTTTCAAATTTTCAATCAGTCCGTTCAGTACTTCAGTTAGTTTAATTATCAGTCATAAGCAGTCCAGTTTAGCAGTAATCAGTATGTAATTCAGTAATTTATCGATAAACGGTATGGGGGTTGTTATAGTCTCCCCTTCTTATAAGGAGTTTAGTCCTCTAAACTCGAGTTACCTTCATTCTGGAAGAAAACAGGATTCAGCGGGAACAAATCAGGATATCGCCTAGCCATGTCATCTTCCCTTTCCCAAGTGGCATACACACCACCATGGTTCTGCCAGTCAACCTTCACTAACGGGATCTCTTTGTTTCTCAGTTTCTTGGTTCGTCTGTTTACAATCTGTATAGGCCGTTCCTCGTAAGTGTAGTCATCACTCAACACGATACGAGTAGGCTCAATCACGTGGAAGGGATCCCGAAGATAATCTCTCAACATCGAAATGTGGAAAACATTATGCATGTGCTCCATTTCAGGAGGGAGCGCAACTTGATACGCCACCGGATTAATTTTCTCAATAATCTCATATGGTCCGACGTATCTCGGCGCTAACTTACCTTTGACTCCAAAACGAGTCTGGCCTTTCATTGGTGTCACTTTCACAAAAACGTGATCACCCACTTCATACTCTCTGTCCCGTCTTCTGACATCCGCATAACTTTTCTGTCTACTCTATACAGTTTTCAGTCTTTGCTGTATCAGTTTTATCTTTTTAGTCGTTTCATATACGATCTCGGGCCCAAGCAAAGGCCCATCTCCAACTTCTGCCCAGCAAATCGGAGATCTACATTTTCTGCCATACAATGCCTCAAAAGGCGCCATACCAATACTCGAATGGTAGCTGTTGTTGTAGGCGAATTCAGCTAATGGCAAATGACTTTCCCAGTTTCCCTGAAAATCAAGGACACACATTCTCAATAAATCTTCCAAAGTCTGGATGGTCCTTTCTGACTGTCCATCTGTCTGAGGATGATAGGCACTACTCAACCTCAATTCAGTACCCAATGCAGTCTGTAGGCTTTGCCAAAAGCTCGATGTAAACTTCGAATCCCTGTCAGAAACAATAGACACAGGCACTCCATGCAGTCTAACAATTTCATCAATATAGATAGCAGCCAATTTGTCCGCATTATAGATTGTCTTGACAAGTAAGAAGTGAGCAGATTTGGTTAGTCTATCAACAATAACCCAAATTGAGTCCATACCTTTACTGGAGCGAGGTAACCCAACGATAAAATCCATCGTGATATGCTCCCATTTCCACTCTGGTATGGGTAAGGGTTGCAATAATCCAGCAGGTCGTTGATGTTCAGCTTTGACTTGTTGGCAATGAAGACATTTGGACACAAAGTCGGCAATTTCTTTCTTCATTCCCGGCCACCAGAAATTCTGGTTCAGATCTTGGTACATTTTCGTATTCCCCGGGTGGATAGACAATTTTGAATTGTGGCCCTCTTGCAGAACTCTTCTTTTCAGTTCAGTGTCTTCGGCACACACAGTCTTTCTTGAAATTTCAGTACATTGTTCTCAAATTTGAAACCCGGTCTCGACTTAGACTCTCTTTCCTCGATGATCTTTTTCAAAAAGTCATCCAGTTGCTGTTTCTCTTTAACTTCTTCAATCAATGCTGGTTGAGCAGAAATAGCAGTTAGCGTTCCACCTTGTTCTCTCAAAACAACTTCAATTTCAAATTTTTCAAGATCACAAAGCAGCTCTTTCTGTCCGGTGAGCAAACAAGCTAAGTTGGCAATTGACTTTCAGCTCAATGCATCGGCAACAGTATTGGCTTTTCCCGGATGGTACAGAATCTGTAGATCATAGTCTTTGATCAGCTCTAGCCATCTGCGCTGTCTCATATTTAGTTCTTTCTGTGTGAAGAAATATTTTAAGCTCTTGTGGTCGGTGTATACTTCACATGTCGCCCCATAAAGGTAGTGACGCCAGATTTTCAATGCCAACACTACTGCAGCCAGTTCCAAATCATGGGTCGGGTAGTTCTTTTCATGTGGTCTCAACTGTCGGGAAACATAAGCAATAACTCTCCCATTCTGCATTAAAACACACCCCAAACCCTTATGAGAAGCATCACTAAATACAGTATAACCATCCGTACCTGAAGGTAAAGTCAAAACTGGTGCAGTCACAAGTCGAGTTTTCAACTCTTGGAATGCTGATTCCCTTTGGTCAGTCCAGTCAAATGATGTCCCCTTCTGAGTTAACTGAGTCAATGGTAGGGCAATTTTGGAGAAGTCTTTGACAAATCTTCTGTAATATCCAGCCAATCCCAAAAAGCTTCGGACTTCTGTCACATTTGTTGGTCTAGGCCAGTTCACTACAGCTTCAATTTTCTGCTGATCAACAGAAATTCCATCTTTGCTAACAACATGCCCCAAAAACATAACATGATCGAGCCAAAATTCACATTTAGACAGTTTAGCATACAGTTTCTGTTCTCTTAGGGTCTGCAGGGCAAGTCTCAGATGGTGTTCATGTTCTTCTCTACTTTTTGAATAAATCAGTATGTCATCAATAAATACTACAATAAAATCATCAAGGTATGGTTTAAAAATTCTGTTCATAAGGTCCATAAAAGCAGCAGGGGCATTCGTGACTCCGAATGGCATAACTAAAAATTCGTAATGGCCATACCTCGTTCTAAAAGCAGTTTTATCAATGTCTTCTGGTTTAACTTTCAGTTGATGATACCCCGATCTGAGATCAATCTTGGAAAACACTTGTGCACCCTATAACTGATCAAATAAATCATCAATACGTGGCAATGGGTATTTATTTTTCACAGTTACCTTGTTCAATTCACGGTAATCAATGCACAGTCTCAGTGAGCCATCTTTCTTCTTCACAAACAAAACAGGTGCACCCCACGGTGAAGTACTGGGCCTGATAAACTTCTTGTTTAACAGTTCTTGCAATTGCACTTTCAACTCCTTCAGTTCAGTGGGGGCCATTCTATAAGGAGCTTTAGATATTGGGTGTGTACCCGGAATCACATCAACGGTAAATTCAATCTCCCTGTCAATCAAATCCCCTGGCAGATCATCTGGAAATACATCTGGGAATTCTCTGACTATAGGAATACAATTCACATCAGTTTTAACGCTATCATCAGTAGACACAGTCAGCACAGAACACAGATATCCTTTACACCCTTTCTAATTAATTTAACAGCTTTCACTGAAGAAATCAAGTACGGAGGAGGTACTACTCCACTCCCATTAAACACAAATTCAGGCAAACTAGGTGGACGGAAAACAACTTGCTTGGTCACACAATCAATAGTGGCATGACATTTTTGTAACCAATCCATCCCCAATATTACATCAAAATGGTCAATGTTCAATGGCAGTAAGTCAATAAACAGATACATGTCCCCAACAATAATCTCACAAGCAGGATACATATATGCACATGTCATGGATCCCCCAATAGGTGATGATACAGCTAACAGGTAATTCATGAGTTCTAGGGGTCTATTCAATTTCCGTGAGAAAGCATGCGATACATATGAGTGTGTAGACCCCGAATCAATCAATACATATGCATTTTGTGTACAAATAGAGAGGATACCTGACACAACGGTTTCAGTATTTTGCACGTCTCCCGGTACTAGGGCGAACACTCGGCCCTGCCTCATAGGCTCTTTCCCGGTAGCTTTGGGGTTAGGCTTTGGTGCTACAGTTGACGCTGCTGCGCTTGGTGTAGCCTTGCTACTAACTTGCGGAGCAGAGGGGCAGTCTCTAACCATGTGGCCCACTTTGCCACATCTGTAACAGGCTCCGGATATTTTGTGACAAACCCCTTTGTGCTTGTTGCCACATACAGAGCAGGGTGGAATGAACCCACTCCCTTGGCTGGGGCTAGTTGTTGACCCCGTATTCTGTTTCTTGTTGGCCGGGTTATGCTTGCCTTTCTTGAATTTGAAACCTTGCCTTTTACCATGCCATTCAGTGGTTGGTGTTTCAGATTGTTTCAGTGCTTCAATGTTAGATTCAGCCATCAAGGCCCTGTCAAGAACATTCACGTAGTTCGGTAGCTTCAACACATTTATACGGTCAAGGATTGCAACATTAAGGCCGCCTTCAAATTTCCTAGCCTTCTTGTAATCAGTGTCCACCATATGCGGCGCATATCTAGCAAGCTCGGTGAACTTTGTTTCATACTCCGCAACAGACATCGTGCCTTGTCTCAGCTGTTCAAACTCAGTCACTTTCCTATCCCTGACGCACTGTGGGAAGTACTTTTCGAAGAAGGACTCCTTGAACTGAGCCCAAGTCATAACAGTATTTGTATCGCGGATCAACATCCACCACCTTCTAGCTTCTTCTTGTAGGGTGAAGGTAGCTAACAGTACTTTATTCGTTTCTGAGCACGGGAACACTTCAAATAATTTTTCTGTTTCAAGCACCCAAGCTTCAGCCTTTAGCGGCTCAAGGCCTTCCTGAAAGGATGGCGGTTTCATCTTGCTGAATTTATGGGTGAGAGCAATTATGTCCCCATCATTCACATTTGCATTTGGTTCCGGCTGTACCGGAGGAGGAGGAGGTGGGGGCTGTTGGTTCTATTGTTGTTCAAGTCTAGCAGTTATCAATTCCATCATTCTTTCCATTCTTTCCATTCTTCCCTCGGTAGATGAGGATTCAGGTTCATTTGCATTGTCCATTTCACTATAAGCAGTTATAACAGTTATAGCAATTATAACATAAACAGTTGCATGTTTAGACAGTTATCACATTAACATGTAGTCAATCATAACATAGCCACACACTTTTCAAGTTCATGAAATGCCCTAATCACTTTTCTAGGACACTCTAAAGCTCATTTGGACACGTGTGTGGGGTATAACTCGTGGTTAACTATCGCTCTGATACCACTCTGTCACGACCCAAACCCGGCCCTATGGGTTTAGCACCGTAACCGGCCAGTAATCCGAGATTACCGAAGGCCTGCTTAACAGTAGTACAGTAGAATAGAGTTCAGGGCCTGGCGGAAGCCAATACAGTAAATAAATAATGTCCATTGAGCTGTGACAGTCTGTATGCCAAAAGATTTTTCATACATTCACACATTCAAACAGTACAGTCTATACAAAATTTACAGTCACACAATAAAGGGACCTAATCCCTTGATAACAGTACAGTTGGTAGCTGACAGTCTATACAGTAATCCAAAACAGTACGGAGACAGACGGGGGAAAAACAAAACACCCCAAAGCCATAACATGACAACTCGGAACCTCGCAGTGAGGCACATAGGCTGGCTTGACAAAACTGGAGTCTAACCCACGCTCCTAGCTCCGATCTGGTGGCTGAGCACCTACACATATATATATAAACAGTGAGCTAAAGCCCAGTGAATAACATAATGCGTAAAGAGGTTAAGAATGAAATGTCCTTACAGTAATGAAAACAGTTCATTAAACAGTATTTCAGTCTTTCAGTCAGAACAGTTATTCAGTCATATGTGGTACATCCATTAGCATAGCAGTAAACAGTAGGTCTTAAAGACCGAACAATAATGATGACCATCAATCAGTAAACAGTAATGGTTCCACGAGGGAACCAACAGAGATCTCTGTAACAGTAATAGTAAACAGTAGGTGCTAAGGATGCCACAGTACATTTCAGAATATAGGACATACATTCAATCAAATAACAGTAATCATTTCAGAAAACAGTTCCGTAAACAATCAGAAAACATGCTCAGTTGAACATATCTTTACACAATTGTTACTCACAGAGTTTGGGCTACAGTAGGCTAGAGCGTGTCTCCCCAGTCGCCAACCCTACACAGTTCACAGGTTGAACACACACTAAGCTACACAGTTGGGAAATATCATAACTTAATCCCTTATTTGCCTTGGTGTGTTCTACATCTATATCCTCATTAAGATGTCTTAAACTAGGCCTAAGAATGCCTAGAATGGGATGAGGATGCAAAAATACACTTAGAAAACATTTTGCAAAGTTTGCTGAAAATAGGAGCCTCGCTCGAGCGAGCCTTCCTTCGCTCGAGCGAGCTTCCAAAATCAAAGGCTTCGCTTGAGTGAGAAATCCTTCGCTCGAGCGGTCTGTCGAAACAGTAAAAGTACCGGATGCTGAAATTTTACGCTCGAGCCACCAATCCTACGCTCGAGCGTAGCTTCGAACAAAGGTTGGTCGCTTGAGCGAAGAATCCTTCGCTCGAGCGAAGAAGCCAAATTCTGGAATTTCCAGATTTGTCTCCTAAGCTCAAACCAAGCATTCTTTCACTCAAAACTCGACCTCTTGGGCCCAAACTCTGGAAAACACACCTAAATTCAATGTATAACAAGTTTCAAAGCTCAATTTACGAATTCAAGCCCCAAAGGTGAGTCAATTAAAACCATTTTTCAAACCCATTTTCATGAACATGGAGAAATGCAAACATGCATGGATTCAAACCAAATTCAACCTTCAAAGCTTGTCCAAATGGGCTCATTTCTTCAAGAACATGATGAATTCATGGACTCAAGCCTAATTATGAACATGCATGTACAATTGGCCATGAAATCAACTCAAGATTTATCAATACACACATGCATGCATGAAATGAGTTCTAATTCAACACTATAGGACCAATTCAAGTCTTAACTCTACAATTTAACTTGACTCATGCAAGAAAACCTTAAATGCAACAATGAGAGATTCAATTACCTTGCCTAAGTCTTCAATTACAAGTGTAGAGGCTCAAACAAGCAAGAACTCTTCTAATTTCCTTAATTTCCAAGCAATATCATAAAAATGAACTCAATTCTCTCTTACTCCCTCTCTTGGTCGGCTAGAGTGAAGAAAAGGCTGATGAAATGCATTTGTTCAAGTGTAATACTAGTCCTTAGTTGTGTCTAGGATAGTGGCCCACTTAGTGGCAAACATGTAAATAAGGCAATTTAGGTGTTTAACTTATTTTAATCTAATTTAGTCATACCTAATCACATTTTAGATAAGTACACCATCAAATCACATAATTTCCAATGATCCTAAAACATTAATCTAGTTTCGATTCGGCCGCCGATAAGGCCCTCAATTTGCAATTTAAACATAAATACACCAACAGATAATCAAATAATCGAATAAATAAACATGCAATACAATAGATGTGCTTAGTCAATTCAGTTTCAAATTTTCAATCAGTCCGTTCAGTACTTCAGTTAGTTCAATTATCAGTCATAAGCAGTTCAGTTTAGCAGTAATCAGTATGTAATTCAGTAATTTATCGATAAACGGTATGGGGGTTGTTACACCTCAGTACACTAAGTGGTGCCACTCATTCAGTATACAATTTGGCCTTTGCAAAATCTGCACAAGCTATGAAGGATTGAGGATCTGCATTGATCTCCTCTATCTCTCCACTGCCTAAGGCCATCATCATTTTCTGATGTAGAGAGGAAGGCACACACTTGTTGGTGTGAATCCAATCCCTACCAAGTAAAGCATTGTACTTAGCATTGCTGTCGATAACGAAGAATGCAGTCATACAGTCCCCGGTTCCCACACTCAGGTTGATGGGCAAAATGCCATGAGCCATCTGTTTGTCCCTAGCGAAACCAGCAATGGTTGTATTGGTTGGGATTAGTCTGGGGTTCCTCTTTCCTAGTTTCTTCAAAGAAGATTTCGGAAGTAGGTTTACTGCTGCCCCATTATCCATCAATACTCGGTTCATCTGTATCCCATTGAAGAAAACCTTGATATACAAGGGTTTGACATGCTGTGTCATGGATGTCGTGGGATACTCAAAAGGGTATAAGAGGTTAATACTTACATCTTCCTCACTCTCATCTCCAGTTGCCATTGGTATGGCTACTTCGGATTTATTTTGCACCATACTCACTTGTGAGTCTTCACTAGAAACTGGAATTGGGTCAATTTCTTGACCTTCTTGGTTCTCATCTTCAGCTTGGAATTCCTGTGATAGTATATGTACCATATTCACTGATACTGGAGGAAACAAGCCAAATTGGATGACTAGTTGTACCTGTTTGTCTTCCTGGCCAACTTGTTCAATTACTTCAGAAGTATCTTCCATGCTACATTCTGGCACTTCGGTACTAGTAACTTTCTTCGAATGATCTATTTCTACTGGTTTTTCAACCAAAAATGTTTGTTTATCCATGAAGGCTGCAAATATTTCTTCCTCTACTATCTCATTCCTTTGGCCTAGGCCAACTTCTTCCTCAATCTCACTATTACTTCAAAGCCTTTTCTAGTCCTGCCAAACTGGATCTCTCTTTGGCTTTTAGTTCGGAATGAATTTTGGCCAATTGCTCTCTGCTGCAACTCCTCTTGTCTTGAAGAGTTGATTTTGGATTATGATCTAACTTTAAACTTTTTTCTCCATCTGTTTGGCCGTTTGGCTGGACCAATGAAGAGCTTTCTCCACTTTCTTTATGCTCCTTTTGGTACTGAGTGTACCTTCGTTGGATCTTCCTCCTTTGGGATCTAGAGATCACTGGGACCATATCTGGTTCCTTTGTTTTTGGATGCTTTAGTAACACCCAATTATTTGGAGCTACCAAAGGGGGTTTAACCATCCTGCCCTGATCTCCGACAACATTTCTTTGGGTAGGTATTTCCCTAGGTTTGTTCTGCATGACAAACCAATCTGGAACTCCAGGTACCCATGAACCTACGGACCCAATTATCGAATTACGTCTTTCTTCCTTCGAAGCCAATTTCAAAGCTGGCTGTGAAGACCACTGCTTGGCTCTAACCTCTTGTTTTGGGCTTAATTCAGGCCTCCCATGAAGGTAGCCAATTTCCTTTTTGTGTGAGGCTGGTCTAGGGGGCCAACCTCTGGCTTTGATCCCATAACTTGAGCCCATTTTAAGTCTCCTCTCAGGATGATTGCCCTCCATTCTGTAATAGTTGGGTGGTCTGAATTCATGTAGAGGTCTTTTGCCCTTGGAGTGCATTCTGGTGGCTGCTAGCTCAGTCATGAATGACAGTTGCTTAGTACCAGTTGGATATGGCCTCTTATTATAGGCACTGGTTGGTTTAGGACGCCTCTGCACATCCTTGTAATATTGCTTCCCATCAATCGGAAACCCTTTCAACCACTTGTAGCTCAACCTACACCTGTGACACATTCTTTGTATGACAGCCGCCTCTAAAGAATCATCATTCAGTGCTTCTTCATCAGAGTCTTCCTTTTGACCTGCAAAGCCTTGCCCAACAGCTGGTAAACTTCTAACATCTGTTTTGACAGTAGTCTGGCTGGCAACATGCATTTGCACATTGACCTCTTCTAATTCTTTCAAGGACAAGTTCTGAAAGTCTGGTACAATAACATTGGTTGCCATTTCTCCAATTTCTGGAAATGGATTAGTGTCAATCCCCATGGCCTTTTCTGCTTTAGTTAGGAATTTTAAACTCCCTTTTCGAATATGCTCTTGGATCTTGTCTCGAAAAATAATGCAGTTTTTAGTTGAGTGGGACCAAAAATTATGCCATTTACAATACACTTTTCCTTTAAGTTCCTCTAGAGATGGAATTTTAACTCCTTTTGGTAACTTCAAGAAGTTTTCCGCAAGTAAATGATCAAATATGTCATCTGCCTTTGTTAAATCGAAAGAGTATTTTCTATGAAGGTCTTTCTTTTTAAACTGCTGGTCTGTTGTTGTGTCTTTATGAATTAATGTCTTACAGATCACAAGTTCTTTTCCCATAATCTCTACCGCATCAATCTCATAATTAGGATCTCTATAATACGTCTTGTATGATGTATTACTTCGATCTTGCTCTTCCTCTAGTAATGCTTCATACCTAGACACCTTATAGGTTAGTTCCACTAAGTCTCTAAACTCAGTTGAGTTAAACTTCTTTCGAAGCCTAAACTCTAGACCATTTTGAGCCAACCTCACAAATTCAGGCTCTTGTAAGATGATCCTACATTTGTTTCGTGCTCTTTTGAATCTGGCAATAAACTGAGTAGCCTTCTCATCAGGCCTTTGACTTAATCTTGCCAAGTCTGCCATAGAAATTTCTGGCTCTGTTTGGAAGAATTGGGCATGAAATACCTTCTCCATTTGTTGCCAAGTTTGGATAGAGCCAGGTGTAAGGTTAATATACCATACAAAGGCTGCCCCAGTTAGAGAATTTGGGAACAATCTTAACTTTATTTAGTTATTATTGGCAAATTCACCACACTGAGCAGCGAACCTAACAATATGCTCAACCATTGACTGGTTTCCATTCCCATAAAAAGGGCAAAGTCTGGTATCCTGAAGCCTCTTGAGTATTCATGTACCCTATGTACCCATTTTGGGTACGGTTTCCTGTACACAGGAGTTTGAACCCCCCGAGCCATTGGTCCATACCAATATCAGCAATTTGGTCCCTAGGAACCATATTTTGTGCCTATTGAAACACTACTGGAGGAACAAACACAGGATTTGGTGGATAACCTTGTGCCTGGGGTCATCTTAGTCCATAGGGTGGTATGTTTGGGACTGGTTGTCTTCGTGGTGCTGGTTGCTATTGAGGGTATGGGTGACCCTTTTGAACCTGTCCTGCGAAAGGTGCTGGAACATGTGTTGTGTTTTTTCCAGTTGTAGGAAACCCTTCCAACCTCCCGGGTACAAATTCGAACAAAGGATTAGTGAACCCCCTTGTGCCAGGTATGGCTTCGAACATGAGATTTAAAAACATCCTTATGCCATTTTCTTGTGTTGGGCCAGATCTATCAATTTGCATGGTTTCACTGTTAAGTAAGGAGGCATTTTGATTTGCCACAGGCCTCGAAAGAGGCTCATACCAAGATTGAGGTGATGGTCTTTCATGGTTTTGGTTATTAGTTTGACCATTAGTATGTCCATTACTCTGCATAGGCTGTTTATCTCTAACCAATCTCTGTTGAGGGACATTTGAATTTTCTTCTATATGCCTTGCATTAGTTGGTTGATGAGTATTCATTCGATCCAAAAAGGATGTTGCCCACATTTCCATTGTGTTCATTAACTGCTGTCCCGTGGCATCTACTAGGCCACCCCATGGATTCATTAGCTGAGTAGATGGAACAATGGATGGTCCAATTCCTTGGCCTTGTCCAATATTTTGAACATGTGGTACTTGTTTCGAAGTGCTGGTCTGTTCGACCATAGGCTCTGATAAAAATAGGTGCTTCCACAGGATGTGTTATCACATTATCCTCTAGATTAGACATTTCTACCTCTCCTTCCACGCTTTCTTCCAAGCGTCCATTTTCTCTTTGTCTCCTACGTCTAGCCATTTCAATTAGTCCCACCAGGCGTGCCAAAAATATATGTTGACTTTTTGGCTTTCAAAGGTTATTTTTGTAATTGTGAACATGCCAACAAGGATCAATCAGTCCTTACAGAATATTAATTGCCAACCAATTATAAGACGATTGTGTTTTAGTTCTTTCATCATCAATGAAGAGGACTTTTACTGGTGGTTTTTGTTGAGGAGAATTAAGCAAACAATGATTAAATGAAGAACAATTGTAGCATTTCATTAAGTAAAATGAAAGACTTACAAAGATCCAAATCAGCCTCGTAGAGGTTTACAACAATAAACTACTTGAAACTACTCCTATGAACGAAATGCAGTGCAGGAATTTGAAGTACAGCAATGTAAAGAACAAGAAATGTAAAAACTAGAAGGAAAAATAAAGTAGATAAAACTAATTTTTTTGGATATGAGTTCGGGCACTTTTTGGGGCCTTCTCTGCTATTTATACTTCTTAATGACAACCGTCGAATTGCATTTCTAACCGTCGAACCATCCCCCTATGGTCGCTGATCATGCTGCCTTATAATTAGTTCCACTATGCCATATCTACAGTTAGGCTTCCTTCATGATTTTGAATTTAAATATGAGTAACCGTTGAAACCACGTCATCTTGCATCTCTTCGCTAATTTAGTGCTATGCAGATCTACAATAAACCAATGTTGACTGTCACGTGTGTGATTATGATTGAAGATTCGAATTGTCGTCATGTATTGCCCTCATCCTGCCACGTGTCAAACTGCGATTGGCTTATACAAAATATGTAGCCAACAGACGATAACATGATATCTTAGAGTGTTTTGATTAATAAAAAATAAAAAAATATATAATTTTATAATAAATGATTAAGAATAATTAGGAACATGATGGTTTGTGACACAATATTCACAAGCCAGCAAATATTTTTTCCTACTGCTATATCCCGCGTCAATTAAGCTCTTTTCGTTGCACATGAGTCGCTCTCTCCCAATGGAAATTAATGAGTGTGTGGTTTCAATTTTTTAAAAATTTAGTTTTTTATTTTTTATATTTTTTTGGTTTTAGCGAAGATTTTTAAAATTTTAAGTAATGTTTTTTACTTTTTTAATGTACCTTACTTAAATGTATTTAAATAATAAAATATTTTCAAAAATTAATAAATACACAAAAATACAAAAAAAAAATACTTAATTTTCGTAATTTTTTTCTTCATATTTTTGTAATTTAGTGAATTTTTTAAATATTTTTTTCATAGATATTATACTTTCTAATCGTATTTATGTTAGGTGTGTTTAAAAATTACTTAAAATATTAAAAAAAATTCAGTGAAAATAAAAAAATATGGAAAATGAAGAAGAAAAAACCGCTATTGCATCTCTATATAATTTAGAAATTCATCAAATGGATGTGAAAACTGCTTTCTTAAATGGTGAGTTAAATGAAGAAATTTACATGGAACAATCAAAAGGTTTTTCTGTTCCAGGAAAAGAAAAGAAAGTGTGTAAATTAGTTAAATCATTATATGGTTTAAAACAAGCGCCAAAGCAATGGCATGAGAAATTTGACAAGGTAATGATGTCAAATGGATTAAAAATTAATGAGTGTGACAAATGTGTTTATATTAAAAATACAGACAAATGTTATGTCATTGTATATCTTTATATAGATGATATACTCATCATAGGTAGTAATAATAATATGATTAAAACTACTAAGAAAATGTTGAATAAACATTTTGACATGAAGGACATGGGCATTGCTGATGTAATTCTTGGTATGAAAATTACCAAAACATCAGAAGGTTATGCTTTGTCACTATCTCATTACATTGAGAAAATACTTGACAAATTCAGTAAAGATGATGATCATCTTGCTAGAACACCTGTAGATGTTAATTTGTATTTTTCTAAGAATGTACATGAAAGTATTTCTCAATTAGAGTATGCCCAAATTATTGGAAGCTTAATGTACTTGATGAACTGCACTCGCTCAGATATAACTTATGCAGTAAGTAAATTAAGTAGATATACGACTAATCCGGGAGTAGAACACTGGAAAACAATTATAAGGGTTCTAAGGTATCTCCGATTTACTCGTAATATTGGGTTGAATTATACTAGATATCTAGCAGTATTTGAAGGATACTGTGATGCAAATTGGATATCGGATACAAGAGACTCAAAGTCCACCAGTGGGTATGTCTTTACTCTTGGTGGGGCGGTTGTATCTTGGAAATCTTCCAAACAGACTTGTATTGCTAGGGCTACTATGGAATCAGAATTCATAGCTTTAGACAAAGCAGGGGAAGAGGCAGAATGGTTTCGCCACTTCCTTGAAGATATTCCAATATGGCCAAAACCGGTGCCTGCTATATGCATACATTGCGATAGTCAATCAGCTATAGGTAGAGCACAGAGTCATATGTATAACGGTAAGTCACGACACATTCGTCATCGACATAACACCGTGAGACAATTACTCTCTAATGGAATTATTTCCATAGAATATGTTAAGTCTAAAGACAACATAGCGGATCCACTAACCAAAGGGTTAGCAAGAGAGTTAGTTGAGAATTCATCGAGGGGAATGGGACTTAAGCCTATTAAATAAGAGTTACCACAAACAGCAACCCAACCTAGTTGATTGGAGATCCCAAGATCTAGGTTCAAAGGGACAACCGAGTTGTGAATAACTCAGAAGGATCACTGGGGAGTCTAAACTCCTACCCATTTCTTTGATGAAATAGTAATGATTGCAGCATTTTAGGTTAACTAAAACTTTTAATGATTTTTATATCTAGGTAAACCTAGTGGAGGATGGCAGGATACTCTTCATAAGAATCACCTATGTGAGTGTGAACTGGGCCGGTTCTGTGAGATTTGTGAAGGGCTACAATTCTCTAGAGCACTCATGAAGACCAGGTTGTTTAGGGCCAAAATGAACACAATAGTAAGAATTAAACTGTGTCTGGGGATATACTGTGTGAGTTCTATTGTCTTGATTTACACAAACGGTTGAACATTCAAGACATTATGTTCACTGGTTAGTTAGTAAATCCGATAGTGTCTCACAAGGGAAGGTTCAAAGCCAAAAGCTACCTATCCTTTGCAGAATATTTCCAATTTCTGTACTCTCCGTAATTAGATCATGTTGTTGCATTTTCTCTCCGTCAAATTCCATTCATGTGGGGGATTGTTGGAAAAATGGTTTAATATAGGCATATTTTTTTAGCCCATTTTTAAGTGTGCCCCAAACGTTGTTTGGGGTGGGTTCGAAGAGGTGAAGTGTTTCTTGCCACGTGGCAAGTCACACAGTGAAGACGAAACGTCAAAACCATTTATGAGTGAATGGGAAGTTGACGTCGTTTTGGGGTTTAATATTAATTTTTAGACAAAGCTCATTTGAATTTTTTCAATAAAAATTATTGTGGAAATTTAATTTAAATATAATTTTATTTTTGGTTTCCTAAAGTGGTTTCCTAAAATAGATTAAACTATTCAAATAGTTTAATATTTTTATTCCAAACTGTTTGATAACTTTCGACCATTGACTTTTTTTTTTAAACCTTTCAAACGGTTTAAATATTAAATTCAAATAGTTTAGAACTTTGCAAACCAACGGACCTTTTTTCAAATGTTGTGTGAAAAAGCTGTTCCTAAGGAGCAACGGACAGATTCGGTTTTATAACTGCAATAAATCTGTTTGAAATTTCAGAAAGTATCTGTTGACTTTTGTTGCACCTGTTCAGTCTTACAACACCTGTTCGAGGCTGTGTTATTTTGCCTATAAATACTCCATAAATCCAGCAGTCTTTGTGCATCTAATTCCTATCCGAAAACAGTCTGAAGTTGTTGTGTTCTGTCCAAACTATTTTTTGTTTGCATTATTCTACATTCTAGTTTTAGAATTAAACTAAGAGAGTATTAGAACACAGGTTTGGTTCGCCGAACAATTTATTTTGGAGTGCTACTACAAATTGATTAAAGATCATTGTATCTTGGGAGATAGACGCCACTCAACCGTAAGCACCATAGCGGAGCGAATTTGTCTTAAGGATAGGGTGTTACACACTCGACTTGGTCTTAATTTTAATTCGGTTTAATAAATAAATCCGGTATGTTATTTATTTATTTTGTTTGAATTTGTTTCTAGTTATTTTATTTACTCAGAAGATTGTTCCAATATCGTCTTCCATCGTCAGTCATTTGTTGCCATCTCCAACCCGTTTCCTATCTTTTTTCATGACTTCTTGCCTACTCGCATTCCTTTTCTCATATCAATTCTCCTCGTTGTGGCAATGATGTGACGGAGAAGGGGGTTGGGGTTGGGGGTGGGCGATGGATTTACAAAATGCGACAGAATGTGAGAATGGGGTTGGTTGTGGCAAGCTTGGTGTGGGTAAGAGGTGTGGTTAGGGACTAGGAAAGGTGGAGGAACACTAGATAATTTATTACCTTGGCTCAAATTACCAATTACCACCTACCTATGAAAACGGTGCAAGTATTCTTTGAAGTTATTTGATCTACATCACTCTACAAGTTATTAAAAAGAAGTCTGATTTATTTTTTTTAAATAAATATAACCTAAACATGTGATTATCTATAATTTATAAACTTAATTTTTTTTATGGATAATTTATTCAGGAAAAACTAAAAATTAAACTATTTAAATTATCAAGATGAACTTAAGGTGTTGCAGAAATTGTTTTAAATTACTCTTCCAATCCAATTAGTAGACCAAAGGAAAGCTGCATTCACTCCTATTACATGATCGCTTATTAATTGCTCTGATTAAACTCAGATGTGATGGAAAGCATAAGGCACAACTAAGCACATTCTGTATATTATTTGGCAGAGTCATCGAATCAATAGCAAGTCATCTTTGTAAAGTTGAATATTTGTCCAAGAAAGTGGTGAGAAAATGAGGGAGAAAATAGAATTTTCGGGGAATTGATGGGAAGAGAATTGAAGTACGTGTTTGTTGGGTGTGAAAGTGTAATTAGAATGTTCGGTTTGAATTTTCTCAGCGGACTCTTTAGAATAAGCGAATATGAAGAAGAATTTCCATTATAGTATGCATGTGATCTCATTTCTTCACATATTGCAAAGAGTGAGGTTGGAAAGAGACATGAGATCTCCCATCTCAGACCAAGTAATTAATTTTGACGAGTCATTAGTGGTCCCATGTCCTTTACCTTGTGTAAAGTCATGAGTCATTCATGACTACTCTGGCCTCTCCTTCGAAACAAAAATACTTGGACCCCAAAGTTGGGGATTCGTGACCCCAAAAATAATTTGAATCAATTATGTACTTTTTTTTTCTAAACTAATTATAGATGAGTGAGAATTGTGTATTTTTTTAAGATATGTAGCATTGTTACCATCGAAAAAAAGATGCAAAAAATAGATCAAACATATTTTTTGATTGGGAAATACTAGTTAATATCTGTTTGGTTTCAGTTTTCAAAATTCACTTTTTAAAAAAATTTACATTTCTGGTTATCGTATTTTTTTTATTTTTACTATTTTTTTTTTAATATTTTAGGTAAATTGTTTAATTTTTAGACACACTTAATATAAATACACTTAAAATGTAGGGAGATTGACCAATAAATCCCATATTTTAAACTTGTAATCCATATAATCCCATATTTTTTTTCTTGTGATCCATTTAGTTGTTTTGGATGTATGATGACTTATTCGTCGGCCACATTGGAGTGTCACATTTGAAAAAAGTACACTAAAGAGTGTCTTAGTGTTACATCATACCCACTACGTTGGATTGTCACATTTGAGAAAAATAAACTAATTTTTTTTAAAATTTTTTTATACCTGCCAAGTTGGAGTGTCATATGTCACATTAGAAAAAGTATACTAAATAATTTTTATTTTTTTTAGTATCACATTATACCCACGTTGTCAAATTTAAGAAAAGAACTCTAAGGAGTTTTTATTTTATTTTTTATAGTGTCATATTATATCTGTCACGTTGTCACATTGGGAAAAGTACACTACGGAGTTTTTGTGACATACCCCTACGTTGTCACATTTGAAAAAAGTACATTAATGAGTTTTTAATTTTTTTTAAGTAAAAGTTTTGGAATGTCACATCATACTCGCCATGTTGTCACATTTGAAAAAAATACGGTAAGGAATTTTTAATTTTTTTGGAGTGTCACATCGTTGGAATGTCACATTAATACCTGTCACATTGGAGTATCACATCATACCTGACACATTAATAAAAGAGTATAATTGTCCACCAAAACACTATCAAAATAAAAAATAAGACTACATGGAAATAAACTCACCACTAATAGGATTTAATAGATCAATAGAAAAAATTTGGAACCAATTAGAGTACTTGTTTATGAGATAAGATTTATTAGTAAATATCCCTAAAAAGTATAATATTTGTGAATTTTTTTAAAAAAAAAAAAATCACTAAATACTAAAAATATAAAAAATAAAATAAAAAAATTCAGTACATTTTTCATATTTTTGTGTATTTATTAATTTTAAAAAATATTTTTTCACAAATATATTACTATTTAGATACATCTAAGTAAGTTGTATCTAATAAAGTAAAAAATTGCTTAAAATTTAAAAAATATTCTCTAAAAACAAGAAAAGCATGAAAAATAAAAAAAAAATCAATTTTTAGAAAATTGAAACTAAACGCACCGAAAGTTTTGCAAAACAATTTATGGATTAATACTATAATTATAATGTTGGGACAAATTTTTTTGGGGCAATTAAAACCTACATGTAATTCCACATTATGAAAAGGATTGTACGGGGACTCTTACGTCAAAAAATTATTTTTGAAAGGAGTTTTCAAATTTTATCTAAAGCGAGTTTTTAAAAGTTGTGTGAAATTAATTTTTAAAAGTTGTAATTAAACATTATATTCAAATATGGGTATAGAGTCATGATTAAAACTCCACGCCAAACACAACCTTTAACTTTATCTTTATCTTGTACTAGTTCAAAAATATGTAGTTATGTGATCAATTTGTTTTTATTTTATTTTATTTTAAATGGTTAAGTCCACGTTATTGTTAGGGGGCAGAAGAACGTTTGATATTTTTAAAATATTGAATAATTTCTCCTTAAGACGAGTAAGCTTTTCAGATTTAGGATCGACTCCCCAGATCTTCTTCCTTCATCCCCCTCCAGTGGACTGAAAAAAAAAAAAAAAAAGATTCCTAAACTTGGAGCATGAATACAAGCCTGAAATAGCATAATATTGCTCACAAAATTTGGAAGATGAAGAAGGCATGGAGTGTAATGTGTGTGGGGGCGGGGCGGGGGATTTTAGCATTTGGCAAGAATGGTGAAAAGGCCTACAAAGGTGGCTGGCCCCTGCTTAGTTCTGTCGTTTAGGTTTGTCATGGAGTTGCTTACTGTTAGTTCCCCCAGAAAAGTAAAAGGGTGACTAAAAAACAATGGCGGGGTTACCCATTGAAAACAAGATTACAACCCCTCTCTCTCTCTCTCTCTCTCTCTCTCTCTCACACACACACACACACACACACACACACACACACACACAAGAATGCAAGAGAAAAGTATTCTCTAAATAGGAATCACTTTTTCTTTTTCTTTGCATTTTTGTAAATTGACATTCGACAAATTAGATTTGTAGTTATGTATTATTAAAATCTTTTTACATAATTGATTACCTAATTTAATATATTTTTATGATAATTACAAATAATCTCTCATGATTAAAAAATAAGATGAAATCATGTTATGACAATCCTATATCAATCCTATTTTTGGCTTAGAGTTCCCATCAAAATGATTAGAGCTAATTCAATTTTTTTTTTCATTGAACATATGAGGTAAATCATTGTGTGGTGTAATCACTGTGCTAATTTTGCAGGTTGATCGTCTCATTCTTTTCTTCTAATACAATTTTTTAAAAATTTCGACAATACAGCTAGCATCACAGAATCAAAATATATATGGCTATGTTTGGCATGAAGGTTTGGGTTGGGTTAGAGCTATTTTAGTCACAAAAAAATAAAATAAGATTTTTAATCCAATAAGACAAAATCTTACATTCAAACTATAATCATTTCATTTTTTCTCTCATAAAAGTAAAAAAAGCCGAAAAGTCTATTTCAAACCATGCTTTTTACCTCATACTAAAACCAATCCACATCCTAAACCAAGGCACAATATGATTTTGAGTTGAATTTTTTTTTTTCTTCAAGATATCATTGAGATTAGAGAAAAATTAGATATCATGAAAATTTTTTCATGAAAATGATCATGAAAGATTTATGATCCTTGGATTACCTTGATTAGTGTGTAGTGTTTTATTCTAAGTGTAATCTAAGGGTCACAAAGCTTTCATGATTATTTTCATGAAAGGTTTTTCATGATACGTAATATTGATGTTAAGATTATGGGCTCTCGTGAATATTAAATACAAAAATAGCCATTCAACTTCCCAACGTCACTATATGATATATGGAAATAAAAATGTTAAAAATGTTAAAAACTTTATTAAATTTTTTTATTAAAATGTCTCACATAACTATGAAATCTAATTGTGTGGACTCACATTCATATAAAATATTTAATAAAATTTTTAGCGTATCTAACCATATTCATACTATATACATTTGAACTACAAGAAATCAATATTTCAATGCTCTACTCCATGATTGAGAGAAAGCCTATAGGCTAATGTGAACTCTACTATTAAATGCTTTAATTAAAGTCTATGCACACCAAACTTATTAATTGAGTCCCCCATCGCCCAATGAAAAATTTTGACATATTATAAGAGTATTATGATGTCTACGTGTACTCTAAAATTATGTATTTCACATGCAAAAAAAAAAAAAAAAAAGTCTTGGCCCCGTTAAATTGTAGTTTCCATTAATTAAAATTTTTGTTTTGTTCAAACATTTTAATAATGTAGAAACAAAATTAGACTTCTAAATGGGTAATGTTTTGTCTTTTAACTATTTAATAAAAGTGAATAATTAGTTTGTAACATAATTAGTTTGGAATAATAATGTTAAGTGGTACTCTGAAATTTTTGGGAACTTGGGTTTGAGATTTTTTTTTTTTTTTTTTTTTTTTTTTTCATTAAAAGACAAATTTTTTGCAAAACAAAAAAAAAAAACATCCAAACAAAATATCACATCTAATCCCATAATCATTTCACTTTTTCTCTCACAAACATCACATCCAACCACAAAAAAACTCAACTATCTTTCCAAACACCAAAATTTTTTTATCCAATAATATCCTACAACTAAAAAAATTTACATAAAAATTCACTTCCCAAACACCCACTAAATAATTCATGATTTAATAAATTTTATAAAGACGTATTGTTTGAAAAAAAAGATCTTTTGGTACGGAGAAAGGATATTCTTATTAGTTGCTATCAACATAATTGTTTTTAAATTTTTATGCAGAATACAAGGGCTAATCCAATATCTTAATTTGGTTGATTGTTTGACTAAATAAGTACTCTATATATAAGCAGTAAGAACATTACTCATCAAATTTCATAAACACAAAAGCCATATAATAAGACTAGTTTAAGATCATAAGAATACCAACCAATAAATCATCACATGTAAGTATCACAACAGCACATTAATAACAAAAATGAGTGGTGGGGGCATTGAATTTCTGCGCCAATTTTCTTGACTGAATGAATAGAGATAATGTCATACCAACCAACAACCCAAAGTTTTCTTCTTTGTGGAGTTTTTTAATTTTGAAATAGTTTTAAGTCCCAATTGCAAACATTGCAAGGAAAAATATTTTTGGCGACTAAAAAAGCACTTTTAGTCGTTGAAAGTATAGGTTTTGATGACTAAAAATATTTTAATAGCCAAAAGTAAGATTTTTTGCAATTAAAAAAATTTAGTAGCCAAAAGTATAGGTTTTGGCGACTAACAATCTGTTTGGTCGCCGATATAAGGCTTTTACCGACTAAAAATGTTTTAGTAGCCAAAAGTGAGGCATTGGGCGACTAAAAAGATGTTTAGTAGCCAAATGTGATGCTTTTACCGACAAATAAAATTTTAGTATTCAAAAGTGAGGCTTTTTGGCGACTAAAAAGAAGTTTAGTCGCTAAAAGTGATAATTTTAGCGCGGGAATTAAATTTTTTAGCGACTAAAAAAATTAATAGTCAAAAGTATAAAATTGACGACTAAAAAGAAGTTTAGCCGCCAAAAGTGGTCTCTTTTTTTTTTTTCTAGTGAATAATTTATTTTTACATAAATTATGTTCAATAAAAATAATTATATTTATATATACTTTTATATTAATACGGATCTATATACTATATAAATAATATATGTTGCATATGTAATTATATGGTGTTATAGAGGCATAGTGGAAAGAGTGTCTTGTATAAGATTTATAGTGTGGGAGGTTGATGGTTCGAATCTCTACAAGAGCAGATGAAAAGCTAGTGAGTGTAATTTTTTTTTTTCACGAATGAATTTTTGGCGACTAAAAGGTTTGGGGGTACTTACCAATCAGTCCTATTAACTAGACTTATTTACCTATAGGTCCTAACTAATAAATTTAACACTATAAAAATAAGAAATTATAAATTTATCACTATAAATTTATTCATAAAAACAAAGAGACTGATAAATTTATCACTATAAATTTATTCATAAAAATAAAAGACTGATAAATTTATCTTTATCACTTAATGAATTTATCAATAGGACTTAATGGGTAATAAGTCTCAAAAGTAGGACCTATTGGTAGTTTACCCAAAGGTTTGGTCGCCGATTCCGTGAGTATTGATCGGTAAATGTATAATTTTAAAAAATAAAATTGACTATATCCGACCAATAATTTAGTAGCCAAAATATTTATTTTTGCCGACCAAATAAAATTTAGTAGCTAAAAGGTAATATTGCCGACTAAAGAAAATAGTAGCCAAATGTTGCACTTTCAGTGACCAAACACGCGTTTAGTCGCTAAAACATTCGCCGACACGGTTTAGGCGACTAAGTTGGCGACAAAAAAATTTAGTCAGTAAATGGTATCAGCGACTAAAAATCCGATCTTTGGCGACTAATATTTTAGTCGACAAAACTGTTATTTTTTGTAGTGAAAGCAAGGTTTTCAATGGTCAGACTATATATGTTAATTTGGGTGAAGCAATAATCTTTTCAGCGACAATTTTTTTCCCGTATCTATTTCGCTCTTTAAATTAATAGACACTAGATATATAAGATTAAGGGGTTATTTGAGATGATCTAAATAAGTACACTTTTTAACTTTTTATGAAATATGGGTTGGGTTTGGATTGAGTTTGAAGTGATGTGTTAGAGAGATAATGTGACTTAAATAGGATAGTAACTTTTTAACTTTTTTCAAACATGCCAAACTAACCCTAAGTCTCACTTCTATCAATTTTATATTTTAGTAAAAGCTTTAACACACAATTTTAATCAATTTTAATTATTCTAGTGTGAAAGATCCAAGTGAGCAGTCTAGTTGCCCGAATGATATGAACTGAGGGATTCAACTCCCAAAATGGTCTAATTGGGACACTGTGTCCCAAAAAAAATTGCTTTTTTATTTTTTTGGTTCATACTATACTGCAAAACCTAAAAAAGGTAAAATCCACGATTGAAAAATAAAATAACTGCATGAGAGGGTTCAAGAATGTTGTCAGAAAATTTGAAAATCTTCGAAGATCTTTAAAGAAAACTCAAATTCTCTAGAAATGATGGGACACTTAGATTCTTTAACAGTCACAACTAGGAACACAATAACAAAGAGATGATGGAGATAAGGGATTGGGTGAAGAAAAGGGCAAAGTAGTTAGAGAGAGAATAATGACAAGATTCTCTCATAGATCTCCCACGGATCTTCCACTTTCACTCTTAGGGTAGATAATAGAGAAATGAAATTAGTTATTTCTCAAGAGTTGTCTCTCCAAAAATCCATCCATTGTAAAGTTATGCGTGGGTGCTATTTATAGACACCTCATGATGTAGGATGGAGCCCATGTGCAAGGCACATGGGGATTATTCCCTCTAACTATCTTGTCCGAGGAGGTGAACTCTCCGAAGATGAGGAAAACCTCGAAGAGAAGATCAACTTGTCGGCGAATCCTTCTTCTTTGCCACACCTAACCAATGATCCCTAATCATCCTAACGGATCAGGGGTAGTCCAAGAGGACATCCTACTGCAGAAGGGTCAGGGGTAGTTCAGAAGAACGCCTTGTCACAAACATTGCCGAGTCTTAAGGACCCCCTAGATCGTGCCACCTCGACCCGGGGTATAGGCTAATTTAACCGAAGAGTGAATTTGTCTCTATTCACAGTCCTCGAGATCCAGTCCTTTGTTCAGACTTCGTCACGCTCATGGTTCTGGTGCGTAGATTGCGGAAAGCTCCGAACCTGCAAGTATTCTGGGACTCATTAACGAAGTGACTTCTAGATTGCATTCAAATCCGTTCAAAGCCAAGCGCTTCGAATCGTGGATCCGAACCATTTCCAGTCCGAACTCAAATAGGTTTCTAGGTTCATGGTTCCGAACCCTTTCAAGACTAAGCCAATACCTCAAAGAATAGATATCCTTTGAGGGTTTCATCTCTTTTGAAAGCTTCCTTGTACGCCCGTATGATCTGAGTCTCCTCAGATAGGCTTGTTGGACTCTCTTTAAAGATACATGCTTGATGGGTCTTTCTTGGCCCAATTTATTGGCTTTCTTATGGGCCATTCAATAGAATTCACTTAGACCTATTTAGCAATAATTTTTCTAAGCTCACTAATTTTTGAGCTTTCTGATTGGACCCAATTAATTAGTGGGGTTTTCCCCTCTTACAATGACAAATTTTTAAAAAATTACTAAAATGAAAAAAAATCTGATCTTTTTTTTTTTAAAGGGTGAATTACACTAATAGTCCTTATAGTTTGGGGTTTGTATCACTTTGGTTCCTGACTTTTCAATTGTGACACATTTAACCTTGAATTTTGAATCTTGTTCCAAATAAGGACAATTGAAGATATCATTAGATTTTTCAAGAGCAAAATCATCAATTTGATAAAATATAAACTAATTTGACAAAAATAAATGTTAAACAACTATTTTTGAATTTTTAAAAATTATTTCTACCTGTTAAAAATAAAATTATGTAAAATTGATAAATCTTTTAGACATTTATTTATTTTTTTACCAAATTAATTTTTATTATGTGTTTGGATAATGATCATGTAAAATTAATTTTTAAAAATTAATCATGTAATTTTTATTAATTATTATCAATTTTACATAATTTTATCATTGGTGGATAAAAATAATTTTTAAAAATTAAAAATATTTTTTTGACATTTATTTTTGTTAAATTAGTTTATATTTTATTAAATTGATGATTTTGCCATTGAAATTAAACAATAGTATCTTCAATTGTCCTTATTTGAAACAAGATTCAAAATTCAGGGTCAAATGTGTCACAATTGAAAAGTCAAGGACCAAAGTGACACGAGTCCCAAACTATAGAGACTGTTAGTATAATTTGTCCTTTATTAAATTTTTTAATTGCTACCGAACTGTAAATAAGCGACAATAGGGTAGGGTGTGAAGATATAATACAACAAAGCAGTAGCTCATGAGCCCCAAAACTAGAGAGAGGCCCAAAATTATAAGAGAGTGCATTTTGGGTGACTTTTTGGCAATGCACAAATAAGTGCACTTATTTACTTATTTACTATAAATTGTCACATTATGTTTTTACTTTTTTGCACATTTTTTTTTTTATATAAAAAATCAAAACTAACTAAATAACCAAAATCCCAAACCAACCCTTAAATTATAGGCCAGAGCTGCAAAGGGTAAGACTCACATGCATTTTTTCATCAAACCTTTCAAAATATACTTAAAACTTCAAAATTTTGGTGAATACAAAAGTGAATTCTCCCTTGATATATTCGTTCGTATAGGTTTTATTAAGCACTTAAAAAGTATGAATTGAGATTCCAAAACCTTTTACTTGATATTTTTTTATCTTATACATGCACACATATATATAGCATGTATATGAGTAAATTATCTTCTTCTTTATTTTGGTGACAAACCCAAGATCTATTATTATTATTATTAAAAGGGGAAACTTGTTTAACAGACTTCAGACTTTAGAAAAACTTTCTATAACCATTCATTTGTTCCAATTTATGGAAGCAAAAAAATGAAATTACGGGGGAGGATGGATTTTGGTGCTCAAACTGGAGGCCCAAGTATTGGCCCATGGTATGTTGGTTGCCGTCATTCCGTGGGCTTTGATGGTGGACCGTTTCTGAATTTAAGAACGTTTTGCAGGCTTGAGGGCCTGCACAACACAACTTATTGAGATTTAAAAAGTAGTAGTGCTTTCATTTTGTACAAAAAAATTTTGAACTCATTTTTGTACAAAATTGATCTTTTTTTTTTTTTATTTAAAAACCACACTTATGTACTATATTCATTCACGTGAAGATCAAAGATTCTTTTTTGATAAGTAGGTCCCGGAGAATACTATTTCTCAGTAATTCATTTTGTTGGGATGGATTTATGCGATGGTGATTGCACATTTAAAATTTTAAAAAATAACATATATTATATTAAAAAATTTAAAATAAATTAAAATTATAAAAGCTTGCATTGCACTCTTAAGCAGTGTTTAGTTCACTAGAATAAAATAGAATAGAATAATTATTCTATCAAAATATTTATTCTTACATTTGGCTAAACTTAAAAAAAAAATGACAAATGTATTACAAATAAAATCATATTTTACAATTTTAAGAAAATACTCATTCCATAACAAAATTCAAAAAATCGCTATTCCATTTCATTCTCTCACATTCCAATGAATCTTAAATGCGTCTCGTAGTGTTCCGTACGCAAATGTGAGAGACTTAACGACAAATTAAAGTTTGTTGGGCTTTGGGGGTACTTGACATGTATGTAAAAAAAAAATTATATTTTCTTCTAATTTTTATTTTGGGAGACTTATTTATAAGTTATTTTTTAGACACTTATGCTAGGTTAAATTTTGTGTAATTTTTTTATAGAGTCTCAAGTCCTATTTAGATAGGAATGTATTCCACAAGATCCTATATAAACGTAACGTGACGTGACACTTGTATAAACGTAACGTAACGTGACACCTACATAAACGTAACGTAACGTGACACCTTTACGTAATGTGACACTTACATAAACGTAACGTGACACCTACATAAACGTAACGTAATGTAACTTGTCACGTTACGTTTCGCAAACTTAATGAATTTTTATTTTTTTAAATTGAATGTGAAAATGTTGCTGGTTTATGTTGGTATCACGTTACGTTTCATATAAAATGATCTATGGCAACATTCAATTTCCTATATCAATTTCCTATATCTAGGAAATTGAATGTTGCCATAGATCATAGGTGTCACGTTACGTTACTGTACGAGCACGAAATATTGTCCTTGTATAATCCTGTCAATCAAGATTGTGCTCCTCCGTACGACGTCGCTTTACTCCCTGAAAACACAAACGTGAGCTAGCCGGCGGGTGTGTGTCGGATACCTCTCCGATGCCTAAGTCAGCCAAATAGACAAATAGACAAAAACTCTGTGTATTCGAGAATCAAAGTTGTATTACCTCTCCACATGTGATGTTGTGAGCTTTTATAGGTTCCGTGTGGCACAATCCTAGTAGGACTCTTACTCCTCCGGGTAGAGTCCTCCTAGGAATCAAATTCCTGAAAGATAATGCTTATCCTTCAACACCCCCCTCACTGCTTAAACCAAGTGAGATGGTTTTACCAAGGTCGGATTCTTATATGACCGAGGTAAGCATGGCTATGCTAAGCCGCAGAGTAGACCGAACTAAAGCTAGTTCGGTTCTTCCTTTCACTGCTCTTACCTTGGCTTCTCCTATACAAACCATGGCGTGCTTAGACCGAGCTAACAAATAGCAAGGTTTTGACCGAGCTAACCACAATACGCCATGACCGAGCTAATTTAGAGCAGGGTGACCGAGCTAACTGCCAGGCTCTCCTAGACCGGACTATCTTCAAGGCTCTCTTGGACCGGCCTATCTTCAAGTCTCTCTTGGACCGGGCTAACTTGAAGGCCTTGTTACTCAGCCCTTCCTACTGTGGCCCACAACGGCCCATTACCCAGCTCGGCCCAATTTACATATAAATTACCCTCTCAATTGCCCCTTAATTCTATCTACGCAACATGATAGGGATTACTTGTATCCAGCCGAGCTAAAAGCTTTAGCCTTCCAACCGAGCTAAAAAACTTTAGTTTTCCAACCGAGCTACAAAAACTGTCCGGTCAAAAACGTTTCTTCAATCGCAGCAACTGAATCGCTTCTCATTCCAAGGACACATGGCACACTCTAGTTGGCCCAATGCAACTGTCATGCCGTCTTCGTATCTCGTGAATTTTGAACAGTCCCGCCTTTTTCCTTCCCTTTTCACAAAATCAAACCTTTTGTTTTGAAACCCTTCATTTGCACTATTCATTCTCTCTCTCTCTCTTGCTTGAGCTTCTGCTTCCCCATTTCTTCACTGCATAAGCCCGTGTGCTTGCTGCCGTTGCTCTGATCTTCAACCTCTTCAACTTGAACTGGTAAGTGGCTCGAATCCTTTTCTTTTTTGTTGTTTTCGCACTTGTTTTGCAACACATAGCATGTTTTATTTGTATGTTTTTCCAAAGCACTTTCCACTTTTGCTTCAATATTTCTGGGAAAAACCATGCAGTAGAACCTCTAGTACTCTATGAATAACCTGAGAAACACTGATTTTGATCCAAAATCACATTTCAACTGAACTAGGAAGTTGTTCGTATTAGGCAAGAACCTAGCATCACTGTATAACCGGACTAAAACTTTACTTTATTCTTGTAATTTCAACAAGTCTTAGTACTGCCTGCTTAACTTAGCCGAGCTAGTGAACCGCACTAGGTTTGAGCGATACTGTGCCAAAAAACCTCAAATGACCGACCGAGCTAATAACTGGGGCTAAGCCAGCTCCCTTAGTTCAAATTGAACTAAAAATGCTGCCCCGAAGGCTCAACCGGGCTAATGCCTCTAGCTTAAACCGAGCTAGGATTGGGTAGCATCTCACATAGTCGAGCTAGGACTTCACTTATCTTGCTTTTATTTCTTTTAGCACGGTCCAATGATCTGTGCTTAACACCTTTATTTTTCACTTTGCAGACTTAGGTTGCCCAGGCACTCCTTTGAGCGCTCAACCGAGCTACTCAGCACCATTCTTTGATGAAGCTAACACCCAGTTCAATTTGTACATAACTTAAACCACAAATCGGGAAGTATAGATTTTTAGTAAACTCACCAGGGGCCATAGCCGAATTTTGTAAGGACTACGAAATTCCAAATGATGTCCACCTCCCACTGGCCGAACCAGAAATCGTTCCTTGGGAAAAACAAGGCTTTGTCCCTTTTAATGTTATTTCCATCGTAGATTGTGGTCTGCGATTCCTTGTACAGCCCCTTCTTTGTAATTCCTTAGGCAAACCGAGCTTTGCCCTACCCAACTTTCCACTAATTCTTACCGTATAATAAACGGCATAGCCGAGCTAAACCGTCGGGCTGGCCTTAATCTCGGTCTAGCCGAGCTCTTCCACCAATACTCCATAGGATCGGCCGAAGATGGCTGGGTCTATTACTTAAGAATAAGACACCGGCGTGAAAAGATAATAAAAAATACTCCGGATAAAGACGTCAATGATGATGATTTCTTCTGGGTTTCTGGGAATTTTGAGGACCACCAAGCCCAGATCCCAGGCCATAGAATAAATTGGAACAAGGGTGTAGCCGATAGGGTTACCTCGGCTGAATTCCACGCTTTTCTTTTACCTCGGTCTTAACATTCTGAACCGGACTAACCCTTGTCTTTCTTCTTTTATGGAGATTTGAACTTTCTCAAGTCACAGTACAGCTATCCCAACTTAGCCACTCTTCGTGCCGCGCTACGATATCCTACCAGAGGCTGGGCCGAGCTATTGAATTTTGAACCAACGTATAGATACAACGGTAGGCGAAAGTCCAAGGTAACTGACTTCTTGTTGGAAGCCTTTCTAGAACCGGACCCAACCTTGCTCGAAATCAATTTGATCCCTCTAACCGCTGAGCAAGAGATGGCCAAGAAACGAGCTGTAAGGGCCCTCCTGACCGAAACAAACTAGCCCGAGGTAGCACCAGCCGGTCAGACTCAAGAGACCGTGGTGGCCCTTTCATCCCATCAACCCTCATCATCTTGTCCAAACAAGCGTGCTCGGACTTCCTCAACCGAGCCACGCCTTGTTGATGAAAAAGATACCATCTTTCCGCCAAGCCCTCCACCAAGCCCACAACCGGAGCGCTCTGACCGAGCTAGCTCCTCCAAGTGGGTGCCAAAGATCACCTTCAAGAACTGCGCTATTACTGACTCTCATTCAGTAGTCGCGGAAAAGGATCATTTGTTGGCCTTCAATCTGGCCAAGGGCGTCTGCCTTCCGGCCGACATGAATCATCATGATCACCTTACCGAGCTAAAGGCCATACGCTCGGCTTCAAAGTCAATGGTGCTGGTAAGTTATCTTTGTCTTTCTCCAAATTTCAGCATTTTTTAGCTCGGTTCCTACTTATTACTGCCTCCCTCCCCTCACAGGCCTTACAGAAGAACCATATTGCCTACAAACGCGTGCTAGAACTTCGAAAAACTACAAGGCAGGCCATGGCAGAGGTGAATGAAAAAACGGCCGAACTAAAAGAATCTTAGCAAAAAATGGCCGAGCTACAGGCTGAAGTAGCCCGGCTCATTGGCTTAGTCAATTTAGCCGAAGTCGATAAGAAGAAGACTGCGGCCGTGGTGAAAGACAAATACTTGCACAAGCTGCCCAAGCTCGAGGGAAAAAAGGACGCCGAGATAAAAGAGTTGGAGAAGAAGCTGAAGGACATAGAAGACCGTGGTTATAAAGAAGGCGAAGCCACGTACATCTTGCAGTGTGAAGTTGCTAAGGATCTATTTTTCAAGTGCGGGTGCAAAGCGGCGGTGGAACAGCTCGGTCACGGACCGGAGACTGAGGTTTTCCTAAACCCTCCACCGTACTTTATACCGGGCTGTATGGCGGAGTACACAGCCGCCATTCAACAAAAATTCCTTGAGGCTGACGATGATGAAGAAGAAACCGTGCCTAACAATGCCCCGGTTGTTGTTGATCCTGCCATCCAGTCAGTTCGGGTGGAGCCGCCGGTGAAAGACCTGACAACCGAGCTACCAACTAAAACCGGTCTCCGGGCTGAACTGGATGCTGATCTTGACGACTTGTTTACTTGACTTTGTATTTTCTTCTCTTTATTTTTGGAAAGAAATTGTAACCAGCCTGAGGCCCCACCTTTTGTACTTGATTTGAGTTGCCAATGAAATCTTCTTTTGTTCCAATCTGTTGTTTCAGTTTAATCTATGCTTGCCTTGTCTTTCCAATTGTAATATGAATGAAGTGTAACACTTTCTGACCGAGATAACTGTCTCGGTTTTAACCTTGAAATCTCTGGCCATACCTGCCAACCTCTTCAGTCTAGGTCTTTACCTCGGCTGAAGATCGCAATAAGTTGTATTCCAGTCAACCATTCTTTAGCCTTGATCTTTACCTTGGTTGAAGAGTACAACGTGTTGGTTTTTCCAGCCAACCACTCTTCAGCCTGATTCCTTATCCCGGTTGAAGAGTACTAAGTGTTGGTTTTTTCAGCCAACCACTCTTCAGCCTTGATCTTTACTTCGGTTGAAGAGTACAACGTGTTGGTTTTTCCAGCCAACCACTCTTCAGCCTGAGTCCTTATCTCGATTGAAGAGTACTAAGTGTTGGTTTTTCCAGCCAACCACTCTTCAGCCTGATTCCTTATCTCGGTTGAAGAGTACTAAGTGTTGGTTTTTCCAGCCAACCACTCTTCAACCTTGATCTTTACCTCGGTTGAAGAGTATAACGTGTTGGTTTTTCCAACTAACCACTCTTTAGCTTGATTCCTTATCTCGGTTGAAGAGTACTAAGTGTTGGTTTTTCCAGCCAACCACTCTTCAGCCTTGATCTTTACCTCGGTTGAAGAGTACTATGTGTTGGTTTTTCCAGCCAACCATTCTTCAGCCTTGATCTTTACCTCGGTTGAAGAGTACTACGTGTTGGTTTTTCCAGCCAACCACTTTTCAGCCTGAGTCCTTATCTTGGTTGAAGAGTACTAAGTGTTGGTTTTTCTAGCCAACCTCTAAGTTGGTTTTTCCTACCAACCTAGAGTAAAGTGTTTGGTTTTTCCTGCCAAACTTCCTGCAGCCTGGGTCCTTATCCTAGGCTTAGGAGGGGTGTTGGTTTTTCCAGCCAACCTGGAGTAAAGTGTTTGGTTATTCAGGCCAAACATCCTGCAGCCTGGATCCTTATCTTGGGCTTATGAGGGGTGTTGGTTTTTCCTGCCAACCTGGAGTAAAGTGTTTGGTTATTCCGGCCAAACGTCCTGCAGCCTGGATCCTTATCCTGGGCTTAGGAGAGGTGTTGGTTTTTCCAGCCAACCTCTAAGTTGGTTATTCCTGCCAACCTAGAGTAAAGTGTTTGGTTATTACGACCAAACGTCCTGCAGCCTGGATCCTTATCCTGGGCTTAGGAGAGGACAAAGTTGGTTATTCCGGCCAACTCTGTTTTTGTTGTCTCTAGCTTACTAAAACAACTTTTACAGAATAAAACAACTATGCTGAAAAGAAAACTACTTGTTTTATTGAGAAAAAGAAAAATTACAAGTACTGAAAAGCTGAAAATAATATAGTTTAAGATTGGCAGTGTTCCATGGCCTGGGAATGGCTTTGCCGTCCTTGTCTTCCAATTGGTATGCCCCTTTTCCGGCTGACCCAACCACTTTATAAGGTCCTTCCCAATTGGGCCCTAACTTGCCATTGCCGGGTACCAAGGTATTTCCCATCACTTTGCGCAGTACCCAATCTCTGATTTTGAATTGTCTTGGATGTACTGTTTTGTTATACTTTCTGGACAACTCTTGCTAGTACGAGGCAATGTGAACCAGTGCTCTTTCTCTTCTTTCTTCTGCAAGGTCGAGCTCCAATGCTATGGCTTCTCCATTTAAGTCTGGATCAAAGTTTTCACTTCTAATTGTAGGGAGGCCAACTTCCAGTGGGATTACTGCTTCCATGCCACAGGCCAAGGAAAAGGGCGTTTCGCCAGTAGACCGCCGAGGTGTGGTACGGTAAGCCCATAAAACGTGGGGAAGCTCCTCAGCCCACTTGCCCTTTGCTTTTTCTAATCTTTTCTTCAATCCATCCAAGACCACTTTGTTTGATGCTTCTGCTTGGCCATTTGCTTGTGGGTATGCCGGTGTAGAGTTGTAGAATTCTATCTTGTATTATGTACAAAAGTTTCTAAAGATTCTGCCATCAAACTGAGTGCCGTTGTCTGATATTAGAGCTTTTGGTATGCCGAACCGAGTGATGATATTTTGCCAGACGAACTTTTTCACATCCTTCTCCTTTATTGATGCCAATTCTTCTGCCTCCACCCACTTTGTGAAGTAGTCTGTTGCTGCAAGGAAGAACTTCCTATTGCCGGGTGCTATTGGGAGTGGTCCTACTATGTCTAAGCCCCACGTTGCGAAGGGCTATGGGCTAGTTAGAAGTAGAAGCTCTCTGGCAGGCTGATGTATTTAGTGTGCGAACTTCTAACATTTATCGCACTTTTTGACATACTTCTCCGAATCTGCTTGCATGTATGGCCACCAATATCCTCGCAAAATGGCTCTGTAAGCTAATGATCTTCCTCCTTGATGGCTTCCGCGTACGCCTTCGTGTATCTCGAACAAGAATGCTTCAATTTTGCTAGGGTGGACACACTTCAGGTAAGGTCCAATGAATGACTTATTGTACAAGGCCATTGATGGGGAGAGCCAAAATCGTTGTAACTTTGCTCTTATTTTGTTGGCTTCTTTCTTTTCTTCCGGTAGGACGCCGTCTTTTAAGAACATTATGATGGGATCCATCCATTAAGGGCCTAGCTCGGAGCAACATACCTCTTCTGCTTCGGGGTCTTCAATGCTTGGTCTTGGTAAGTAGTCAATAAGCAACGGATGAGGAATGGATGTATCTGCCATTAAAGCAAAGCCTGCTAGTTCGTCTGCTCTGCTGTTTTCCTCCCTGCCAATCTGTTCTATCCGCACTACTTCAAATTTCTTGATCTTTTTTCTGACTAAGTCTTGGTACTTGGCCATCCTATCATCCTTTGCCTCGTAGTCGCCTGAAATTTGGTTTACCACCAGCTGTGAATCGCTGTAAACCATTAGCTCGGTGGCCATCATGTAGGATGCTAATTTTAAGCCTGCCAGAAGCGCTTCGTACTCCGCTTCGTCGTTTGATGCGGGGAAGCCAAGGTGGACTGCTTGCTCCACTATTAGGCCATTTGGCGAGATGAGGACTATGCCAAGTCCTACTCCATGCCTGTTGGATGCTCCATCCACAAAGAGTTTCCACATCTCTCCGACGAACAGCTTCCAGCAAGTGGAGGGATCAGATGATGCCTTGGGGTTATGAGTGTTGCTGGTGTTTTCTTCTTGGTCCATGCTTGCTGTTTGTCCCTCGCTGTCTGATTGTACCAAGTCTTTATTTGTTGGTGAGTCTTGGCTTGGTGTAGCATGGTTTGCTTCTTCCTCCCCCACTTTACTCTGGTCTGTCTTGTGACCTGTCTGGGTAACCTATACCAGGGGTTGCGTTATTTCGGCGTCAACTTTCATCCCTAGTTCGGTTGTTTCAGTCAGGTTGACTGAGCAGATATGATGACTTCCTGGGGTGAATTCTGTGACAAAGTCTGCCAAAGCTTGAGCCTTTATCGCGGTTTTGGGTTGAAACTTGATGTCGAATTGTCCCAATTCTACTGCCCATTTTAAGATTCGCCTAGAAAAGTTCGCCCTCTCAAACAAAGCTTTTAATGGAAAAGCTGTGAGGACGACTATGGTGTGGGCGTGAAAGTAGTGCGACAACTTCCTTGAGGCCATCATCAAGGCCAAGGCCAGTTTTTCCAGTGGCAAGTACCTTGTTTCGGCACCCAGCAATGTCTTGCTGACATAAAAGATGGGCAGATGTTGGATTCCTTTCGCTCGGACCAACACTGCGCTAATTGCGTGCTGTGAAACTGCTAGGTACAGAAAGAGTTCTTCTCCAGGTATTGGGGTCACAAGCAGTGGTGGAGAAGACATGTATTCTTTCAAGGTTTTCAGAGCGCGGTCGCATTCTTCGTCCCACTCGAACTTGGCTTTCAATGCTTGAAAAAATGGTCGTAGTTTGTCTGACGACCGGCTTATGAATCGGTTGAGTGCAGCTGCCATGCCGGTGAGATGCTGCACTTCTTTTACTGTGTTTGGCCTCTCCAGATCCTGAATTGCTTTGATCTGAGAGGGGTCTGCTTCTATACTCCGGTTGGTCACCAAGAAGCCTAGGAATTTGCCAGATCCTACTCCGAATGCACAGTTAGACGCATTGAGGCGTAACTTGTGCTTCTTAAGGATCTGAAACATCTCACCTAGGTCCTTGAGATGGTCCTTCTTATCCTTGCTCTTGATCACCATGTCGTCGATGTAAGCCTCCATTGTTCTGCCTAACAATGGTTCAAATATCGTGGTGACCATCCGTTGGAATGTTGCCCCTGCGTTCTTTAGGCCAAAGGGCATGACCTTGTAGCAGTACAGTCCTCTTGGCGTTGTAAAAAATGTGACCTCCTGGTCTGGTTCATACATAGCGATCTGATGATAGCCTCTGTACGCATCAAGAAAGCTAAGTCGATTGTGTCCCGCCGTTAGGTCTACCAGTTGGTCTATCCGGAGTAGAGGAAAGTTGTCCTTTGGGCATGCCTTGTTGACTGTTTTATAGTCCACGCAGACACGCTATTTTTCATTCTTTTTTGGCACCACCACTGTATTAGAGATCCATCTGGGGTAGTGTACCTCTCTGATAGCCCCTGCTTCTAGCAGGTTTTCTACTTCTTCCGCCACTATCTCGGCGTGGTGGAGTGCCGATCTGCGAGTGCGCTAAATGATTGGTCTGGCGGTTGGGTGGACGTTTAATTGGTGACAGATGAAGCTTGGGTCAATGCCAGGCATATCATACGGTGTCCAGGCAAACACTTCGATGTTAGAGGTCAAGAATTCCATGACCTCTATTCTCTCAGTGCTGGACATAGATGAGCCAAGCAAAAAGAACTTATTCGGGTTCTTTTCATCTATTCTTACCTGCACCAGGTCTTCCACTGCCTTCTGTTCAGCGGCTTTGCCAACATCCGCGAACAGTTTATTGCTCTCTGGTTCTTCCACCATCTGAACAAACCCCTTGGCAGCTCAGCTGCCATTTACTGTGACGAAGCATTGCTTGGACATAATTTGGTCTCCAAAGACCTCTTCAATTACTTCGGCTTCGTTGGGAAACCACATTACTTGATGGTAGGATGATGCTACTGATCTCATGGCATGCAGCCATGTTCTTCCCAAGATTATGTTGTAAGTGGAAGGGACTTTCAATACCCAGAATTCCACTTGTTTCGTCACGCTTCCTGCTCTGACTGGGAGGATTATCTTACCAACTGGCCATTCTGCCATTGAGTTGAATCCGATCAGGGGAGATATCGCAGGTGCCAAGTCTTTGTCTTCTAGTTTCAATTGTTTGAATGTTTCGTAGTACATTATCTCATATGAGCTCCCTTGGTCAATCAAAATCCGCTTGACGTCAAAATCCTTGACTCGGAGAGTGACGACCAGCGCATCATTGTAAGGGCAGTATATCCTTGCCAAGTCTCTATCTGAAAAAGATATGACGTTCGTGGCTTCCGTTCTCCCCTTTTTGATGGTAGGTTGGGCGCTTAGTACCTCCCTTAAGTGCTCAGCCTTCTTGATCATGCCCCTGAGCTCGCATACGCGCTCAGGTTCGAATGCCCCATGGATTACGTTGATCACGCCTTGAGGTGGGGCGTCGATTGGCATTCCGTTTGGGTTGTTGTGGTCCTGGGGAGCTGGCTGCGTCCCTCCTTCTATGTATTTGTCTAGATGACCGGCTGCCACCAACTCCTCCAGATGTTGCCTCCATGGTGTGCAATTTTCAGTGCGGTGCCCCTTTTCCTTATAGAAGGTGCCCCAGGATCTTTCGTTGTAGTCCTTTGGCGCTTTTCCCAGTTTAGCTGGCCATCTGACAAAAGGTTCATCGCGTATCTCGCTTAGAATCCGATAGATTGGTTTTTTGAATACTGTGGTAATGGCAGTGCGGACTCTCAGCCATCTTTTATCTCGGTCCTCATCGTTGTCCCGCCTGCCTCGTCCGTTCCTGCTTGGACGTTCTACCGTATTGACTTTCCCCGTGGTCTTTTTGTCTGGTGCTGCAGTTGTACCAGACTTTGTTTTAGCACGGGCGCCATCCTCCTCCACCCGAATGTGCTGGTGTACCCTCTTCATTAAGGCCTCCATTGTGAGGGGTGGCGTCATGGTGATTGAGTCCCTCAGCCTGTTCCCGATTGGAAGACCTCTTTTGTACTGCGCGATGGCGAGATTGGTAGGGCAATCCCCAATCTGGTTAAAGGTCTCCCAGTAGCGACTATTGAAGGATCTTAATGTCTCATTGTCGCCTATGTCAATGGAGAGAAGCTAGTCGATCTCCACTGGCGTTTTGGTGTTCGTCCTGAACTTTGTTACGAACGCCTCTGCTAATTGTGCCTAGGAGGCGATGCTGCCTTCTGGTAGCCTTTCGAACCAGGTTAATCCTAGGTCGCCAAGGCTGGATGGGAATAGGACGCACATCAAAGCCTCGTTTCGTCGGTACATAGCCATAACCTGGCGAAAGTGGCTCAAGTGCGAGTAGGGGTCTGTCTTCTCCTTATACGTGGTGAATTTGGGCTGCAGGAAGCCGGAAGGTAAGGGCACGTTCTCAATTGCCGGAACGAACGGTGAGGTCTGCAGCCTCGCTAATGCCCTATCTGTAGGTTCGTAAGCAGGGTGTGGTATTGGCATTCCTACCTCGACGCTTCCATGCGTCCGAGGAGCCAACCGCTGAAGGGCAGAAACTCTGTGTGGGTCGCGCGCCCTGGCATCCTCCTTTCATCGTGCCATTTCTTCTAGCACGGTTCGTAAGTCAGACGATCTAGCTAACTCCGTCTGCCTGGATGATGTCTGGTGTGCGCGCAAGGGCCAATAGGTGCTTCCCTCTGTGTATGACCTCTCAGATCTCGTCCTCTCAGACCTGGAGTGACGAGTTCTGGAAGTCATGGATTGAGTGTCGCCTGTTCTGAGGCTCCTATTCTCTACTTGTGATGGCGTGGTATGCCTACTGCGATCTTCTGAGTGGCGAGGGGGCGTGTTGCCTTTACGGCCCTCTCCTGTCGCCACCCCTTTTCCCTTGATCTGGCGCTTCATGGCCTCTATATCTGCCGCCATCTTCCTTATTAGTTCATCTTGCTGTTTCACGCGATCCTCAAGAGCTTGAGGGTCGATTCGTCGCCTTTGCCTTTCAGGACTTTGAGATCGACAGGGGCTGTTGTTCCGCCTCCCCCTTTCATCCCTCCGGGGGTTCTGTCTCTGGGGCTCCAAGTCTGCCATGGGAGGGACATGAGGTAAACCTTCGCGCCTCCCGCCTCCTTCTGGGGTTTGTCCGTCAATGGCGGATTGTGGCAACTCTTCGTTGTGCGTCATTACTTTCGATTAGTGAGGATAACTTGATTAAGAGGTTTGTTCTTTCTGTTTATTCCCACAGACGGCGCCAATTGTACGAGCACAAAATATTGTCCTCGTATAATCCTGTCAATCAATATTGCACTCCTCCATATGACGTCCCTTTATTCTCTGAAAACACAAATGTGAGCTAGCCGGCGGGTGTGTGCCGGATACCTCTCCGATGCCTAAGTCAGCCAAATAGACAAATAGACAAAAGTTCTGTGTATTCGAAAATTAAAGTTGTGTTACCTCTCCATAGGTGATGTTGTGAGCTTTTATAGGTTCCGTGTGGCACAATCCTAGTAGGACTCTTACTCCTCCAGGTAAAGTCCTCCTAAGAATCAAATTCCTGAAAGATAATGCTTATCCTTCAACACCCCCCTCACTGCTTAAACCAAGTGAGATGGTTTTACCAAGGTCGGATTCCTATATGACCGAGGTAAGCATGGCTATGCTAAGCCGCAGAGTAGACCGAACTAAAGCTAGTTCGGTTCTTCATTTCACTGCTCTTACCTCGGCTTTTCCTATACAAACCATGGCGTGCTTAGACTGAGCTAACAAATAGCAAGGTTTTGACCGAGCTAACCACAATACGCCATGACCGAGCTAATTTAGAGTAGGGTGACCGAGCTAACTGTCAGGCTCTTCTGGACCGGACTATCTTCAAGGCTCTCTTGGACTGGCCTATCTTCAAGTCTCTCTTGGACCGGGCTAACTTGAAGGCCTTGTTACTCAGCCCTTCCTACTGTGGCCCATAACGACTCATTTCCCAACTCGGCCCAATTTACATATAAATTACCCTCTCAGTTACGTTTATGTAGGTGTCACGTTACGTTACGTTACGTTTATGTAGATATGATCTATGGTAACATTCAATTTCTTATATAAGAAGTTGAATGTTGCCATAAATCATAGGTGTCATGGTACGTTTATGTAGGTGTCACGTTACGTACAGGTGTCACGTTACGTTTATGTAGGTGTCATGTTACGTTACATTTATATAGATATGATCTATGGTAGCATTCAATTTCCTATATATGGTTTTACTATTATTTATGATATTAACAACTAATATTGAGGGTAAATGTGTCAACAAACTTCCCACAGGACTTATGGGAACATAAGTTTTTTAGTAGGATCATATGTAGTATAAGTCTCTCTAATAGGACTCATAAATAATTTTCTGTTTTATTTTTAAATTTTATTATTTTTCAATTCGTTTTATATAGACGCATTTAAAAACTAAAAAAAAAAAAGCAAAAGAAAAGGCTTTAAAATTTGATTTTTTTAAAACTTTTTTAAACTTTTTTTTTTTCTAGTCTTAAATTTTTTTAAAAATAAATTGCAAAAAAAAAAAAAAAAACTCCAAACACCAAATTCAAACTTGTCTATAAAAATTGAAAAAGAACGATTTATGGTTAGATTGTAAAAAATTTCGGGTGTGTTTGGTTTGTGTTTGTAGAGTAGTTTTTGAGAAAAAAAAGTATGAAAACTTGTTTAGTTTGCCTTTTTTTAAAAATGGTTTTAGAAAATTGTTTTGGGAAGAGAGTTTTAAAAAAAGTGATGGATTTGATGTGTATGAGAGTTGAATGTGATTTTGGAAAGTAGATAACCAAGCAAAATTTTGAGATTTTTTTTGGAAAAATTTGTTTGGTTCGATTACTCTTAAAAATTTATTTTTAAAAAATTTTTCTCAAAATTTTTTCTGAAAAACAAACCAAATAAGGCCTTCATTGCCATTGATGGCCAGTGAGTCAAGTATCTATATTTAGGATTGGTTTGGGATGTTCTAAAAAAGTGTACTTTTTGACTTATTGGTTTATATGGGTTGGGTTTGGGTTGGGTTTGATGTGATATGTTAGAGAAGTGATGTGATTTAAATAAGATGATGTGACTTAAATAGGATAGTGACTTTTTGACTTTTTATATTATTTAGTTTATGCCAAACCAATCCTTAATTAAGTTTTCGTAAATTGTGTTATGTTTTTTTTTAAAAAAAAAAAGGAATTAATTAGAAAAAACGAATGCAAATATAATATTTAAAATTTATCTTCAATAAACCAAAAAGGTAAAATAATAAATATTTTATATTTTTTTATTATTTTTACTAAACTAATTTTTTTTCTTTTTATAAAAAAACTAGGGTAAATTGAACTAACACCCCCTGAGATTTATATTTATTACAGTTCCTTCCTCACCTTTTGAAAATTACATCTCCCCCTTGAGGTTTAAAGTTTCATTACAGATTCTCCCTTCAGCCCTTTTAATTTTTTTAAATACCAATTTTACACTCATTGAGTAAATTACATTGATGCCCCTCATATTTTAAAAATTACAATCCCCTCCCTAAGGTTTAAAGTAACATTATCAATTGTCCCCTCGGTTAATATTAGTTGGAAAAAAAAATGATTGAAAAAAAAAATTAATTGGAAAAAAATTAATTGAAAAAAAAAATTTGTTAGCAAAATTTTTAAATTTTTGTTTAAAAACCAACGTAAACTTATTTTTTGAATTAATGTTTTTTTCTCAAATTTACAAACTGAGACAACCATTTATAAACAAAAAAAATTATCAAATAAGTTTTTATGACAGTTTTTTAAATTTTTGTAAATATAAATTGAAAACTAAAACAAGTCTCAGATGGTAAAAATGTCGTAAAATAAACAAATAATTAAATAAATTACTAACGTAAGAAATGACTTATCAAAATATTTTTAGGCAATTTCTTAAACGAAATGAAAATTATTTTTTAAACGAAATGAAAATTATTTTTTTATTTTTTATTTCTTAACCAAATTAATTTTTAATTAAAAAAAATTCTAAAAATCAAACCATCCATAACCTAAGAATCTTTTGATAAATCATTTCTTACGTTGGTAATTTATTTGATTATTTGTTAGTTTTACAACATTTTTACCATCTGAAACCTGTTTGGTAACCATTTCATTTTCAGTTTTCAATTTATATTTACAAAAATTTTAAAAACTGTCATAAAAACTTGTTTGATATTTTTTTTGGTTTATAAATGGTTGTCTCAGTTTGTAAATTTGAGAAAAAAACGTAAATTCAAAAAATGTGTATACGTTGATTTTTAAACAAAAATTTAAAAATTTTACTAACAAATTTTTTTTTCAATTAATTTTTTTCCAATTAACTTTTTTTTCAATGATTTTTTTTTTCTAACTAATACTAACCGAGGGGACAATTAGTAATGTTACTTTAAACCTTAGGGAGCGGATTGTAATTTCTAAAAGGTGAGGAGTATCAATGTAATTTACCAAATGAGGGTAAAATTAGTATTTAAAAAAATTAAAAGAACTGAGAGAGGAATTTGTAATGAAACTTTAAACCTCAGAAGGAGATGAAATTTTTAAAAGGTGAGAGAAAAAACTATAATAAACATAAACTTCAATAGGTGCCGGTGTAACTTATCCAGAAAACTAAAAAAAATAGATTCAACTCAACCAATGAAACTTGAAAGTGATGAGTTATGTTCCAGAGAGTCAGGTGAAGATCAGAGACCCTTTTGCTAAGGTGGGTCCCTTTTGCTGAGAAAAGTATTTCTCGATAATTCATTTGGTCAGTGGGTCTAAACCATTTCCCTTCCAAATATTCACACAATTAAATGAAACATATACTAAAATATTATAATGAATCATAGTATAAAAAAATATTATAATGAATGAATCATTGTATAAAAAAATATTATAATGAATCATTGTATAAAAAACTATTTCCATAATTATGAGTAATAAAAGCTAGCAACTAATAAAAGTGAGCTCTAAAGGCACTGCAACCAACATCAATGTTTTAAAAATTGAAACGATTAATGAATTGAAAGAAAAATTGAGTAAATGGACCACTAGTTTAATAGTCGAGTGGAACTGAAATCGAATCATAACGTTAGTAATATATTAAAATTATATTTAAATAAAAATATAACTAATGAAATTATAAATTTAAAAAAAAAAATAAAAATTTTGAATTATCTAAAATATTTCTCATAATATTTTTATTAAAAATATAATAATATATTTTAAAATATTATTAATTTTAATTTTGGAAGAGGAAACCAAATATTCAATATTTCTTCCATATGATTTTAATTTAAAAAATTTGCGTGAAAGACGGCAAAAATTTTAGAGGAATATCAAAATTTAAGTCTTTTTCCAATAAATTTGATTGAATTCTACATGGATTTCTTGAGTTTTTTTAGAAGATTTTTTCTTATAAATTGATAGAGATTTTTATAATAATTTCAAACTCTCAATGAGATTTCTCATTAGAGGATACCCCGAAAGAAGAGTTTTTAATCAAAATTTTCTTATATATGTATAAAATAAGAAAGAAAGAAAAGAATTAAAAAATAAAAAAAAAATAGTTATAAAATATCAAAAAACAAATCTAAATTTTTAGTTTCATCAACTTGGTCGGATCGCTTGACCCTTCTTCAGGTCATCCAGTTCAACGGTCCAATTGCTAGTTTTGCCGATTTTCTCTAAATAAATTGATTTTTGATTTGGAACGATTTAAAAGGTATATCCAAATTGTAACCTTGACTGATCGACCGATTCAGCCTGGTTTTTGAAGAGGCAAATTACACAAATAGTCCCTATAGTTTGGGACTTGTGTCACTTTGGTCCATGACTTTTCAATTGTGACACATTTGACCCTGAATTTTAAATTTTGTTCCAAATAAGGACAATTGAATATGTAATTAGATTTTTGAAGGGTAAAATTGTCAATTTGATAAAATATAAACTAATTTGACAAAAATAAATGTCAAACAAATATTTTTGAATTTTTAAAAATTATTTTTACCTACTAAAAATAAAATTATGTAGAATTGAAAAAAATTTTAGACATTTATTTATTTTTTTTACCAAATTAATTTTTATTACGTGTTTGGATAATGATCATGTAAAATTAATTTTAAAAAATTAATCATGTAATTTTTATTAATTTTACATAATTTTATCATTGGTGGATAAAAATAATTTTAAAAAAATTAAAAATATTTTTTTGACATTTATTTTTGTCAAATTAGTTTATATTTTATCAAATTGACGATTTTACCCTTGAAAAATCTAATAATATTTTCAATTGTCCTTATTTGGAACAAAATTCAAAATTTAGGGTCAAATGTATCACAATTGAAAAGTCAAGAATCAAAATGACACAAATCCCAAACTATAGGGACTATTAGTATAATTAACCCTTTTTAAAACCATGACTAACATGATGGAATGGTCCAACAGCATCATCAGCCTATGCTATTGGTTGATACAAATATACTTCAATTTTCATGCCTTTGAGATATAGACAACATTACGTAAACGGAAAAAGATTGGTATACACAATTTCTCATCACCCTCTCTCCCAACTAAAACAATAGGCCGTGGGTACTATGACATTGGTGATGTTATAGTACATTTAGATGCACCATATATCAATTATGAGGATATGTAATCTTATATTATAACTAATATTATATAGATCATAATCATTATCATATTAACTCATAACTTAGTTATATTTAGTTATTCATATATATCATATTATCTCATAACTATCACAAAAGTAAATTATTTTAATAATTTAATTTTGAATTGGCAACCGGTGTAACCAGTTACTAAAAAGAGGGCAAAGGAAATCAGAGGAGTCCAGGGGTCCCAATATCACATATCTCATAACCACTAGTCACATATTTCGTAATCAACATCAGATATTTCATAATCACTAGTCACATGTCTCATAACTAACATATTTTTTTCATAACCACTAGTTACATATCTAATAACTAATACCATTTTGCTCATAACCACACCACTTTGTTCATAACCAATATCACATATCTTATAACTATTGATCACATATCTCATAACTATTACCCACATGAATCATAACCACATCTCATAACTAACCCCTTTGAGTCATAACCAATATCACAGATCTCATAACCACTAATCATATATCTCATAACAAACAATCCTTTTGTTCATAACTACACCACTTTGATCATAACCAATATCTCATATCTCATAACTAGTAACACATATAGCATAACCAAACACCCTTTGACATCCCTTTGCTCATAACCAAAATTACATGTCTTATAATTACTAATCAAATATCTCATAACTATTACCCACATATCTCATAACCAACATCACATATATCATAACTACTAATCACATATCTCATAACCACACCACTTTGATCATAACCAACATTACATATCTCATAACCACTAATCACATATCACATAACCAAACACCCCTTGACTTATAACTACATCACTCTACTCATAACCAAAATCACAAATCACTAATCATATATCTCATAACCTTTACCTACTTATGTCATAACCACATTTCATAACTAACATCATTTGCCTCATAACCAACATCACATATATCATAACCACTAATCACATATCTCATAACCATTACTCAAATATAGGGGTGTAAATTTGGCCCACGAGCTCGCGGCACACCCCAAGTCTAGAAATTATTCTCTCTTTCTCTCTCTCTCTCTCTCTCTCTCGCACTCGTTTGGGCTAAAGAAAGGGTCTAGGGATTTGTCAAAAACAATTAATGAGAGAATTTTGATTTTGACAAAATTTGGATGTTTGTTCCAAAGTTTTGGAGAAAATGGGGCCGAAATTATGTAATAATCATTATAAAAAACAAAATTAAAACATTTATTAAGAGAGTCTTATAATAAAATAAATTATTAATTTATAATTTTGTCAATTTATACTTAAATTTTTTTTTTTTAATATAAATCCTTCATCTATTTTTATTAAGTAAAATTAATTTAAAAAAAAGATTATTTTACTCATCAACTACAAAATGTATAATTACACCATTAATTGGCATGATACAAATATTTAAAATTTTAGAAACCACAAATATCATAATCAAGTCACAAAGTTTTGTAATATAAAACACTAAATACATAATGTCATCACCAATTGGCGTAACAAAATTGTTTAAAATTATAGAAAATCAAAAATGTCGTAATTAATTCCCAAAATTTCATAACATTAATAAAAAATTATGTAACTATCCACTAATTGGTGTAACAAAAACATCTAAAAATTTTAAAAACCACAAATGTCATAACTAACTTACAAAATTTAATAACATCAATTACAAAATGCATAATTGCACCACTAATTACCATAATAAAAATAATCAAAATTTTTACAGATCACAAATGTCATAACCAACCCAAAAAATTTCATAATATCAATCACAAAATGCATAACAACAACACTAATTGATGTAGCAAACATATCCAAATTTTTTATAAACCACAAATATTGTAATCAAGCAACAAAATTTCATAAAATGGCTAAACAAATCAATAAAAATCTTAGAATCACCAATCGGATCTCTCATAATACAGAGAAAACAAAATGTAATGAAAATCATTAAATAATTTAATCAACGACTTAAAGCCATGGAACAGAAAATGAGAGTTAGAGAAGATTAGCTAGTAGAGCGAGAGGAAAGGGAATATGAGAAAGAGAGACTGAATAGGTTTATTAGTTGTGAAAATGATTTTAAAGGTGATGTCGTTTCCGATAAGGAACATCAGAGATATCTACAATGACAGTAAAGAATGAGAGAGATGCTTGAGGGATGAAGAGGATTGAGATAGCAGAACAATACAACAAAATGCGTAATATTCATTTTTCAATAGTTCTATAACACATGTACAAATTGATAATAACAAAACCTTTCAAATCATAACCACGACCAAAGGTTTGTGTATGTATGACATATTAATGTGAAAGAGTTAGAGTTTCGAGATAGATGCATTTACTAGATAGAGAAATATCACTAGAATGAATAGCGTTGAAATAGACAACGAGAGTAGTGATGAGTTCAAGGATCTATTGTAGAGACACAGGAGTAGAGAGAGGAAGAATCCAGTGAGGAAGAACTATCAACAATGGTCATTTGATAATTTGAGCGAAATAGAGAAGTCTGAGTAAGAAATAGAGAGAGCTCGGGCACAACTAGACAAATCAAGGGAAAGAAAATAGAGTAAAGAAAAAAATGAAGAAAAGTTGGGGAAAAAATTTAAGAGAAAATTTATTTAGGAGAACAAAATAAAATCACGTCATAGATAATTTTTTTCAACATATTTTTTTTATTAAAATTTAGTTAAATTATATATATATATATATGTCTATAAGTGTATATAGATATTTTAAAAAATATATCGTTTGTATATTACTATTTCTGTTATATTTAATGAAGATACTATGACTAAAAATAAATCTAAAACAAAGATAGGTGATCAATTACAATTGTCACTTAGGGATGACACTTCAGAATTAATTGAGACAGTTGAGAGTTCAGAGATAATGAGAGTTTGAGAGACAGATTTGTTTGTGAGAAATAAAATGAGAGATGAGAGGTATTTATAGGACTTGGAAGGGAGGGGTTAATTTATATATATATAAATAAAATAAAATAAAATTGGCTGTTGGTGGAATTAACGGTTATATGACTGTTTTAAATTTTTTTTTTAAAATTTTTTACTGTTGCACTAACAGGGTGCCATTGGGGTTGGGTCGGGCCAGATAGGGAAAAAAATTTCGAGTCGAGCTCACAAGATGGGTCACACATTGCCCGGGCTCTAGAACACATAGCACAGGGTCTTAGGTTGGGCTTATGCTCAGGCCTGGTTGGGTCCATCCAAGGCGCGACTGGACTTGGGGTGCGTCGCGAGCTCGTGGGCCAAATTTACACCCTCATATGTGAGTAGTAGTTATGAGATATGTGATTAGTGATTATGATATATGTGATGTTGGTTATGAGGAAAATGATGTTGGTTATGAGATATGGTTATGACATAAGTGGGTAAAGGTTATGAGATATATGATTAATGATTATTATATATGTGATTTTGGTTATGAGCAGACTGGTGTAGTTATAAGTCAAAGAGTATTTGGTTATGAGATATATGATTAGTGTTTATGAGATATGTAATGTTGGTTATAATCAAAGTAGTGTGGTTATGAGATATGTGATTAGCAGTTATGATATATGTGATGTTAGTTATGAGATATGTGGGTAATGGTTATGAGATATTTGATTAGTGATTATATGATATGTGATTTTGGTTATGAACAAAGTGGTGTCAAAGGGTATTTGGTTATGCTATATGTGTTAGTGGTTATGAGATATGAGATATTAGTTATGATCAAAGTGGTGTGGTTATGAGCAAAAGGGTTGTTGGTTATGAGATATGCGACTAGTGGTTATGAGATATATAATGTTGGTTATGACTCAATGGGGTTGGTTATTAGATGTGGTTATGATTCATATGGGTAATAGTTATGAGATATGTGATATTGGTTATGATCAAAATGGTGTGGTTATGAGCAAAAGGGTGTTAGTTATGAGATATGTGACTAGTGGTTATGGGATATGTGATGTTAGTTATGAAAAAAAAGTGTTGATTATGAGATATGTGACTAATGGTTGTAAGTGTTAGGTTTTATTCTTGGCAATCCTATTTGACAAAACTCTTTTTCAGTTGTAATTGTATTTGATCTTCTTATTTCAATAAGACTATGAGTTTTAGATGCGAATCCAACCCGAATTGTGCCTTGCAGAGAAGTTTGTAGTGTTTAATTCTTTCATATATGCCACTTCGCTGACTATGTCGGGGATTAAACTGCCCGGTCAGTTCGCGGGAGTTGAGGAGGTACCGCCCCTTGGTGAGTCCAGGGCAGTGCCCAGGCGGGGTCAAGGGGCAGCGCCCCGAAGCAAAAAAATAAAATTACAGTTGAAGTTGCTTATCCGCTCGAGTGGCCGTTTGTGTACTCGAATGAAGAATGTTTGATTCCAGAAGTTTGACCTATCTGCAAAAGTATTGGAAGTTAGGATTTTATGCTCGAGCGAACATTTCTATGCTCGAGTAGTCATTTTTGCGCTCGAGCGGAGATCACGGATCTGTTTTCTATAAATATGTGTTTTAGTCCGATTTTAGGGTACAACTTTCAGATCTTATTCTTGGGTATTAGAGTTTTCATTTGGAGGTACTTTGCTTATTTCCTTTGATATCTGTGAGAATTTATATCATGAATTGAGTGGATTATATCAAAGGGTTTATTTGTTTAGTTTGTTTTATTCAAAAAGAGAGAGTTGTTATTCGGTGGGTTCCAGGAAATTTCGGCCTGAAGCTTTGGTAGATTTTAGAGTCAAGGTTTTAAAAACAGGACCGGACCGGACTGGACCGGCCGATTCGACCGTGTCACGACCCAAACCCGCCCATATAGGTTTAACATCGTAACTGGCCAGTAATCCTATAATTACCGAAGGCCTTTGAGACAGATTAATATAATATTAGGGGCTAGCGAAAGCAAATAACAATGTACAATGTCCACTGAGCTGTGCAGACTTATATGAGACAGAAAAATTTTAAACTTTTTATATACATATATACACATTATCTTTAAGTCATCATATATATACAGATTAGACAAAAAGGGGACTTAGCCCTATTTACAAAATACACAAGACTTGTTTGACCAAGCACGAAAACAAAACTTAAACTTTAAATCACATAGCGATAATCACTTGACATGTCCGGAACCTCCACAGGACGCACATAGGTTGGCTGACAAAAACAGATTCTAGGCAGATGCCTCTAAGCCTGGTCGTGCGCCTGATCACCTACATACATAAATAATACAGTGAGCTAGAGCCCAGTGAATAATAACAGAGTAAAGGGGTTTTATGAATGATATCCAGCACAAGTTAGGATCCAGTATTTAAATCAGAACATATTCAGACTTCAAAACAGAAATAGATTTAGATACACACTCATGTTCATATTCAAATTTTGCATAAGATCATACGTGGTATACCCATTAGCTATCAGATCAATTTGGTCCAGAGACCCACATGCATAGTTGGTACCAATGACCATAAAGGTCCATATCTTGCGCGCAAGTAGCCATGGTATTGTTACCTTCAAGCAAGGGCCACGTGCAAATTGGCCGCGGTATTGTTACCCCCGGGAGAGGGCCACGTGAACTAAGGGTGCCACAAATACTTTTCAGAAAATTGGACATTCATTCATAATTCGTAAGATAGCATTTTAGAAAACAGATCGTACCATACCAGTCAGAAAATACTTAAGTTAAACATAACTTTACAGAGTTATTACTCACAGATAGCCGCAGAAGCAAATCAGACAGACTGGACATATCAGATAAACCAGGCAGATAATGGCGCGTGACCTACACAAGCACATAACATATACACATTGAAATACAATATTACTCCATTGATCAAACTTGACTTTTCTAGTCTTTTTCCGTCTAAATAGTCCGAAGTTCTACTACGCTTATTTTTTTTCATTCAAATGAACCGGGTTCTTATTTTACATATTCTTTCATTACTAAGTCCTTCTTTTCTAAATAGATTGATCTTTTACTTGGTTTCTTAAACAATTACCACTAGATCAATGATTCATCCTTAACTAACTAATTTATGTTGATTGATAGCTTATTAATCTTTATTGAGTCATAAATCATGTCTAGAATGCCTTGGAAAGAGATGAGAATAAAAATGTGAATTAAATGCAATTTTTCAAAATATGCTGAAAATTGGTCTTCGCTCGAGCACCACTTTGGTCGCTCGAGCGGACTGTAAAATTTAAAAACTACTGGAAGCTCGATTTTCATGCTCAAGCAAGACTTTCCTCGCTCGAGCGGACAACGTAAATTCTGAAATTTTCAAAATTGTAATTAAAGTTCATACTTGATATTCAAAGCCTCAAAACATGTATTTTTGGTACACAAAAATGGAGAATCATTGTATGATTTAGTAAACACTTTCAATTAGAAAACATTCATTCAAAATCATGCTCCAATTGCCCAAATTTAGTTTTAATTCATCTCCTTCATATCAACCCACAATTCTAAAATATAAATTAGACTTTCCAACCTCTTGAAATTCCATGGTGTATGTAATACACATAGATCCAATTTTACTATTAATAACAAAATCAACTTAACTCAATTTTTAACCAAATACTTAATTTATAATTATGGGTGTTCTAAAATATAACCAAATTAAATAAAATTCTTAAATTACATCACATGCATGGATTAAATAAAAATCCAATTATAAAATCAAAGCTTTAGGATTAATTCCAAATTTTCATAAACTTGATTTTCTTAAAACATTTCCTTTGTCTCTTCAAAATATGAATTTGAATGGCTCAATTCCCTTAAAACTCATGTATTACAAGAAAATACTACAAAATCAAATCAAAACAATTAATTTTTCAAATTAATTTCCACCACTATGAGTCTACTTTAATTTCTTATTTAAAACCTTATTTCTTACAAAATCCATGAGACTAATTCCATGACTTTCTTAATTCATGATGCATGTAACCCATTTTATGTTTAAAACCCAATTTCATCCTAATTCCATGAATTTAATCTCAAATCTCAAGTATTATGGGATGATTCTACAAAATCAAGCCAAAGATAATTACTTTCTAACTTAACTCTCATAAACTTGATTTTAACTCCAATTCATCTTTTTCTTATCAATTTCCTTCTAATCCCATAAAATTGATTTCTAACTCTTTCCTATCCCCTTAAATTATGAAATTGAAATTATAAAACTCTTAGAAAGTATTTGCATGCGTGAACTTATAATCAAAATCAAACCATCTACATCAAAATCTCTTTAATTCAAAATTAAGCTCAAATTGTTCATGAATTTATAATTTACCACAACTTGTTCTTCTTATATCCAAACATGAAATTAATTCTTCAAATCTCTTAAAAATTCATTAATGCATGTAAAGATGAAGTCCAAATCCATGAGGAATAACACAAATTAAACTCACTTGATAAGTTTTTCAAATTAATCACTTAGTTCTTGACCTTAATTCTTTTCTTTTCATCATATGTAAATTACATACAATTAGATTCTATTTCTTCTTGGTTTGGGAGGTAGGGGAAGATTTACTACAAGATTAGAGTTGGACCTTACCACAAATTCTTGAGTCTTCTTTCTTTTCTTTCCTTTTTCCTTATTTCCTTAATTTTTCTTCTCCATTTCCAGCAGGTATAGAAGCTGATGAACTCTCTTGTATTTCACTCCGTCTCTCTCTTTCGGTGCTTTCTCTTGCTTTCTTTTACAAAATGTTTTTGAGCCCCGTATGAATATTCAAGAATTCACTAACACACATACACAAACACACCCTACACCTCTTGGTAACTCACAGCACACGTGCACACCTCTTTGAAGTCCAACTCAACACTTACATGCACACACACCCACTAATTAGCACCCTTAGTCCTAGATTCCTCCATAAATTAATTTATATTTAGGATTAATTTAATTAAGCATCATTTAATCTTAACAAATCTTAATCAACACATAATTAAATTAATTATAACAAATCATAAATCTCTCATAATTTAATTAATCTATTTGACTTCCATTAGAGCCTAATTAAATATATTTAAATTCATCAATCTGAATCAGATTTTAGATCAATACCCCAGAAAGCTCCAATTATTAAATTGAACTTATTATCATCCTCAATTTTGTTTCCTTAAATCATCTAGGCCTTCAACTTCTGATTAGATTCCAAATTTCCGTCAATTAAATTACATATTCAAATTAGACACCCCATAAATAAATTTAATTCGTAATAATTACAATTCTCAATCTTCATAATTTAATTAACTTGATTAACTCCAATTATCTAATTAATTGAATCTCAATTTTACTAGACTGAAACGAATATTTAATTAAACTCCCAAATGGGTCCGTAATTAAGATTAAATTGATTCAACTTCCCAACTTCACTTCCTTAAGCCATTTGGATCCTTAATTTCTAATTCCAAAATAAATCTTTAATAGAATCATATACGAGTCAGATCCCACAATTCTCATAAATTCCAACTTAAATTATAATACTCGGCAATTAAATTTCAAATCCTCTTAATTAATCAAGTACGAATCATTATACGTGATGGGATTGTTACAGACCGGTTGAACCGTCGACCGATCGGGGTTTTGGTCCAGATACACCCACTAAACCGTTCAAAATAAAAAAACCAACCTATTTTGTGAGAACCGGAAAAACCGGCTGTTGAACCGCCGAACCAATCGACCTGGGGGCGGTTCACCAGATCTATAAAATTGAAATTTTTTTTTTTTTAATTCTTTCTTTCTTTCTTTCTTTTCTCTTTCTTATTATATATATATATATATAAATTTAATTGAAAACTCTCTTTTAAAACTCTCCTCTTATGATGAATCCCATTGAGAGCTTGAAATTATTTTGAAAGCCTCTACCTATTTATAAGAAAAAAATTATTCTAAAAAAACTCAAGAAATCTATGTGCGATTCAATCAAATTTATTTGAGGGAAACTTAAAATTTTGATATCCCTCTAAAATTTTTGCTCATCTTTCAATCAAATTATTTGAATTAAAATCATATGAAGGGAATATTGAATATTTGATTTCTTCTTCCAAAATTAAAATTAATATTTTAAAATATATTTTTATATTTTTTAGTAAAAAAATCATTAGGAGAAATATTTAAGATTATTTAATTTATAATTTTATTGCTTATATTTTTATTTAAATATAATTTTAATATATTTATGACGTCACGATTCGATTCTGATTCAATTCGACGATTGAACCGGTGACCCGTCCATCCGATCCTTTTTTCGGTTCACTCACCAGTCTTGTTTTTAAAACATTGTCTGGGGTGACTCATCATAATTGGCGTTATGGATTCAACGTTGGGCAAGATAATTCTGAGATTAGTGGATTGTTTTGTGGCTTTTACCCGTGATTTTTTTTTTTATCACAATTGGAGGCACTCCAATTGTGGTTTTTTCACGTAAAATCGTTTTGTTGATTTGTTTTGATTATTTGATTGAGATTGCTATTTACTGGTTAAAATTGATACATAATCACAAATTAATATCTAAGGGATTTCTAGATTTTTCAATAAGATATGTGATGTTGGTTATGACTCAAAGGGGTTGGTTATGAGATGTGATAATGAGATATGGTTATGAGATATGTGATTATGGTTATGAAATATGCGATATTAGTTATGAATAAAATGGTATTGATTATGAGATGTGGTTATGAAATTTGTGATATTAGTTATGAACAAAATGGTATTGGTTAAGAAATGTGGTTATGACTAAGTTATGATTAATTTGATTATAGTTATGAAGAAATATGATTCTGACTTATAATTATAAAATCGTTGTGTTGATTTGTTTTGATTATTTGATTGGGATTGCTATTTACTGGTTAAAATTGATACATAATCACAAATTAATATCTAGGGGATTTCAAGATTTTTCAATAAGATATGTGATGTTGGTTATGACTCAAAGGGGTTGGTTATGAGATGTGATTATGAGATATGGTTATGAGATATGTGATTATGGTTACGAAATATGTGATATTAGTTATGAATAAAATGGTATTGATTATGAGATGTGGTTATGAAATTTGTGATATTAGTTATGAATAAAATGGTGCCGGTTATGAGATGTGGTTATGACTAAGTTATGATTAATTTGATTATAGTTATGAAGAAATATGATTTTGACTCATAATTATAAAAAGTGACTACTTTAGCAGGTTATTTTTAATGATGTGGCTTAATCTTAGTCATTAATTTTCTATGTACCGTACATTTTTTAACAAAATGTATTATGAACTTTCCCACTGTGACACTACTTAGGACCCAAAAACCATGTCTATGCCTTTTGATCAACTGAGATTGAGCACACTTACCAAATGCAGGCACTGTTTGATATCAATTATGGTTTATATCTTCAGCATGTCTCTTTAAATTTGGTTGGACTTTTCTTTATTAACAGTTCAGATATGTGCAAGCATTGAGTCCGGATCATCGGCCGCACATTCCTGCAGCACTCCCAGCGACCCTGTCAAAAACGACGTCGTTTTTTCTTTCTTTCTTTTTTTTTTTTTTCCTTCAAATTTTGAGTTTCCCCCATTTTTTCAGTTTAATCTCTTACTCTTTCATCTGTGTTTAGCCCTAACACAAAAATGAACAGACAGACGCAATACAAAGAGAGAGAGAGAGCGGCGGAGAAACGGAGGAACACGACGGAGAGAGATGGCGGAGGGACGCGACGAGGTCCATTTCATCATCATTTTCATTTATTGCTGTTATGTACAAGTGAATGAACATATATATATATATATATATGCATACATATCTGTGAGTGTGAATGTGGAAAAATGGAGGATTGAAGAACTGACCATTCGTGGCAAAATTTCATGGTACTCATTTTGAAAATTTGAGATTGAGAGATGTATGAAAGGGGTTCAAGAAAGTAGTTAGAAAATTCGAAGATCCTTGAAGAACAACTTCGAATTCTCTAGAAGATGATGAGAGGCTTAGATTCTTCAATAGTCTCAACTCAAGAACACAAGAGTAAATGAGATGATGGAGATAAGAGATTGGGTGAAGAAGAAGCCAAAATGGCTAGAGAGAGAATAATGGCAAGGCTCTCCTATGGATCTCCCACTTTCACTCTCAAGGTTGATAATGGAGAAGGGAAATTAGTTCTTTCCGAAGAGTTAAATCTCCAAAATTCATCCCTTGTAAAGCTATGGGTGGGTGCTATTTATAGGCACCTCATGATGTAGGATGGAGCCCATGTGCAAGGCACATGGGAGATATTCTCTCTAACCACCTTGTCCGAGGAGGTGACCTCTCCGAGGATGAGAAAAACCCCGAAGACGAGATCAACCCCTCGGCGAACCCTTCTTCTTAGCCACACCTAACCAATGATCATCAATCATCCCAAAGGGTCAAGGGTAGTCCCAGAGGACGTCCTGCCGCATAAGGGTCAGGGGTAGTTCAAGAGAACGCCCTGTCGCAAATATTACCGAGTCTCAGGGACCCCCTAGATCGTGCCACCTCGACCCGGGTATAGGCTAGTTTAATCGAAGAGTGAATTTATCTCCACTCACCGTCCTCAGGATCGGGTCCTTTGTTCAGACTCCATTACGCCCATGGTTTTGGTACGTAGATCCCGGAAAGCTCCGAGCCCGCAAGTGTTCTGGGACTCATTAACGGAGCGACTTCTAGATTGCATCTGAATCCGTTCGAAGCCAAGTGCTTCGGACCTCTAGGTTCGTGGATCCGAACCCTTTCGAGTCCGAGTGCCTCGGATCTCTAGGCTTGCTTAATACCCTTTCGAGTCCGGGCCCGAGTAAGTCTCTAAGTTCGTGGATCCGAACCCTTTCGAGTCCGAGTGCCTCGGATCTCTAGGCTTGCTTAATGCCCTTTTGAGTCCGGGCCCGAGTAAGTCTCTAGGTTCGCGGATCCGAACCCTTTCGAGGCTTAGAGCCATTTAGCCCGTTTGATGGCGATAAATCCGAGCCCACCAATCTTGGACTTGCGATAAATTCGGGCCCACTAATCTTGGGCTATTGGGCCTAAATAATTTAGTGGGCTCAAATTAGCCTCTCTTACATTTGCCCCTTGCGTGTATGAGAAATTGTAATTTTCTCGGACATGCATAATTTCAGCCATGCTTCGCATTACGTCTTCGGGAATATTTGGCCTTTACAAAGTCTAACGATAAAGTCGAGGATTCACCGTAATTTACAGATAAAATCGACAAGTAAAATTTAAAAAAAAAATTAAATAAATATCTTCTTTTTTTTGAATTTTTTTTTTTTTTTTTGTAGACTTTTTTTTTTTTTAGAAAAAAAATCAAAACTTGAATTGTTTAATGCACCACCCACCAAACCTTGACATTTAATTAATATGGCACCTGCTCAAAGAAAATAATGATAATAATTCTTTCCACCTCCAGAACAAATTAAATCAAAAGCTTGACCACCCCTTTTTTTTTTGTAGCCTTGCTTGGGGCCCACGCAGCTTTTCTTTACCACTTTGATTCCAATTTCTTTTCTTTTTTTTTTTTGTGGCCAAGTAAACAAATCCCAAAAAGTTAGGCCCTTTATAAAAATATATAGAGAGAGAGAGTAGAAAAATCTGAAACCCACTTTTTCTTTCTCGTTTGGCCATACAGCAAATCCATCTATATGGATATAAATAAATAGTATATCCGAAGGAATATTCACGGAATCATAGTTCTCATTTTTTATTTATTTAAAGAAAGGGCAACAACCCTAATCAATAGCCTCCCTTTTCTTCTTTGTTGCACAGCGGCGCCTCTCGCTCTAATACGAGAGGAGTAAAGATCCTCTAGAGTATTTTTTTTTTAAAATTTTTTAGAGTGGTGTATTGTGTGGTTGAAATTTAATGACAAGTCACACCAATTTTTCAGCATTAAATCTCAGCCACACAATATATCCTTGGTGATACGAGAGACCAAGCTGTTTCTTCTTCAAGAAAGTTCTGGTTCTACATAACAGGGGCCGACCCCAGCTGCTTGCCTTTATGAGATCTCTTCTTCTTCTTTTTTTTTTGTTCTGTGCTTCATCTTCCTTACCTCACTAATGAATTTTTTTTTAATTTATTTGCAGGTGATCAAACTCCAAAGACCCATTTCGGCACATTGTCTCTCCAAACTGAGATCACCCAGCTTTCTTCTCCTGCAAAGCAGAGACTATCATGACCAGCTGGTTGTACACCTACTGAGGACCACCAACGTTTACATGCCAGCCATCGTCACAGCTCTACCTACTGTGCATTTGAAGTAATAAAGAATCAGCTTTCAAGTGGGGTCTTATATCAGTTTGCCCCACTTGATATACCTGCTGCCATGGATGCTTTTCTTGGTCATTGGAAGCCAAATGCGATCATGCTAATGGAGAGTGTACTTTGGCCAAATCTGATTATGTGTGCCTCCAAAAATGGTATTGCATTGGCATTGTTAAATACTCGGATGTCTCAGCTCCAACTGTCACGAACATCACGGCCCAGCTGTCGTCTTGTCCCAGCTCCAACGGTCAGCACCGACGCCGCTACTACTGCTGGCTTCGACTGCCCAGCTTCATCGCCAACTCACAGTCAGCCTCTCTGCAACATCACTACTCCTCTGCGTCGTCATATCCGACGCCGACCTTGACTGCCCAGCTACTCCAGAGCTCGGCATTGGCTTCCAGCTGCTGCCACATCACCGCCAGCCTCGGCTGTCCAGCGTTCTTCCTCTTTTTTTTATTTGTTTTAAAGCTTTGAATCTGCTGGTGCTTGCTTTAGATTGAATCTGCTGGTGCTTTAAAGCTTTGACCCGCACCTCCTTGAATCTACATACTGTCGCTGGTCTAGTGATGTAGATTTAATCCATCTCTGATGCTTCAGTTTTTTTTTACTTTGTTGCTTGACAAACTTTGGGCAAGAATATATATATATATTGATTATCATATATATTTTTTGTTTAGAGCTCGGATTACCCAGGTTTTTGTTCTGCTTCCACGTGACTACATTGCCGTGGCCCCAGCTTCCGTCGGCCTCTCCCTGCTCCAGCACCGACCAAGCCACCATCGGCCTCTCTCTGCTCCACCTCCGGTTACTGTTAGCTTCAACGGTTCCAACGCAGACCACACACGTTGCCCTCTCAACGTGACGTGTGTAGTTGCCGACTCCGCTACGACATCCCCGTTGTCTTCGTCTTCAATTATCCAGTGCCGACCACGCCATTGCCTATTCAACGTAACGTGTGTGATTGCTCACTCTGCTGGCTTCGGATTGTCCAACGCCACTCACACACGCCGCCCTCTCAACGCGTCGTGTGTGGTTCAGCCTAGCACGGTTCAGCTTCAGTTTGCACTATCATTCATCTCTTTCTTGATCAATGCTGCCTTAATTCTGCTTCCTCAAATCTATGGGTAAGTATTTTGAAATTCTTTTATAAATTTGTGGGTAAGCATTTTTTTTGAAACTTCTGAACTTGAGATAACCCCCCTTCTTATTGAATCTTGATTTGAATGAGAAACATAATCCTAAAATTCATGTTTTGGAGCTTGACCTTGTATTGATAAATCTGACATAGATAGAGTATTAATGTGGCAAATGAGGAATTGGTGTTGCTACTGAAAATTTTGTTAGACTTGCTCGTCTTGAAATTTGTAGAGTAAATAAATGTTGTTGCAAAAGAAATCCGAGGAAATAAGTCTCCCATATTGTATATAAATCTTCTTGTCGGATAATTGATTGCTGTTGCTCCGAGAATAGTGAAACCCGATATTGAGCTTTATATACTTGATGAATGAATTCCTAATATCCATATTCGGTAAATGTTTCGCTTGGAAGAATAAACTAATGTAACAGAGAATAAGACCATATATTGATGTGTGCTGATTTTGTGGACACTCAGGGGAAATAAAATGTTGATGCCGAAATTTTGTTTGAACATTGTTGCTTTATGTTGGCTTGAGAGGAACCGGCCCGAAGAGACAAAATCTTGATCGTTGCATTTTTCATGAACTCGCTCAGAGGAATAAAATTATTGCAGCTTAAGTAGATCATTATTATTTGTTGATGTTGCCCATTCTGATAATGCTTGAATCATGATTTGAAATTGATATTGCTCATCTCATTTGTCAGTTTTGCTATTTCAGGCAAATAAATTTTTGTGCGAAATCCACAACCCCGAGGTCTTCAGAATCTTCACTAATGAGAGCAAGGGCTATCCTTCGAAAGTCTGAACGAGAGCAAAACTGTCCCTTAGGAGTCCGAAAGTAGCATACACCTTACTTCGGCAAGAAAGATCCCTCTGGACGACAACCGAGTCTACCAAGCTTGTACCAATAGAAGTAAAGATTGTCTCTCAAAAGTCCGAGCAGAAGCAAGGCTGTCCCTCAGAAGTTCGAGTGGAAACAAGGCTGTCCCTCAGAAGTCCGAGCAAAAACAAGGCTGTCCCTCAGAAGTCCGAGCAGAAATAAGGCTGTCCCTCAGAAGTCCGAGCAAAAAACAAGGCTGTCCCTCAGAAGTCCGAGCAAAAACAAGGCTGTCCCTCAGAAGTCCGAGCAGAAACAAGGCTATCCCTTGGAAGTCCGAGTGGATGTGCACTTTTACTTTGGCAGCTAATGGAAGCAAAGGCTATCCCTCGGGAGTTCGGGTAAGGGTCTACTATACTTTGAAAAGAAAGATCCTCGGAGCTCGTATTGATGAAATCAAGGGCTGTTCTTTGGACCCGCACTAATGAGAGCAAGAGTTGTCCCTCGAAAGGCTCTCCCTCAGAAGTCCGAGCATAAACAAGGCTGTCTCTCGGAAGTCCGAGTGGATGCGCACTTCTACTTCGGCAGCTAATGAAAGCAAAGGCTATCCCTCGAAGCTCGCACTGACGGAAGCGAGATCTGTTCTTCGAAAATCTGAGACAGAGAACACACTCTACTTCAGCAAGAAAGATCCTTGAGGCTCGCACTAATGGAAGCGAGGTCTGTTCTTCGAAAGTCAGAGTGGGAGCACACACACTACTTCAACAAGAGAGATCCTCGAAGCTCGCCGAGTGGGAACACACACTCTACTTCAACAAGAAAGACCCTCGAAGCTTGCACTGATAGAAGTAAGTGCTATTCTTCGGAAGTTTGAATAGAAGCAAGAGATGTCTCTTGGAAGTCTAAATGTATGTATACTCTCTTCTTCGGTAATCAATGGAAGCAAAGGTTGTCCCTTGAAAGTCCAAGTAGGAGCATACTCTATTTCAACAAGAAAGATCCTTGAAGCTTGAACTGACAGAAGTAAGGGCTATTCTTCGGAAGTTCGAGTGGGAACATACATTCTGCTTCAACAAGAAAGACCCTCGAAGCTTGCATTGATGGAAGTAAGGGCTATTCTTCGAAAGTCCGAGTGGGAGCACACACTCTACTTCAGTAAGAAAGACCCTCAAAGCTTGCATTGATGGAAGCAACGGCTGCTCTTCAGAAGTTTGAGTGGAAGTACACTTCTACTGTGTCACGAAAACTCCCTTCAGGTTGGTAACTGAGTCTACTATTCCTCTTTCTTCTTTGAGGGGCAACAAAAATTGAAAACTGTTTCAAGCAACATAACACAATGAAGATATACAATGTAGAGAAAATAACTTCTAATGGAAATACATAATATGGAGGAAATAAATTTCTTCATGACATAAGAAAGATAGAACTTCTTGGATAATGCAGTAAATATAAATTGTAAATGTCATAGATAGACTTCTTCTGTGGAATGTTGACATTTGCCCCTAGAGTTGCAAGATCATTTGGAAAGCTTTCACCAGTTGCTCGGGTTGTGGCCATCATGCACCATCATAGCCATGTCTTCTAAGATATCCTAGGGCTCCTGTTCTCTGAACTCTATCTCATGTGCTTCGACTTTCTTTCTAAAGATCTTCTTAAGCATCCGGCACTTTTCTGTAAGATGTCCTTGTGATCGGTGGAAAACACAATAATTAGGACCCTCGCGGTCCTTCTTCGGCAAAAGCTCTTCGACATGAGGCAACTTCAGTTCTCCGTCTGCCCCCCATTCTTTAACTAAGGCCTTCACCTCTTCAACACTACACGGAAAATGAGTGTCATCTTCGCAGTATTTCCTCTTCTGACCTCTGAATTCCTCCCCCTGCGACTTTCTGGTAGAAGACGCGGAAGCCGCAGTGACAAAAGGTCCTCGGGATGACTTGAAGCTGGTTTTATAACTAGTCTCGAACCCGATCTCCTGAGACTGAGGTACGTTGATGTTCCGAGATGCTTCAATTAGTGCTGAGAAGGTGGGTAGCTTGTGATTAACAAGAAGCATCTTGTACCCGTTCAATGCCCCTTCAACACAGATTTGGACCAAGTAGTTTTCCTCCACAGCCTCATGACAGTCCACGGCTTTGTCTTAGAACCTCTTCACATATTCGAGAATGTCTTCACCCTCCTGCTGCTTTTCCTTACACAGGGTAAGTGTGGTCACTTTCTCGGCCACTTGAAAGAATTTGGCATGGAATTTGTTGACCATCACCTCCCAACTTCGAACAGAGTTTGGGGCCAAGTCAACGTACCAACTATATGCTCGGTTGGTGAGGGACTTGGAGAATTCTCTCAGTCAGAGGACATGATTTGAACCATGAATCCCTAAAGTCTCGATGAACCGCACAACATGTTCTCGAGCATTTTCTTGCTTGCCATCGAATTTGATGAACTTTGGCACCGCGTACCCCTTCGGGTATGGATAACTCAACATCTCGATAGGGTAAGGCGGCTTTACATCCGGATCAGGCAAAGAGGGTAAAGTCATCTTGCCCCGTTCAAGATCGAACATGGCTTGCACCTCGGCGAGAGTGAGAAATTGTTGAGGGAGAGAACTTGATAGTGGTATTCCTGGAACTTGACTTGTAGACCCGAAGACCGAGCCTGGAGCAACTTGGCCATTTGGGTGTTGAGAATTCATTATCGGTGAAGACACATGATGATATTGGCCATCGGCACCTATGGACACACCATTTGGTGATGGGACGTTGCATTGGGTCCCATAAAGTCAATTGTACACCATGGCTCTATCGGGTTGGGCTTGCAAACTCGGCATCGGAGCCAAAGGAGACCCACTCGGTACATGAGTAGAATTTACAATTGGTGGAACAAAATTAGGCATGGATGGAGCACCATTTTGTAGAGAAATTTCTGTAGGCCTTCTTGAACTTCCACAACCGCTGGAACACCATTCGTCGTGCCAAAAACTCCTCTAACCACCGCTGGACCATGAATCAATCCTCCAGGTACGTGATTTTGCGCTCCGTGGGCCGCAAGTTGGCCATGACTTGTTCCTCCTGGCACTTGATTCTGCACACCATTTTGTACAACTTCAGGGAGAATTTGGGGTGGATCTTGATGGTTTTGACCATTTCCAGCATTGCCATGAAGTTGTTGATGCTTGTCGGTGCCGACTTGACCTCCATTTGTTGCTGGTGGTGCAAAATTCGAACCCATCACCAACATGGTGTGGGTGAGATTTTGAAGGGTCGTAAGAATCTCTTGTTGAGTGTGTTGGAGTTCTTGAATGGCTTCAAGGATGAGAGGTGAGTCTTGAACTTGAGTCCTTTCATCACCACCATTGGAAGAGCCTTGTTGATGAGTCTCATTATCTGCCATTTTTGCCGGTGTTGTATGAGTTCCAGATCTCGTTGAAACCATTAACCAATCCGTCTCCCCAGCAGAGTCGCCAAATGTATGAAAGGGGTTCAAGAAAGTAGTTAGAAAATTCGAAGATCCTTGAAGAACAACTTCGAATTCTCTAGAAGATGATAAGAGGCTTAGATTCTTCAATAGTCTCAACTCAAGAACACAAAAGTAAATGAGATGATAGAGATAAGAGATTGGGTGAAGAAGAAGCCAAAATGGCTAGAGAGAGAATAATGGCAAGGCTCTCCCATGGATCTCCCACTTTCACTCTCAAGGTTGATAATAGAGAAGGGAAATTAGTTCTTTCCCAAGAGTTAAATCTCCAAAATCCATCCCTTGTAAAGCTATGGGTGGGTGCTATTTATAGGCACCTCATGATGTAGGATGGAGCCCATGTGCAAGGCACATGGGGGATATTCTCTCTAACCACCTTGTCCGAGGAGGTGACCTCTCCGAGGATGAGAAAAACCCCGAAGAGGAGATCAACCCCTCGGCGAACCCTTCTTCTTAACCACACCTAACCAATGATCCCCAATCATCCCAAAGGGTCAGAGGTAGTCCCAGAGGACGTCCTGCCACATAAAGGTCAGGGGTAGTTCAAGAGAATGCCCTGCCGCAAATATTGCCGAGTCTCAGGGACCCCCTAGATCGTGCCACCTTGACCCGGGTATAGGCTAGTTTAACCGAAGAGTGAATTTATCTCCACTCACCGTCCTCAGGATCGGGTCCTTTGTTCGGACTCCATTACGCCCATGGTTCTGGTACGTAGATCCCGGAAAGCTCCGAGCCCGCAAGTGTTCTGGGACTCATTAACGGAGCGACTTCTAGATTGCATCTGAATCTGTTCGAAGCCAAGTGCTTCGAACCTCTAGGTTCGTGGATCCGAACCCTTTCGAGTCCGAGTGCCTCGAATCTCTAGGCTTGCTTAATACCCTTTCGAGTCCGGGCCCGAGTAAGTCTCTAAGTTCGTGGATCCGAACCCTTTCGAGTCCGAGTGCCTCGGATCTCTAGGCTTGCTTAATGCCCTTTCGAGTCCGGGCCCGAGTAAGTCTCTAGGTTCGCGGATCCGAACCCTTTCGAGGCTTAGAACCATTCAGCCCGTTTGATGGCGATAAACCGGGCCCACCAATCTTGGACTTGCGATAAATTCGGGCCCACTAATCTTGGGCTATCGGACCTAAATAATTTAGTGGGCTCAAATTAGCCTCTTTTACAAGAGAAAGATATGGAGACTTGAGTTCTCTTCTCTGCCTTTGTTCAAACCTCACTTGCTTTGCTTGTGTTTTTTCTTCTCTCTCTCTTTCTAATGGCGGTTCTTCTAGAGGGGGTATGAAAGTGCTTTTATAGACCCTTTTTTTTTTTTACTGAAATTTCTATATTGCATTTTGGAAGCATTTCTTGTGATTTGTATTATATTTTGTGTTGCAAACCAACTGTTTGATAAATGTCTTGAGAGATGATCTTGATATACAATGATCTTGAAGAATTTTTGTTGCAAACTAAAATTTTCTTTCTGACTTAATTGGTTTTCAATAAACAGACTATTAAATTGATCCTTGTTAACTTCATTTATATTTTTTATTTGTCAGGTTATTAATCTAAACACTTGTGATGTAACTGGAGGTTTGGAGACGAGTCAACAATTTAGGTGGGGGTTTGGGCAGAAGCTATCAACTTGTGACCGGTTACAAGAAGAAGATGATGTTCGATACTTTAAACTTTTAGATGGGCTACTAATTGATAGATGGGAATTCAACTGACCTAATTAGTTTTTGGTTTGTTAGAATTAATGTTTAAGTGGTGTTGTTTAGTCTGTTTTTTTGTTGTATATGGTAATTGATATGCTCATACATTGGGATTGAACATCAATCTGTTACAATTTTGTTTGGCCATTCATGAAGATATAACTTAATTGATTTGTGAGTTTAATGTTTCCAGTTTCTTCATTTTCATCTTCCTATGAATTGATTTTGATTGTGTTTGGATTATAAATTTAAATTTGAATTTAAGTAAGAAGCTCAATTTTCAATTAAAGAAAAAAAAAGAAAGAAAAAAAAAAACTATTTCTCCATATGAAATGGCTATTGAAAACAGATTCAATCACAATGTTGTGAGAAACACACATGAATCAAAACACAACTATATTAGTATACTTGTGTACCATTGGGCTACAAATGTTATCAAGTATTTAGTCTAACCAAGAAAGTAAATGATAGCAAGTAGCGACCTATATAAAATTTCTTGAGCTTTCAAATTGAAACAAAATAAAATTTTTAGTTAAATACAAGTAGATGAGACCCCATACAAATACAAACAAAGAAAGACAGAAGGTTGTTTTGTACAAATAAAAACTACATGAGACCCCATACAAATACAAGCACCCCTAAAAGTGATCTCAGGTGTCAACTTCATCTCCTTTGGATGCAGTTTCTTTATTTATTTTTTTTTTTGGCCTATCGATGTTGTGTCTTGGTTTCTTTCTCTGGTAAGTGCCATTCCTTGAAGCCTCAAAAACATTTGTGCTCCTCCGAGGCTGCTCAAACTAGTCTGCTCCTCCGAGGCTATAATATCAAGAAGTATATAATGATTAGCATGTATTTCAAACATAGTATCAGTGAAAAATACATTCTTGAAACACGTGATTAGTAAATCATGAGGAAATTTTGGTTTACCAATAATTTTTTTTACAGGAACTACTTACCTTCAGTGTTTGTAGCCAAAATGATTCACTAATTTATGCTTCTGCACTTTGAATTTTGTTATATTAGTTTCTTTTGGCAGAGTTGTAGCTCAAAGAAATGATTTTGTTGGTTAATTGATTTTTTATGGAGCTTGCAATCCCCTGTTAAAGGAACTAGTCATGAAATGAAAAATTGATTTTGTATGAAACGATTGAACTACACTTTTCTGAACTCACGTCAGGGTTTGAAAATACAAAGCTTGAGGAAACGTGTTAAACAAATTAGCATGTCTCTCAAAATAAACACAGTTTTTTTCGTCTTTGAAGCCCTCTATATGGCAATATGAAGGGAAACAAAGTACAGTTTGAATTCACACTTCAAACACTTACATATAGAGCAGTTCGTTGAAGTTAAAATATTCATTTCAAAACTTGACTTTTCCAACCTAGCATAATGAGTTGATGTCAAATAAACATGAAAGGTGTGAGCGTAAATGACTTGTTAAATATGCAGTATCTAAAGGATCGTGTATGCTTGTATGGCATACTTAATGTAATGTATGAAAAGTGGATTTCATGACTAGTGAAATGATTGAACTACTTACCTTTGATTTTTCATGGAGCTTGCAAGTCAGAAGTAAAGAAAACAAAAGAACAAAAAATGAACTAAGACAAATGTTATAGGAACTAACACAAATTTTAAAAGCTCCTTCACAAATTTTAATTGAAACAGTATTATACCCCTGAGGTACCATGGAAGCCTCAAAGGTGTGATGGTTGTAAGACTTTTGGCCATACCACTAATTTGTGCCCTCAAAAGCCAAAGTCTTTGAACCCTCCCTCCTTCAAACATGAGTGAAGAGTCAATGACACTAAAACACAAATTCCGACTAAATGGGAAGTGGTGAAGAAAAAGGGGAGAGATAGTGGGCAAGGTTCAACGCCATTGATCAACAAAGAGAGAGAGACGCAGTCTTCTGTCCCCTCAACATCTAATGCCTTTGATGTCCTTGAATCATGTGATATGGACGAGTTAGGAAATGGAGATTCAAGTCAAGAGTTGAGAAATAGAGGGAGTCCATCTCCAAGTGATCCTAGTTATGGGGAGACTTCAAAAGAGGATAACAGAAGAAAACTTAAAGCGAAACTTCATGACTTGAAGAATGCTAGAAGGAAATTCTGAATCCTTGTTTTGTTGGGAATGTTGTGCTTGTTTTCTATAAGCTCAGTTTGTCTTTTGATAGAGTAGTTTATTTTGTTTATTTTTGTGCTCCCATCAAAAGCTGTGTATTGAATTTCATTGTATATCTTTCTTTTTTGGTTATAATATGACTTACTTATCCAAAAAAAAAAGTATTATACCCCAAAGTATCAAGTGAGCCTTCTAAACATTTCGAGTTTAGAAGGGATTTTGAGTTTCCAAAGGTGTAACCTCTAATCACATCATAGGCCATCGAAGTAAAGAACTCACCATCAAGTGAGCCTTTCCAACAAGGGATAGAAGTAGCAAAATCCTAAAGATCAAGATTGTTGATTTGAATTCATCAATACCTGAGTCCGAATTTAAATTTTAGTTGATTTAAAATAATGAAGTTATAATAATTTTGGATGAGTTAATACACTTTTTAATATAGAGTCTCACTCCATAATTTTTGAACCAATGTTTTGTTCAGCCAATTCATTTTTATCATTACCTACATCAAATTATCAACAAATCATGGTTCTCAATTTTTATCATTACCTACATCAAATTATCAACAAATCATGGTTCTCAATTTTTATCATTACCTACATCAAATTATCAACAAATCATGGCTCTCAAATTATTTGAAAATCATATTTCCCACTTCCCATATGAAGACATTTAAGATTTTTTTTTTCTTCACTGATAGTCATCAATGGTATGATAGTTATTGTAATCTCTCAAGACATTTATCAAACAGTTGGTTTGCAACAAAAAGAGAAGTTGGGAAATTAGAATAGAATTAACAACAGAATTAGATAAAACCAGCAAAACTTTGAGGATCATTCTTGCTCACAATTGATTGATGATCAAAAATCCAATTTATTTATTTTCTTTTTTTTGAAGTGAATCAAAACAAAACCTACTTTTTTAAAAAAGAAAAATCATAACAAAAGCCAACTTTTTTTAGAAAATCATAACTAAAATTGTTATCAACCTCCATTGTAAAAGAAATCCCATTTTTTTAAAAAACGAAATCAAACAAAAATGTGAGGAGTGGAGTGAAGTGAATGAATCAAAAAAAAATATCAAGCCTGGGAATGAATGTTGGAATGAATCAAAACAAAAAAACAAACTTACCAGTGAAGAATCCAATCGAAAATGGTGGAGGCAGCGGCGACGGCTTGATTAGTTTGCTTGTATCCTGGTGCTGTGTTCTTCCCTTCGATCGTCCATGGAGGATTGGAGATTTAGGGATCTTGGAGTTGGAGTTGGATCTTGGCGACGGCTCGATTAGTTTGCTTGTTTCCTGGTGCTGTGTTCAATCTTCTTGTTCATCTTTGGAGCTTCAGAAAACCCAAGAAATCAAACACATGAGAAATCAAACCCAGATCGCCTCTCTCTCTCTCAGAGGCTAGGGTTCAAAACGAAAAGGGGGAAAGCAAAACAAGAAGGGGCCACACAAAAAAAAAAAAGGTTATCCAAAACGACGTCGTTTTGGAGGGCGGCAGGGAGTGCTGCAGGGTAATGCGGCCGAGGATCCAGACTCGCAAGTATTATCTATATAATCAGGCCAATCTTGAAAAGTAGTTTTTTTTATTTATTAATTTTTAAAAAAATATATATATAAAAAGTAGAGAAATGATGTGATTTAAATAAATTAATAAATTAAATTTTTTTTTGCCTTTCCGAAAGAGACCTAAGAAAGGGTGTTTTTAAATTGAGATGTGACATTTGTCTACATAGTAAGAAGGAAAATGCTTGAGACTTACGAAAAAAATTTATAATGTATATGTCAACTTTTGATTTGCTATATTTAATGACATGGATCCCAACTCCTTTATCACATCATTATGAGTGAAAGTGTGGATCTAAATGTGTGGATAGCTGGTGTTTCACGAAGAGGAAGATTGAGATTGAAGGGGAAGATATGACTTATAATTTTTTTGTTAAAATATAGAAGAATAGCAAAATGATATGATAATTGAGAATTGACAGTGGCAGGATATCACGTTCCTAGAAGTAACGGTTCAAGATTTTAAAAAGTTTTAAGTTAAACAGTAAAATGAAATTTTATTGAACTTAATTTTTAAAAAATTAAGGCCTTTGATAATAAAATTTTTGTAATTGTTTTTTTTTTGTGAACTTAGACAACCATCTAAATGATTTCTAAGGAAAATCTTTCTTTCTGTGATCTTTACGTACAACTTATTTTCCTGCTACACCCAGATGTCTATACATGTTCAGGAGACCTCTTTCTTTGTGCTTTCTTCTCAACAAACTCGGTTCCATCTTCCGTTCAGTTGCCCTTCTCAGCAATTTCAACATTTTCGGTGCCATGGAGCTAGACCAGCGAGTCGCAGATGGAGATGGATTCGAACCCCCGGTACTCCCTAAATCAATGCCTCTACCTTTTTCGTCGTGTTTGCGGATGGAACATTTGAGTGATCTTTAATTTTTAGAAAACTTAATAATTTTTGGAGTTTTGTAGATACTGATATCTAAATGACTTGAGGATTGAGTGATCCTTAATTTTCAGAACATTAGTGTATGTGTTTGGTTTGAGTTTTTTGGATTAAGTTTTTTGAAAATTTAGTTTTTTATTTTTCGTATTTTTTATTTTTTTATTTTTTTAATGAATATTTTTAAAATTCGAAGTATTTTTTATTTTTTTAAATGCACATTACTGAAATGTATCTAAAAAGTAAAAAATTTGTAAAAAAATATTTTAAAAAATTAATAAATACATAAAAATACGAAAAATATACTGAATTATCGTTTTTTTTTTTGTTTTGTATTGTTGATATTTAGTGAATTTTTAAAAGATTTTTTTACAAAAATTATACTTTTTATGTATATTTATGTTAGGTGTGTCTAAAAATTAAAAAAAAATTACTTACAATATTAAAAATTTCAATAAAAACAAAAAAGTAAAATTTTCTAAAAAGCAAAAACAAGTAATTTTTAGAGTTTTGTAGATACTGGTATTTAAATGACTTAAGGATTGAGCTATCTTTAATTTTCAGAACACTTAATAATGTTTTTTTTTTTTTTTTTTGGATTCAAATGAAAGTAGAACAAACAACAAACTAGAGGCAAAACAAAACCAAAAGAGGGCTAAAACAAGTAAAGCCCTTTCACATGAAGCCCCAACAATGTCCGCAATCAGCAGATTTGCAATTTCATTTGGGGGGTTATCTAAAACTACCGAGTTCTCTACATGATTCACTTCCATATTTGCAAGACCATCAGCACACTTGTTCCCTTCCCGGAGAATGTGAGAAACAGCACAATAACATCTCAGCATAAGAAATTTGATGTCTTCTAGTAAGGCTCTATGTAGCTAATTGATGGGGGTGGTGTTGTTAATGTTCAACACCATTTGTTATGAATCTGTTTCAATTGTAATATCCTGCATGTTTTTTTCCAAAATAATGGTGAGGCCTTGGTAGATACCTCAAAGCTCAGCTTCCTCACTTGTAGCTACCTCCAATTTCCCATGATAACCAAGTATCCAGGTTCCTCTAGCATCTCTGAACAGCCTACCATACCCAGTAGGTCCAGGGTTTCTTTTGAAGCATCCATCTGTGTTAAGTTTGATTTTCCCTGCACAAGGAGGACACCAATTAGTTTTGTAGAGCAAAATATCACATGTGAAATGATCAATCTGGAAGGCATGATAAATTTTGGCAGCCTGTTGATGAATCAGTCTCACAGTTTCTTGAGCACTGCACTCCTCTTGTCTGAAAACGAAATTGTTTCTAGCCTTCCATAAGCTCCACAAAGTGACTACAAAAATAGTACCCCAAGGGACACTAGAGAATTCTTTACTCTTGCTCTTTATGTTGTTTTGGAGCCAAATATCCAAGGGCATGTTAGCATTGGATATTCTCCAGCTGTGATTACTCAGAATTTTCCAAATTTCCACAGCTTTCTGATACTCTTTCAGAAGATGATTCAAATCCTCACAGTAGAGTTGGCATCTGGAGCAGGTGTCAATGTTGGTAATACCTCTGATCTTCCTTTGATGGTTAGTAAGTAATCTGTTAAGCATTAGTAGCCAAGTGAACCCTTTCAATTTTTGAGAAAGTTTCAATTTCCATATCCAATTCCATTTGACCAAGCCGTGAGCCTGATTAGAATCTTGCTTGATAATGAGATTATAGGCAGCCCCAACTAAGAAACCACCACTAGAGGATCCAATCCAGTGGGGGTTATCTACAATTTCAACAAGTTGTGGAAGGTGTACCTGATGAATTTGATGAAGCACAGAAGGTGGTAAAATATTCTCTACCTCAGAAAGATGCCATCATCCTTCCTCATTAAGCATATCAACAACCTTAACAGCCTTATTGGTATGTGGTCCTGGAAAGAGAGAAGCTAGAGGCCCATCCCCAAACCACCAATCTTTCCAAAAGGAAATAGACTTCTCATTCCCAACAGTCCATTTTGTACCTTTTGTCAGAATATCTCTAGTTTTCATAATGCTCCTCCAGGTATGTGAAGCATTCTTATTAGTAGGCCAGTTAGCAAAAGTGTGCTTGTGAAGGTATTTGCTTTTAAGAATCTTAGACCAAACAGCTTCTTGGTCTAAATTTAATTTCCAGCCCAATTTGGCTAACAGAGCAATGTTTTGGTCTTCAGCCCTCTTAAGTCCCAGACCTCCTTCTTGCTTACTCTTGCAGACTTGCTGCCAATTAACCAAGTGAACCTTTTTCCTTCCCTCTTGATCACCCTATAGGAAATTTCTATTTAGCATGTCAATTTGTTTGCAAATGCTTTGAGGGAGTTTAGTGGTTTGCATAATGTAGGAAGGTATGGAAGATGACACAGATTGGATCACTATTGCTCTACCAGCTAAGGATAAAGCCTTAGCCTTCCATGAGTTTTGTAGATACTGATATGGTGCTCTCTCGCTTAGATACTGATATTTCACTTATTTTTACATCCAAGAGATATGACATTTTGGTTTAGGGGAAGGATGTCAAGGTGGAAGAGTCATGATGAGGTCTGGAAGATTATGGTGCTCTCTCTCTCTCTCTCTCTCTCTCATTTTTTAATAATTTTTTTTAAAAAAAAACTGTTTTAATTTTTTTCATTCCTTATTTTATTTTTTATTGTCTCAAAATATTAATTCATTTTTAAAAATTAAGATAAAAATAAGGGAAAATTATTTCTAAGTCCTATTAGGGAGACTTATACTACATATGGTCCTACTAAAAAACTTATGTTCCCATAAGTCCTGTGGGAAGTTTGTTAATACATTTACCCTCAATATTAATTGTTAATATCATAAATAATAGTAAAATCATATATAGGAAATTGAATGTTACCATAGATCATATCTATATAAACGTAACGTAACGTGACACCTACATAAACGTAACGTGACACCTATGATCTATGGTAACATGCAATTTCCTATATAGGAAATTACATGTTACCATAGATCATATCTACATAAATGTAACGTAACGTGACATCTACGTAAACGTAACGTGACACCTATGATCTATGGCAACATTCAATTTCTTAGGAAATTGAATGTTGCCATAGATCATATCTATATAAATGTAACGTAACGTGACACCTACATAAACGTAACGTGACACCTATGATCTATGGTAACATTCAATTTCCTATATAGATCATATTCATATGAAATGTAACGTGACACCAACATAAACCAGCAACATTTTCACATTCAATTTAAAAGAATAAAAACTCATTAAGTTTGCGAAACGTAACGTGACGCGTTACGTTACGTTTATGTAAGTGTCACGTTATGTTACGTTTATATAGGTGTCACGTTACGTTACGTTTATGTAAATGTCACGTCACGTTACGTTTATGTAGGATCTTGTGGAATACATTCTTATCTAAATAGACCTGAGATTATAAGAAATTACAGAGGACTTAACCTACCATAAGTGTCTGAAAAATGACTTATAAATAAGTCTTCCAAAAAATAAAATAAATATATATTAAAAATTATATATATACTCTCTCCGTCCCAAAATAATAGCCTCTTTTGAAAAATTTAACTCCTTTTGTAGTACAATTATTACGGGAAATTTTATTTCCATACACTACCTTATCTTAGTGTACACACTTAATGAAATATTATTTTAATAACAATTATATTCTAAAATAAAATGACTATAATAGATATCAAAACACACTCATAATACTATATCAAAATATTCTCCATATACACCTTTAAGGAAAAAAAAACAACTCAGTACACATTTTTTGAGTAAAAAAACATTAAACCTTAATTTCTCCATCATTCCAAATTCAAATTCATCCAAAGAACTTGGGATCATATCTATTGCTGGAGGTAGCAAGTATGTAGTAAGCAAGGATGTGTCCAATGGAACACCAAGCCAAGACATCGACAATGTTGAACCCAACTGGGTCGTTGGATTTGACAAGACTCACATATTCTTTGGCTCAAGAATCTCATACTTCGAAATGGGTCATACCGTTCTGTTTCGGAACTTGTTTGGCTACATTCTCTCTCTAAAAATTGAAGAACATAAACCTGTCCAAAAACATTGCTGAGACTGATAACCAGAGATGAGTTCAACTCGGCTTTAATGGAAAGAAGGTTTTCCATGGATGACTGTGGTCTTCACTCTAACACTATGTTTGGGAATCTAGGAGGGAAAAGAAAAGAAATGATTACTTAAGTTATAAGAGAAAAGAAAAGAAAAGAAATGATTGTGATTTCTCTCATTTTTGTTTAGATAAGGAAGAAATAAAAGAAAAGAAATGATTGTGATTTCTCTCATTCATGTTTAGTTAGATTTCATTAAGAGAAAAGAAAAGAAATTATTTTATATTATATTACCAAAATAACCTTTTTATATTTTCAATCATTTTATTTTATTTTTTTTTTATGAGGATAAAATTGGTATTATGAAAATAGTGGTTTATTTTCTCTCCCAATCTCTCCACTTTTGGGAAGATTGGAAATGAGGCTCATAAGATAAATGAGTTTCTCTCCATTTCTTCCCATTTCTCTCCACTTAAGTTATCCCAACAAGTAAGAGAAATGCATATCTCTTCATTTCTTTTCTTTTCTCTCCAAATCATTCAATCCAAACATAGTGTAACTGTGGTATCCTTTGTCTGAAATTGAACCCTAGCAGTGGGTCGACAATTTTCAACAAATGTGTAGAAAGAGGGTTGAGAGGGTGTATGTACAATAGTATGAATGAAAGTTATAATTAAAATATTTAGGGTGTGGATTGAGAAAAATTATTAATAATCAAATTAATAATTGTATGTACTGAGAAATGATGTATATTAAGATAAGTAGGTGTGTAGAAATAAAATTTCTCAATTATTACACTTAAAAAAAATTAATTTTCCAACATTACCCGTTGATAGTACATTTTTTGGAAAATATTATCTTTATTTGGTTTAACTCTCAAAACACAATTTTTGAAAAAAATTTCTAAAATTTTGTTTGGTTGAAATTTTTTTGAATTTTTTTTTTTCAAAATCACTCTCTCTCTCTCTCTCTCCTACATATCAATCAATCACTTTTTTTCTCTCTTCTCTCTCATTCTCAATCACTTTTTCTCTCACACATATCTACTCAATTACAACAAAATAATTAAATCATCTCAAACTCCCAAACTACAAAGCTATTTTCAAAATATACAACCAAACAAATCAAAAAAAATTTAAACTTTCTCCTTAAAATTTTTTTTGAAAATTTATCTCAAAATACAAACCAAACACACCCATCAATTGTCATAATTGTACTTTTTATATTTTTAATTAACTTAAAAGTGTAAAATATGAAATTTATATTATTTTTGTCCTTAATTTTTGAAAATGAACTAATATTTTGAAATAATAAAAAATAGAATAAGGACCTAAATTTTATGATGGAATATGTATATCTTATAAAAATAAAATGAAAAAGATTAAAATAGGTTTTTTAATTTTTTATTAAAAATGAGAGAGAGAGAGAGAGAGAGAGAGAGAGAGAGAGAGAGAGAGAGAGAGAGAGTGTGAGTGAGAGAGTGAGTGTGAGTGAGTGTGTGTGATTGGGTGGTGAGACGTGTGTCAGTGAGTTAATTGTTTTTTTTTTTTTTAGTTAATCTCAGCCGCACATTTTGAATGTAATTATGTCGGCCAATTTGGGCCATTGCCTGGAGGGGAGGCGGAAGAGAAATGATGGAGAGGATCTCAACTCCTGGAGACAGTATGGCCCCAAGTAGACTAGTCATTGCCAATCATGGTATCACTTTTGTGTTGCTGAGCTTAAAGGGTACTAATCAGAGAATGAAAAAGCTTATCCCCCAACAAACGCATTTATGTTATATTGGAAATGCAGCCCCACAAGCGCATCTAATTTTCGTCCCTTTGTTATGAAGATGGAATTGGATCCTAGCTATCACTTTACTAAAAAGGTTTGCATCTTTGTCTGATATTATTCTAGTCTTTGATATACTTTATGGAGTGGCCAATTGGCCTTTCAATGACCATGATATAGCAACACTACAGACACAGAAACCAGAATCCTTTTTGGAGGGGTGAAACTGAAATAATTTTGATAGTTAAGGAGTTTAAATGTATGGTTTTAAAGTTCAGGGAATAATGTGATATTCTTATATAGTGATAATTGAAGGGGTAAACTGTAATTAACCCAAAATATACTCCAGTGATTAAATAGTATTGAAGATGTCAGCTAATTTAGCTATGATGTCATGCAAAGGTGGTGACATTTTTGCCATTTTACAACCATGGAGGCACTATTGAAGTCAAAATGGTTGTGTCCATGGTGCTAAAGTAACTCCTTCAAATTATTGTTTGGAGAAATTACGATTCACTGTAAGTTTTTTATTGCGGACTCGGTCTATAAATTCAAATTAAGATTTTCTTTGTCCAAAGGTCCACCATCTGAAATATTATGTATGTCCAGTGGTGCTACACGCACCATTTGATATATCAATTAGTGTACCAATACCTATTACTTGAAAATTATGAACCCACTCATTATACAAATTATAAATACCTACAACCTCTAAAATTATGTCACATCATCTGTTAGTATACTAATTAGTATACTAATTGATATATATATATATATATAGCATTATTCATGTCCATAAGGACAAGCTCTACGAAAATGACCAAACTACCCATATATATATATTGTATCCAAACCAAACCAAACCCTAACCACTCTTCTCTCTCTCTCTCTCTCTCTCTTTTCTGTTCACCGAACCCTCATCTCGCTTGTCTCTCTCTTCTCCTCTCTCTAGATCGATGCAGTAATACTATAGGGCAGCGACATATGGTAGATGTCACTATTGGCGCTAGAGGATCCAAGGCCCCGTTTGTTTTGAGAGATAAATGAGGGATTGTGATTGAGATGGAGGTGAGACCCACTAATGTTGTGTTTGTTTTGGGAGATGGAGAAGGGATTCATAATCCTCTTCGGACTAGGATGGACCTTGGAGAGGGGATTAGGACGAAAGCTTGGGACTTAGTATTAGAAAATAGCACGCCTCACTATTTATTTTTATTTGTTTTATTTATTTTTTACATGTTGGGTATTTTTTTTTTTAACATTAATGTTTATTTATTTATTTATTTATTTTTTTGTATTTTTTGTTAAGTAAAAATCATTGTTTTATTTTATTTTTATTTTTTACATGTTAGGCATTTTTTTTTTAACATTAACGTTTAATGTTTTTGTATTTTTTTTATTTGTTTTATTATTTTTTATTTATTTTATATAAAAATAATTTAACAATCCTTACACTAACAGCTATCATCAAAACAAACACAATTTTACTTAATCCCCTCACCAACAATCCCCTCATTATTAATTCCCTCACTACGAATCTCGTCCATTTTACCTCTGAAAACAAACGGGTCCCAAAGATCGGTGATAGAGATCTGGTTTTTGAAGATGGATTTACTGTGAAGGTTGACAAATCTACCTCTAAGATTCCACCGTGTGTTCAGTTATGGCATCGCGCCTTCAACATCCATCCGAGCCGCCACCATCCGCTGAAAACTTGCCATCAATGTCACAGCTCCTCCTTCGCCTCTCAATCCTTGTCTCGCCAAACAACAGATTCTCAAATCTGTTCCACAACTGCATTAAACTCGTCAGATTTGACTCCAAAAGCAAGTAAATCCTCTCTCTCTCTCTCTCTCTCTCTCTGCCCCTCATTGAACACCAAGTTTGCACACAAATTCTCTAATCATTGGTGTTGTTTTTCTTGGTTTTTACGGTAAATATGCTGCGATTTGCTTGATTTTGTTTCCTATCTATATATTTTGGTTGTTTCTGAGATATAGTTGTGATTTCAGATCTATACGTTTTTCTATGCCTCTGTTATAGATGATTTTCGTTGTCTTTTGGATTCTTTCAAATTTACATCAAACAATTGTTTGGGTTTTTCTCTAATTGATGTGAATATGTGAGTTGTTTTGTAATGTTCTAATATAGTTCAAATGATTTGGGTTTGGGTTTAAGTTTTGGCCGCTGAACTAAATCCTTTTTGATATATATTTCAAGCAGTGAAGAATAAGATTTAGGATTCGAAAAATTGTCCTTCGGTGCCAGAGTGAAGAAGATCTATGCCTCTGTGTTTTTTTTCTTCTGTTGTTGTTGTTGAACAGATAGTGAATGGAGTTTCTTTTGTTTTTTGAACAGAGAACAGTTTTGTTCAAATTTGAACAGATAGTGGCTTGTGTATTTCAATAACCAGGATTTGAACTGATAAAAAATAAAAAATAGAATTCAAGAAAAAAAAATTGAATAGATAATTAATTTGGACAGATATTTGAATAGATAGAGAAAAAATTGAACAGATAGGAGAGAGAGATGAGAGATTTGAACATATAGGAAAATAATAAAATTTGGAACAAATAGAACAAATTTGTTTTAAATAGATCTATTATAGTTGATTTTCAACATGGTAGCAAATTGAACAGATAGACAAAAAATTGGACAGATAGAATTTTATTTGGACAAATATTTAAACAAATAAGAGAAACTTGAATTGAAATGTTAAAAAATTAAACAAATAGGGTAAAAACTTTGTACAAATAGGCAAAAAATTTAAATAAATAGTCAACGAAAAGTCAAACTGATTAAAAAAAGTCAAGGGATAAAATTGGAATGTCCTACAGGACTTTTTACTAAATTATTTCACAAAGTGTAGACGTCCCACCAACAAAAACTATTCACTGAAACTAATGCCTTAGACGCTATCTAAATTGGATTTATCATCATTTTTTCCTTTTTTATTTTTTAAATTCGTATCAGTAGTAAAATTTTTCATAAATTTGCTTTATTTTCTGAAAGTACTATCAAATTGTAATTTACTCTGCATGAAACTTGCCGAGAATGGTAGTTGACGTGAGGACTGGTGGGTGATAAATCATGCCTGTCTCATCTAAACATATAAATCATGTGACAGTCTCTTCTAAACATCCATATTTGCATGGTGAAAACAACTAAATGACATTGACATTCCAACTTTCTCAACTTTAATACTGATTGAATATTATTATTTTCAGTCACTTTTTTTTTTTTCTTCTTCTGATTCCATGCCTTCTTGGCATCTATTTATACTCCTCTAATTCCAAAATTTCTTTCAAAACTACATAGCACATGTAGATCCTCTTTATGATATGTTCTTTCTCCATTTGCTTTTGAAGTCTGCCGCTGACTGTCCTCAGCACTGGCTATCCTTTCTTAACATTGCAAGGTCAGCTTCAAAGTTTTTTTTTTTTTTTTTTTTTTTTTTTTTTTTTTTTTTTTTTTTTTTTTTACCGTTGTCACTGCACAACCCTTGGTTTCTCATCCCATTTTATTAAGCACACGGTTTCTCTGCAGTTAATGTCCAATTGTAAGAGTAGCCGTAACATTTCAAGCACAGTTTACAAAAAGATTGCTGCATTTGATTACTTCAATGAGTTTTTTTTTGTTCTTCTTTTTTTTTTTTTTCACTTGAAATATTCTAGGAAGTTGTCCACTATCATCATATATGGAAAGACTTTAGGCTTTTATCACTACAGGAAAAAAAAGCACTTTTAGCGACGTTTTTTTTAGTCACAAAAAGTGTAATTTTCGTCATTAAAAGTATCAGTGGCGCGAAGGAGGCTGCCGAAGCCATGTCACTAAATGATTCAGAGACCAAATAAATTATGGTCGCCTTATAAATAAATCGGCGACCAAATCTTTCAGTCGCCAACAACCAAAAATTCGTCGCCATAAATCAACATTTAGTCACTAAAAGTACCCTTAAGGGATGACATGTCAAGTTTTAGCGACGAAACAAATTGGTTGTTGAATGTTAAAAATTTTTGGCAACCAATTAGGTTTTTGGTTGCTAAAAATTCATATCCTATTCTATGAACTGTTAGCAACGGAAACAAAGTGTCACCAAAAATAAATTCATAACTGAAAAACTTGTTACTAAAAAATCATTATTTATATATATCTATATATATATATTTTTATAATTTCTATGTTCTGTACATAATTCATAAACTTATAAAAAAAAAATCCAAACCCAAACGTACATTCTTGTGCATCATTTCTACACATATATGAAATCAAAACAAATTAACACACTTGTGTAAAGCATCCGAAATATAAACTTAATTCAAAAGTAGTAGCATATTAAACAGTGCAGTCGGCCGCGCGAAAGAGAGAGAGGGAGAATGAGAGAGAAAAGAAGAAGAAGAGACGACATACTTGTGTCGTTCGAGGTTGAGAGAGAGAGAATGAGAGGATGGAGCTTCAAGTCATGCGTGGAATAACTATTTCGGGGCAATAAAAACTAGGACTTCATTCAAAACAGTTTAGTATTGACAAATAAATTATTAGAGACCAAAGTAATTAGGTCGCTATAAATATAGCACACATTTTCCACGACTAAATAATTGTTGTCGCCAAAAAGTTACATTTGGTGACTAAAATTTTAGTCGCCATATATTAATATGCGGAAATTTAGCTTCGCGCCAAACCCAAGCTCGACCAACAATGCTAACTAGTTGCTAATCAATACATGGTGGCCGATTATGTATATTTGGCAACCAATTGATATTTTGTTCCCAAAAATAGTTGCCAAAAATATATATATATATATATTTTTGTTTGTTGTTGTAGTGTATGCCAAAGTAGGCACTGATGATTATTTCCCATTTTGGGGAAATATTGTAAGTGTGAAGCTCTTAAAGCTGTCCAGGAAACCTAAAACGACTACACAGCAAACTGGCTACCGGACAGTCAGATAACAGGCCATGGGCTTAGGACACATTTGGAAATAAAAAGAAGGTGCTGGTATGGTAATCATTTTTCTATTTTTCAAAAAAAAAATTCCAAAATTGTTTTGATACTTTCATCAGCGGGTAAATTATGCTTTACCCTTTTATGTTTGGTCATTCACTTTGCCGTTAAAATTTATATTTTTTCATTTCGATCTTTCATATTTCAAGTTTTTTATAATTTATTTAAAAATTAACTTCTGTTCAAAATTAGATAGAAAATGTCAAGTTAACAATTATATAATATAAAAAAATATATTATTATAATAGAATTTGAATTTTTGTTAATTGTGTAAGTTATGTACAATAAAATATTTTTATGTCATGTCTCCTCAATGTGTTATTTTCTATTTAATTTTGGACATAAGTTATCTTTTGGAATAAATTGAGAAAAATTTGAAACATAAAGAGTCAAAATGAGAAAAAAAAATTTAACGGTCAGAGTGAGAAAATTGCCAAACATAAGTATAATTTACTCTTCATCAAATGAACAAATTCTGAATCTATACGGCTTACTTCAATAATTCCCAATTTTTTCAAGCCTCCAGAATATTATCAACAAATTTTATATTTCTACAAAAACAAGTCTACTTGTACAGAATTTTAATACAAAAAGTTTTATAAAAGAGAGAGTTAAAGAGATGTGTCATGCACAAGTGGATTCTATATGTGATTATTCTAGGAGGGATTATTTGTCTTCCTAGTATATGACACAAGAACATAAATTTTTCATCCTTATTATTAGGTTCGGTATTTCCCTGGTTATCAATAAAAATCACTACACATTTGGCTTTTCTACTTTTTGTCCCGATTGTATGAAAATTAATCACCTTATTTGGTTTAATTTTGAAAACAATTTTTGAATTTAAAAATCAAACAAAGTGTGTTTAAATGTGTGCAAATGTCACACCTGTTTTCCATATATATATATAGGCTTGATGACAATTTTGAACATGAATATTTGTGAGCTAAGCGTTCTCAATTCAGAAATTAGTTGCAGCAACCTTGTTGATTGAAGGAAAGCAAATGGCAAACGAGTTACGGACCCCACTGACTCTTCGAAGTACAGGATCAAGTTTCTTGAAAGCTTGCTTCAACACTACAAATGCATTCCTTGGTAATCTTTAACAATTCTGATCATAATACATCCGTTATTGCTCCAACGAGATTTTTTGTCTTTAAATTTTTTTGCTTTTTGTTTCAGTGTACTCTAAACTAATTGATTATATTTTCAAGATTTTTATATTTTAAAATTTTCACATAACAATAAAGGAAAAAATATTTTGGAAACACGTTAATTTTATAGAGCAATTTTGATGATCATTCCACACCATGTGAAGATGGTTTTTTGGAAGTCAAGAATGAAGGCTACAGAAGTTTTTTTTTTCAACTTAAGGTGGTTGTATATTAACCTTGCCATTTATGTTTATGGTTGATGGTTGGCAAGCAAAGGTTGAACTTTGACACTCCTGTTTGTGTATAAAATGGGAAGAGGTGATCTGAGTTAGATCATCAGAAAGAGAAGGAAACACAGAGAGTGTAATCTATAAGTGAGAGTGCTATAGAGAGAGAAAGTGAGATGTGAGTGTTGTACAACTCCCTCCGGAAAAAATTCTATAGTGGATATCTCTTCCGTGGACGTAGGCTATTGTCGAACCACGTAAATATCTTGTCTCTTTTTTGTGTGTGATTGATTTCTGGTGTGCCTTAATCCTAGCAAGTCGTATCAAAGTCTCGTTGGTCGATTTTCGAAAAAATAGGGTATGTTTTTTTGAAATTGCCAGAAATCAAGTTGGTCGAAATTCACTTTTGAGCATACTAGAAGGAAGCTCTCGACGAGAGGAGTCCAAAACACTACAAAGCCAAGCCCTAGACCAGCTTCCACGCGCTTTCACACGCCATCTAAAGAAGGCGCTTGAGTCTCAGTCTCAGACACGCGCCAACACCAGTCTCAAGCAAGCACCCTACGGCCGGTGGAAGGAAGAAGGAGAGTGGTGTGCCTGTGTTTGTGACGTCACTGCCACGTTACATGACATCTGGCAATCACGTCAGGACTACGTGTCAACTACATCATCGCCGCGTACCTCCACGTCAACTCCACGTATCAGCCACGTCATCAAGCCGGCTGACCAGTCAACCCGTCGGGTTGACCCAACTTGACCCAGAGGCAAAGGGATTATCCGATGCTACACGGCTAAGGTACGTCTGCAGATTTGAACCATCAAACTTATTTGGCTAGATCTGAGCCATTTGAAATCCGATTTTGGTGATCCAATAGTAGTTTCCAACTATTTGGAATATTCTGGAGAGATTCGTATGGTCAGATTTTTGAATTAGATTTTCTGCGAAAAATAAGAAGACGATGGAGGAATCCACTTCAATTTCAAGATCTATGATCAAGTTGAATCCTTCCAATTATGCATTTTGGAAGCCGCAGATGCAAGACATCCTATATTGTAAAGACTTGTTTGACCCTATTGCTCTAAAAGGGGTTAAATCGGAAGAAGCAAAGGATGAAGACTAGATAAAGATGAACCGAAAGACTGTCGGTTATATCAGACAATGGATAGACCACAGTGTGTTCCACCATATCGCCCAGGAGACAGATGCATATGTTCTTTGGACAATGTTAGAAGGAATGTACCAATCAAAGACCGCTCGAAACAAAGCCTTGGTGATGAGAAGGCTTGTAAATCTGAAGTTGAAGAATGGTGTATCTGTCGCCGAGCACACTAGTGAATTCAAGAATCTGGTGTATCAACTTGCAACCGTCAAGATGCACTTAGACAATGAAATGCAAGCTGTACTACTGCTCAGTTCTTTACCGGATAGTTGGGAGACGTTGGTGGTTTCTCTCAGCAACTTTGCACCAGAAAGGAAGCTGACCATGAGCATGGTCACAGACGCCATGTAAAATGAAGAGACAAAGAGAAAAGACATGGGAGGTAATCAGTCCCATACTCTTGTCACAGAAGATAAGGGTAGAGACAGAGGTAGATGAAGAAGCAAGAGTAGAGGCAGATAGAACAACAGGAGTAAATCCAGAGACAGTAAAAGTCAAGGTAACTCTAGCTTCACTTGCTTTCATTGTGGCCAAGAGGGTCACATAAAGAGGAACTGTCCAAGTTGGAAAGGTAAAGGCCAAAACAGTAAGTCAAAGGGAGATGAGAACACGACAGCCACAACAATTGATGAAATACTTCTTGCAGTTGGTGAAGAGGATGATTGCCTTCACGTGTCTGACCACAGCTGTACATAGTGAGTGATAGACACAGCTGCATACTATCACGCTATTTCCCACAGAGAACTCTTTAACTCGTACAACGTTGGAGATTTTGGCACTGTTTGAATTGGAAATTCTAGCTATTCGAATATTGTGGGCATTGGAGACATTAGTATTCAGACTAATGTCAGACACAAGCTGGTTCTCACAGATGTGAGGCATGTTCCAAATTTGCGCCATAATCTTATCTCCGGAAGCGCCCTAGACCGACAAGGTTATACAAGTACATTCAGAAATGGCCGTTGGAAGCTGACAGAAGGAGCTGTGACAATCGCCAGAGGAGAGATGTCTTTAACACTATACAAGACTCAAACGAAGATCTGTCTGGGAAGTCTTAATGTAGCAGAAGACAAGGAGTCACTAGACTTATGGCACAAAAGACTGGCTCACGTGAGTGAGAAAGGATTGCATCTGTTGGCAAAGCAATCCAAGATACCCTTATCCAAAGGGAGTGCCCTGAAGCCGTTTGATCATTGTCTTTATGGCAAGCAGCATCGAGTGTCATTCAGTTCAACAAGCAAGACGAAAACAGAAGTGCTCAGTATGGTATACTCAGATGTTTGTAGCCTAATCGAAGCGGAGTCACTTGGCGGCTATAAGTATTTTTTGACCTTCATTGATGATGTATCAAGGAAGTTATGGGTATATTTCCTGAAGACGAAGGATGAGGTATTCCAGCACTTTCAGGAGTTCCATGCAATGGTGGAAAAAGAGACCGGGAAGAAGTTGAAATGCCTTCGCACAGATAATGGTGGCGAGTACACTTCCAATGCTTTTGAAGCATATTGTGCTAGCAGAGGTATCCGGCATGAGACAACAGTTCCCGGTACCCCACAACACAATGGTGTGGCAGAAATGATGAATCGCACTATTGTTGAAAGAGTCAGATGTATGCTTAGCATGACAAAGTTGCCAAAATCATTCTGGGCTGAAACCACCCATACAGCCTATTATCTCATCAACAGGTCGCCTTCAGTCCCATTAAATTTTGTGATACCTAAGGAAGTTTGGTCCAGAAGAAAGATATCATATTCTCACTTGAGAGTCTTCGGGTGTAAAGCGTTCGCACACATCTCTAAAGAAAACAGACAGAACTTGATGACAAGTCCACTCCATGCATATTTGTGGGCTATTCAGATGCAGCATTTGGATACAAGTTGTGGGACCCAGTGAACATGAAGATGTTCAGTAGTAGAGATGTTGTGTTCCAGGAAGACCAGACAGTAGCAGATTTTGAGAAGTCTGCAAAGTCTAGAGATATCATCACTCCAAACTGGTTCCCATCTCTTGAGCCATCACAAAATGCTAGATGTGATGATGTGCAACAAGAAGTGCCAAAGTTGTAGGATCCTATGCCAGAAATTGAGGATCAAAAGGAAAGAGATAAAGACCCGGATGAATAAGGTGTTGAACAGGGGGAGCAACCCCCTCAACCAGAGGCAACTGGGCCTGAGTTGCGGAGATCTGGAAGAGCTGTCGTGCCATCAACCAAATATCCCGCTTCTCATTATATTCTGATTACTGATGAAAGGGAGCCCGAGAGTTTTTCAGAAGCCAAGAATCATACAAATAAAGATTGTTGGATATAAGCTATGAATGAGGAGATGAGTTCATTGCAGAAGAACCACACTTATGAGCTTGTTTCACTTCCAAAGCGCAAAAAGGCATTGAAAAACAAATGGGTATATAAATTGAAGAAAGATGGCAACGGTAAAATATCGCAACATAAAGCTCGCTTGGTGGTCAAAGGTTTTGGGTAGAAGAAAGGAATTGATTTTGATGAGATCTTATCCCCAGTTGTAAAGATGACTTCTATTCGAGTAGCTCTGGGATTAGCAGCTCGCTTGAATTTGGAGGTAGAATAAATGGATATCAAAACTGCCTTTCTCCATGGTGATTTGGAGGAAAAGATCTACATGGAGCAACCAGAGGGATTTGAAGTTAAAGGGAAACAGAACCTAGTCTGCAAACTGAAGAAGAGTCTCTATGGCCTGAAACAGGCACCGAGACAATGGTACAAGAAGTTTGATTCATTCATGGTGGATCACGAGTACACAAGAACAGTAGCAGACTAGTGTGTATATTTCCAAAGGTTTTTGGATGGAAACTTCATCATCTTATTATTGTATGTAGATGATATGCTGATCATCGGACAGGATATTACTATGATCAACAAGTTGAAAAAGGACTTGTCGCAGTATTTTGACATGAAGAATTTAAGCCCAGCACAGCAGATTTTGGGCATGAAGATTGTTCGTGATAGGAAAACCAAGAAGATATGCCTGTCACAGGAGAAATATGTTGAACGGGTGATTGAAAGGTTCAACATGAAAGATGCCAAGCCAGTCAGCACACCATTGGCCAACGATTTCAAGGTGACAAAGCGTTCGTGTCCCACGACCAGCTCTGAAAGGAAAAAAATGGAGGCAATCCCCTATTTCTTTGTAGTAAGAAGTTTGATGTATGCAATGGTGTGTACCCAACCAAATATAGCTCACGTAGTTGGCGTTGTGAGCAGATCCTCACCAATCCAAGAAAGAAACATTGGGAGGCAATCAAATGGATTCTTCGGTACTTGAAGGGAACTTCAAAGATGTGTCTATGTTTTGGGGGAACTGAACCAATTTTGGAGGATTTTGCAGATGCCGATATGGCGGGTGATCTTGATGGTAGAAAGTCTACATCGGGATTTTTATTCACCTTTGCAGGGGGAGCTGTTTCATGGCGGCCCAAACTACAAAAGTGTGTTGCTTTATCTACAATAGAGGTAGAGTACATTGCTACCGTAGATGCTAGAAAGAAAATGTTGTGGTTAAAGCAGTTTCTTCAAGAATTAGGTCTATAGCAGGAAGAGTACAAGGTACATTGTGATAGTCAGAGTGCAATTGATCTGAGCAAGAATTCTATGTACCATTCACGTACAAAGCACATTGATGTTCGGTATCATTGGATACGTGAAGTGATGCAGAAGTAGTTATTGGAACTGGTCAAAATCCACACAAATAAGAATCCAGCCGACATGCTTACAAAGGTGGTCTCGAGAGACAAACTCGAAGTATGAAGGGACATTGCTGGGATGGACTTCCAGTAAGAATTCTACTTCTCATAAGTGTGAAGGGGGAGAATTGATGAGCATTCCACACCATGTGAAGGTGGTTTTTTGGGTTTTTTGGAAGTCAATAATGGAGGCTACAGAAGTTTTTTTTTCAACTTAGGGTGGTTGTATATTAAGCTTGCCATTTATGTTTATGGTTGATGGTTTGCAAGCAAAGGTTGAACTTTGGCACTCCTGTTTGTGTATAAAATGGGAAGAGGTGAGCTGAGTTAGATCATCAGAAAGAGAACGAAACACAGAGAGTGTAATCTGTGAGTGAGAGTGCTATAGAGAGAGAGAGAGTGAGGTGTGAGTGTTGTACAACTCCCTATGAGAAAAATTCTATAATGGATATCTCTCCCGGGGACGTAGGCTATTGTCGAAACACGTAAATATCTTGTCTCTTTTCTCTGTGTGATTGATTTCTGGTGTGCCTTACCCCTAACAAATTTCTCTCTGATTAGGCTTGTGACCGAACCAATCCACTGTAAATTTTGAACCCACAATAGGTCTCATTAGGATGATTTGAGCAATTTATACTATCTATTTTTTTAAAGACAATAAAATTATGACTCTAACTATTGGATCAATTTAATTTTTTTATGAACAATTTATGTACATAGAGATAAAAAAAATAAACAATTTGAATCAACTTACGGGCCCTGTTGTGGACCCAAAATACTAGACAATGTTCTTTTTCACTCCACAAATAATTTACAAATTTGATAAGCATGGTTTGATTTCACAGGAATTGGTCTTCTGACGGTTCCCTATGCCCTCTCAAGTGGTGGTTGGTTGAGCTTACTGCTATTTTTCTTAGTCGCTGCCATGACCTTCTACACTGGACTACTACTGAAGACATGTCTTGATGCTGATCCATCCATTAGATCTTACCTTGACATTGCCGAACGAGCATTTGGCAAAACAGGCCGAATCATAGTCACAATCATCATGAACTCGGAGTTGTACCTAGTTGGAATAGGCCTCTTGATACTTGAAGCTGACAATTTACATAAACTCTTCCCAAAATTCATGATCAAGATCGGAACACTGACTATTGAGGGAACACAGTCGTTTGTTTTAATCACTGCACTTGTGATTCTGCCCTCGATGCTGTTAACTGACCTCAGCATACTCTCCTATGTCTCGGCCACAGGGGTGTTCTCTTGCCTCATTATCTTCATCTCTGTTGTGTGTGTTGGTGCTTTCAATGGTGTCGGTTTTCATGAGAAAGGAAAGTTGGTGGATGTGGGTGGCCTCCTACTGCTGTCAGCTTGTACATTGTTTGTTTTGCTGGACATCCAGTTGTCCCTTCCGTGTACACTTCCATGCGAGATGCATATCAATTCAGTAAGGTAAAAGACCTTTTTTTTTCCCAAAAAAATTCGTAAAATGGTATTTTTGGCAGTAGCAAAGTGGATGGATTCTTTTAAAAAACTGATTTATAAAATGCTTCTTGAGTACTATTTTCTAGCCTGCAATTTTCCCTGGAAAATGGCTATGGTGAAGGGTCCATTGTCTATGCATTTTCTTTGAAGTCTTGTTCTTCTGCAAATCCTATCACATTTTTTTTTTTCCCCGACCATGACCAACTTGCAGGTCTTGTTATCAAGCTTTACTGTCACAACTATCACCTACATGTCAATAGCGATCGTGGGGTATCTCATGTATGGGAATGATGTCGAATCACAAATTACGTTGAATCTACCAACAGGGAAAGCTAGTGCAGAAGTAGCGATTTACACCACTTTGCTTATTCCAATTACAAGATACGCATTGATGCTAACCCCGGTGGCAAACGGCATAGAAAGCGGATTATCAGAAAATTACAAGAACCGGACACCTGTTAGGTTGCTGATCAGAATGGTATTGTTGTTCAGCACAGTAGTTCTGGCTTGTGTGTTTCCATATTTTGAGTCCTTGATGGCCATTGTCGGATCAATCTTTGTTGTTCTAGCTTCATTCGTGCTTCCATGCCTATTCTACTTGAAGATTTCTGGTTCCTATCAGAATTGGAGTTACAAGGAAGTGGGCATCGTTGGAATAATCATATTTGGAACTGTTGCTGGAATTTTTGGGACTTGTTCATCTATTGCTGAACTTGTAGATGACGTTTGATTTTGTTGTATAATCTATAGCCTACCTTTAGCATTTCTGGTGGCAATTCTTCAAAGTCAGTTTCAATATCTTGTTTTTCTCGTCCATAAAGGCGATTTTGAAGTTGTTGCCAAAAAAGACTTACATTGGTGACATATAAAGCTTAAAATTCTCAATAGATAGAGTCCCAATTTCACATATTTTTACACATTCCTATGCTCTTGCACATTTCTGAACATATTCATACAAATTTTTCTTTCGAAAATTAGGGTTGGTTTGGAGTGTCCTAAAAAAGTGCACTTTTTGTCTTTTTACGAAAAGATGTGCAGAAAAGTAAAGAGGTGATGTGATGGAAAAAAGATAAAAAGATGGATTATATAGTTCATGCCAAACCAGAAATCTCCTAATATCAATGCAATAAAACGACAACAAATATGAATAGCATGAAAAGAAAGGACCAAAAAAGAAGACGAATTTAACAATTGCAACAAAAAAGAAGACAAATTTATTCCATAAATTTTCCAATGATCTTCCCCAAATTATAAAAAGCAGAACAGTGTATTCTGCATTCCCACCTTTCCCACCTTTAAAGCCTATTTTTCTCTATGTAAATGACACAAACCAATATCGACCAAACTTGAAAAACAAAATGAATTCCTAAAAGACAATGTTAATCCATAAGCTCGAGAGTGTCCGATTCAAATCTAACAATTACCCATTTCCCCAAATCCTATACCCAGATCCATTATGGAAATTCTAGTTACATAGGATGAACCTTGTAAGACCCAGAACCAAGCAAGAGACAGTGAAGAAGAACATAGTAACAAAGTCCCTCGCTGACCACTTTCGAACCGCTTTCGCTTCGACCCTCAAACTTTTAGCCCTCCGAAGCGCATCAACTTCCTTCAGCAAATCGAATTCAATTCCCTTTTTCTTCAATTCCTCAACACACTTCGCCAAGAGATTCCCATCCTCTTTCTCTCTCTCTAACAGCTTCTCCAAGTGGGTCTCTACATCAGTCTTGTATCGGACAGCCCAAACGATACCGAGAGAGCAGAGCAGGGAACAGAGAGAGGGAATCCAAGATCTGTGACAAACTTCGCCTTGTGGACCCCTTGAAGAGGCACTGAAGAGGAGGACAAGAGCTGTGGAGTGGAAGAGGAAGAAGAAGCAGTAGAGTTGGGTGATCTCTTTGCGAACAGAGTCGATTTGGGTCTCTTTGAGGGCGATTCGATTGAGAATTAGTTCTTCTTCTTTGAGCCATTGCTTCAAAAGAAGCTTGTGGGTTGGGGTTTCAGCGATTTGGTGAAGTGGGTGTGGAGGCTTGGACTCCATGATTGATGAGTTACTGTTGTTGTGATCGACCATGTCTTATGAGAGAAGAGAGAGAGAGAGAGAGAGAGGGAGCGGTGGATGAGAGAGACAGAGAGAGAGAGATGATGTGAGAGAGAGAATTTCGGAGAGAGCGGGGGAGAGAAACGGCAGAAGGAAGTATTCAAATATCGAACGGTCCACTGGATTTTGAATCCTATAACGGTCGAAATTGTGCACATTTCCAGGCGTACCCCTTGGCTCTAATTGAATTATCTGAGCATGCCATGAGGAGATTTTTTTTAGGGGTACTTACGTGTAGGTCCTATTAACTAGACTTATTTACCTGCAGGTCCTAACTAATAAATTTAACACTATAAAAATAAGAGATTGATAAATTTATCACTATAAATTCATTCATAAAAATAAAGAGACTGATAAATTTATCACTATAAATTTATTCATAAAAATAAAAGACTGATAAATTTATCTTTATCACTTAATAAATTTATTAATAGGACTTAATGGGTAATAAGTCTCAAAAGTAGGACTTATTGATAGTTTATCCTTTTTTTTATTTTATTTTAGGGGGGAGGAAAGAAAAAATATAAATTAAATCGGTCACAAATAATATTTTTTAAAAATTGAACTCCATTAATACAGCGGTGGAAAATTTTCATAGCAAAATTATTTCATTTTTCATTTTTATTTTCCATGTATTATACCATAAAAAAAATTAATTTAAAAACAAGTTAAAAGGTATTTCCTAAGAAAATGGAAATTTGGATATTTTTGGTTTATAGAATTTAATTTCAACATGAATTTTTTGTAATAATCTAGTTGGAAGAGCACTAAAAATTAAACGGATTAGATCATCAAACTGAACCCGAGATGAGTGCAAATTGCCTCTTCACGGCTAGACAAGTGTTGTGCATTAACTGTAAGAGTTGGCTAAAATGTTAACCATCCATAAATAATAAATCTTGTTCAAACACAGATCCAAATTCAAATTCAAATCTAAATCCAAAAAATTTCAGTAGCTACCAACTTTGAGCCTTTGGCAACAAAGATCGACATATGGAAACCAAGTCCTTATACATAACAAAACACTAAAGTGATCAATTTTTGCTATAGCTTTTATAAAGATCATATATACACAGTTAAGTATTGGTTTACCTACTTTTTAAAATTCTTTTCCCCTCCTAAGTCAAGCACACAAGAGAAGTGAAGCTATTAGTACCTTTCCATTTTCCAAATTTCACACATCTGATTAAATCTCAACCCTCTGTAAGCAACAACACTACCGTATAAAGCTTAGACTGTACCTCTGACATTAGTGTTAAGGTTTAGTCCTTATTATGGTATATGAATGAAATTTCACCAAAACCGCACAAGTTTCTTCCCACTGTTTTGTCAGTCCCCGTTCCTGCGCCAGCGTTACACGTGATAGGCCATACCCATTTCAATGAGCGACGGATGTGGAATCCCAAGCGCAACAGCTGGTCGCCTACTGTTACGCCTGAGAAATGCGTACACAATATTAATGGCAAACTTCTTCATAACCGGTGATACCTCACTTGCCACAATGTAAGTGTTGCCCAGCATGTAAACCACCCCAGCTTCCCTAGCTTCTATCAGTTCCTGTAACTCCTCGTTCAATTGCAAACTTGTTGACCCAGCATTTCTTCTTCTGCCAACACCAACTCCAGCCTCATCATGAAGAACCGGAAATGATGGATATCCATTAATCGCCAGTTCTTCATCATGTGAATCACTTCGCAAGAATTCTTCCACCTTCTCAATCAGCTGAGTTTCAAGGTTATAGCTGTCACGCGGATCCTTGAATCCATACCTGACATAGCAACATAATAAAAAACAACATATATATTAGCTAGAATCTTTTGGCGGCACCTTATGAGTAACCATATTTTAGACCTATTTTTGTCTTTATTAAACTTTTGAAACTTTTAGTGAAAATATATTATTCTTTCGGTCCTTCTAAACTAGACAACCATTAAAATTTTAAGGAAAAAAGAAAAATAGCAAAGATATCAATAAGCCTACTTGCATAATTTTTTTTCAATTAGTAAACTTTTTCAAAAGTTTTTTGAATTTTTACAATTTTAAGGGTTGTCAAATCTAGACAGACCTAGTAAAAAGAATTGACATGTTTTTTTTTTTTTAAAAAAAAAATCATTGAGAACAAAAATACATTAGGAAAAAAAAAAGTTTATAAGTTGGTGCCGAAAGAAGTTAGGTACTCGTGAAATCTTATCTACATGCACCTGACAATACACCAAAATACTCTGGAGTCTTGAGGGCCAATCCGCCCGACATGGATACGATCAGAGAGTGGAACATTTGGGACCATATAATTTTCAAGGGTCACAAAGATGAGAATCTGATGCAAAGCAGGGAAATTTGTTACCCAATGTGCAAACATTGGTGGCACCGTGGCTGCAAGGCTCGAGTAAATTAGAGCGATTCCACGAACCCTGACCATACCCAAGCTTGGGCCAAGACTGAGAAGCCTCTCCATGGATGCTTTGTTCTTAAGCTCAAAGGCCTGTTTCTTTGACGTTCCATACTGCCACGCAGACATCAGAGCCAAGATCACGAGAGAAAAGAGAAGGGGAAGCCAGCCTCCTTTATGTATTTTACAAAGGCACGCAGAGAGATAAAGCAGCTCTATGGATCCAAAGACTACTACGAACGTAGCTGCCAAAAGCACATTTCGATTCCAAACTGTACTGATTATTAGAAACATCAAGCAAGTCGTGACAAACATTACTGTGATCACAGCAAGACCTATATGCAAAATAATAGTTTGATAAGAAGCTCAATTTCATATCATGCACTCACATCCTAGAGGAGAGAGAGAAACGAACCATATGCATTTCCAATCCTATCGGTGTCTCCAAAGCCAATCACAACTGCAAGACACAACACCATCAAAGTCCAGTTCACCTCAGGTATGTAAATCTGCCCGTGTACTTGGCCTGATGTGTGTGTTATTTTCACACGCGGGAAGCACCTCAGTGCCCTGCACTGACTTATAATTGAGAAAGTAGCTGATATGATTGCCTGACTTCCCACTGCAGTTGCAAGAGTTGCAATAATAAACACTGGCCAAAATATTCGCTCTGTAGGTCAAGATAAAAGCAAGAAGACATGAGATTGTGCCCAAAACTTCTAACAATCAATGGAACTACAAGCACACATGGAAACAAAAACCACATAAAACAAATGGACAAAACAAAAAAAAAAAAAAATTAAATGTGCCAAGTTTTACCCATTCAATGCATCAGTGTGTCAGCAAGTTTTACCCTCATCTAGACCCTAAGTCTCACCTGGAATAGCCTTGTAGAAGCTACTCTGGAGTTCCATTTTGTTCTTAGTGAGGTAAGCGGCTTCACCCATGTATGCCAGAACTAAGCACGGGTAAACAACTACAATAAATGTAATCTGTCCGATGAAGAAAAGTGAAAATCAATAAAAATTCATGGACATGCAAATTTACATGCATGTACATAATAAATAAACACACACGCAGAGAGTGCGAGTAAATCAAGAAATTCACCCTGAGAGAGAGTTGGGAGAAATGACCGAGATCAGCAAACATAGCTTCTGCACCTGATGGAATGGAATCAGAGTAATTTTGAGCTTTATCAAAAGATGTTCTTGCTGAAATGCCGCCAAAAAAAAAAAAAAAAATTCTAACTGACCTGTAATGCAAAGGACAACGCCCCCCAGGGACCTCCATCCATCTTTTCCAGCTAGCTTGAAAAAATTGTATGCATAATATGGTGACATCGCATAAACTACTTGGGGGTTCCAATAAATTATGTTGTAAATTCCTATTCCACTTATGCATATAAGCCAAGATATCAAGATAGGAGCGAAAAGGAAGCCGACTCTGTGTGTCCCATAGTGCTGAAGAGCAAAAATGCCCACCAAGATGACGCAAGCGATTAACGAAGTATAATCTGCCATTTAAAATTTAGAAGAGTACTGTTTACAATAATTAATTTGAGGGGATAAATTTGGGAAGGGGATACTTGAGACTTTTTTTCTCTTGAATACTGAATGAAAACAATATTGCATGCTTCACTGCACTAACATACTATGTAACCTATGAAGCGGACATTTCCAATATGAGGAATGAAAATAATCGTATATTCTAAAATAGTGTATAATAGGGGTAAGATCTACATTACACGGATTCGGGGGGTGTGAGTATCGGGTACAGATGTGTATTTAGAGGTTGGACACTTCAAAATTAAAAATTGAGGATACATGAATATGAATCTCAATGTGGATACGTGTACAAGACACGTTAAATAATTATTTTTAAAATATATTTATTATATAAAGATAAGTTAAATTGTTATTTTTTAAATATATTTATTATTTTATGTAGTATTTTTATTAATAATATTTTTAATTTATCTATATAATTTATTTTTAATTTTTAATTGGCATATATATATATATATATTATAAATAAAAAATTCTAACAAGTAAGGAATAACAAATTATGTTAAAATAAATAAAAATTAAAAATTGAATGTTTTATTTTATAATTTTTTTTAAGATTTTTTTTATTATATATGATTTAATTAGATTTTTTTAAAACAAATGGATGATTTATTTTATTTATTATACGTTGAAAAGGGAAGAGAGAGAGAGAGAGAGAACAGATCGACAAATAGAGAAAGAGAGAGAAGAGGAGAGACAACATCGAAGAAGATAGACAGAGAAGAGGAGATCGAAGAAGAGAGAGAAGAGAAGAAGATGGATCGACTGCGAGGGAGAAGAGGAGATTGATTGAGAAGAAGATGCAAGACGAGATCGAAGAAGGCAGAAAAAACCAAATTGAAGAAGAATACAGGTTCTCTCCCTCTATACTCTTTCGTTTCTTTTATATTTAGGACAAAACCTAGCCATATCCATTTGTAAAGAGCCATATTCCAGCCGTATCCCGCACCCATACGTGTGTCGTGTCGTGTTGACACGGGTACCTCCGAAATTTCAGAGTTACACGTAAGATGTCCAATAAAATATAATCTTTTTTTTTTTTCAAAACATGTTTTTCAAAAGTAAATCATTAGGAATTAATGGCAACATTAAATAGCAACTACAGTTCTACCCTTATATATATAGATTCTAGTTTCCAATTCTATATTCCACATCTTGTTAACAATCAAATGAAGCAATAAATAAACAAGCATTTGCCAATTCAGCTTACATCCATGCAAATCTGTGACTGTGATTTTGATTCTAAGTCCATTGACTGCAGAAAGGACTGCCAACCAACATAAAAAGAGTGTAAGTCAATCATTGTTATAGGAAGAATGTACACGAGTAGAAAAATACTTGTGTTGGAAAATCAAAACTTGGTCTTTCTTGGGTCCATTACAATTCATACCAGACATTGTTGGGGTCAGGATTCCATCACCAATAACCATGCTAGTCCCAAGAAGAACAACCAGCAGCAACACGACGCGAGAGCTATGATGCTTTTCGAAGAAGTCCTTTATAAGTAAGCTAGTTTTCGTCTCTTTGACAGAAGTTCCAGCGTTGTCAGAAGATGTTACACGATGAAGTGCACCATGGGAAGTGCTCAAAAGGCCTGCCTTTAAGTGTCGACACAGTAGTGAATACAAAGCAAAGGTTCCACCTGTAAAAACAAGGATAAAGGCTCTATTGCACTCAATCCAAATACCAGTAGAAGTTTATAAATACATAAACAATATCAGTTATTATACAGGCCATTGTGAACACCTTCACCATTGTCATCGGCTGCTAATACAATTAAAATGTATTTGCAAAGCGGGATGAGAGTCAAAGTCCAGAAAACCAGAGAAAGTACCCCAAGAATCTCATGGTCTTCTTTGTAAGGGCTCAAGCTTCCAGAAAAAGTACTTTTGTAGACATATATGGGCGATGTACTGAGGTCACCGTAAACAATCCCAAAGCTCTGGTAGGCCAAACACAAAGTCCTCTGGTACAATTTCTACAAATGAAGCATAAAGGACATTGTTATGTTCTTCATCATTATTCAAAAGAAACAAGAAAAGAAAAGGTAACACAGTTTTGTAGGTAACATCGGAAAGAAAAGCATATTGGGGGTTTTAGAATCTATGAACAAGATTAGTTAAAAAAGAAAGAAATGGGTTGGTTTGGAGAACAGACCATGCAATAAACCAAAAATCCCATTCGGTTCAACTGGGACAGAGGGTTATTAAAAATTAAACAGCAAATGAAAGAACACACCAAGTAATTTTCACATTTTAAGTTCTTCCTTTCCCTCCACCTTCTTAAACCAAGTGTGGAACAGAGCAGAGATCAAAGGTACATTAAAAAAAGAAAAAAAAAAAACTGGCAAAGACAGGGCAGTAACAAAAACCAGTGAAACTGAACCGACTGCACAAGATCAGCCGAGATTTTGGTCTTCAATCGGGTTTTCCATAATGATGGTTTGTTTCGGTTCTGATAAATTTTACACTTATGCTGTGTTTGGTTGAGAAATTTAGGGAGGGATTTGGAAAGGAAAAGAAAAAAAAGTGTGTGAAATTAAGTGAAATATATGTATATTTTATTCACATTTCACCTACCTTTTCTATTTTTCTTTCCAAATCCTTCCTCAAATCCCTCAAGCAAACACATCATTAATAACTTGTACTGACCGGACCGATCGAAATATAATAAAAAATATTTCTGATATTCTGATTATCTAAGGATTAGAAAATAAGTGAATAATGCTTAACGTTTTGTAACAAAGGTTAGGGAGAGACCATTTATAGAGCAGATTTTATAGGTTTCTATAATTTTTTTTTGTAAATTCCTCTGTTACACAAAATCAAATACTGATAAAATTGAATTGTAGCATGTCTTCCTTAACTAACAAAATCGAAAGTTTTGCTAAATCTTTCTTTTAACTTTGACCAAACTCAACTAATTACATCGCAAAATAAAACTATACACACTAATTGGTATATCAGGTACTATTTGATATAATTTTAAAAAATTTAAATTTTTATAATTTGTATAATAATAGAATTGATAGTTTCAAAGTGATAATATCACAACATTCATAAATGATAAGTTAATTATTGCATATAACATCACTGTTACACGCCTAGGCAAAGATATGAAAGAGACCTACTTCTTAATTAATAAGACTAAAAGATATTATCCTTATTTCTGAAAAGTCTATGTTACCTCTTTTTTCTCGGCATTTTTCTTTGTCACCATTTTTCTCTTTCTTTCACTTTCTCTAACCACTCGTGCTCTCTCTCTAAAAATATGTGTTTAAAAATAAAGATTATTTGAAGAAAGTGAGATAAAAATTCATTTGGCACATTATTTTTAATATCAGTTTGGCTATCTCCAAATAAACTGTTTTTTTAGATTAAAAAAGTCAAAATAAATAAATCACATTCTTTTCAAATCAACTCATCATGTAGGGTCCACTTTTCCTCTATTTTTTTTATTAAGGGGTTATGTTTGTTTTTAGCCAAATCATAGTACGAGTGCAATTACTAAAAACAAAAACAAAACAAAAAAAATGAACATTATACAATGAAGAACTGAAAATTCAAACTTTAAAATATAAAAGAAATAAAATAGTCTACACCTCCACTGTTAGAGAATCCATAGGGAGACAAGACATAGTATTTACAAAGAAACATGTTTGAAACAGAGTAATAGAGAACTACAAACAATTTCACCCTAAACCATAATCCCTGTGGCTGTTTTGTGCTCGTCAATGATCTGTTCGACTCTATTAGGTACTGTGGGGATATATTTCTGGGACTCAACACGTGGCAAGGGGATGCCGACATGTCACCCGGGGTGCTATGTGTAACAGTAAGATTCTTGCCAAGGAACTCTACTATTTTCCGAGGTAAACTCAGGAGACATCTCAATCTGGGCTAAAGGCCTCGAACCTCGGCTTAGCATACAAAGGCCGAACTACCCGCAGAAGAGTAAGCCGAGGTTTATATTATTAAATATTATCTTGGTTAGGTGGATGTCCAGCCTAGTGGAGAAAACCGTGAGGCCATCATTTCACCAACAAGCTGGCCTTGAGGCCATGCGAAATAGCCACGAGGCCATAGGCGGCCATGTGCAGAAAGAATGTGCTTTTACCTGAAAAGCTGCCAAAAGTGCTTTGGTGGGCTGGCAAGGCAGCTCAAAAGCTGTGAGCTTCCCCATCTCTATTCCGATGTATATATAGAGATGGAGGACGAGATATAGAGGGGGGATTAAGAGGGAATTCATTCTGAAGAGAGCATATACAACTACGAGCCAATTGTAACATTTACAATTATATACTCAGAAAGTGAGAGTTACTGAGAGCAAAACTGTAATTCTTGTTATTACTCATAGTGAAACACCTCGGCGCACCCGTGGACGTAGGCAATTATTGCCGAACCACGTAAATCCTTCTTGTCTTTGTGTTATTGCTTGTTCCATCTATTCTGCCTGTGCTACTACTGCTGACTCACTAAGATAGGCAGTGTGGCCGAGAAAAATAACCCACACAATTTGGCGCCGTCTGTGGGAAAGATAGACGAATAGATGGCTAGCAACGCACAGAACGAGAGGATCGGGGATGACATTCCAGCTGAAAATGACACGCCTATTGACCTGGATGCCGAAGGAGGCAACCACAACGACCAAACCCGTGGCCAGGGGCACGGGGGCAAAAACGTCGTCCAGGAGGACGACACTTCGAAGAAGACGGATCAGGATAGCTATTACAAGGAGGATAACCTCCAGGTATGGAAGGATAGATGCAGACGAAGGGATGAGGAAGTCAAGGACCTCGCAACCAAGTTGGCCGACCTGCAGTCGGTAGTCAACTTCATGATGCAAACCAAGGTCATGCAGCCACCATACCCACTGCAGGATACGCCAATCCCAGCAGTTAAAGCTCGGAATGAAGGAAGGACAACGACACCCGACGCATCACAACGCTCCAGGAGCAAGGGGCACCCTCACCCGCCCTCCGAGGACGTCGGCAAGTCCCAGAGGACACATAATGAAAAGGATGGGGAACCAAGAGAACATCGGCAAGTACAAAAGCAGGCTCTCTGCTTTGACACAACCCGTGGAGAAAGATCTAAACGGGCGCACCACGACGCCGAGAGCAGTGTGCCGAAGGGGCTCAAATCAAAAGATAGCCGAGCTCCAGGGAGAAGCAAAGAAGACTTGAGAAACTATCTCAAGAGAAGGGAACAGAACGCCGAAGCCGAGGTAACCTCACTCGTCAAGCCGAGGACACCATTCTCGGTAGAACTGGACAAGTTTGTAGCTCCAAAAAGATTCAGCATGCCGAGGTTCCAAATCTATGATGGTAAGTCAGACCCTAACTTCCATGTTGGATTATTCCTGAACTCAATGGCGTTATATAGTGGAAATGAGCCTTTGCTCTGCAAAGTATTCCCTTCGTCCTTTGGGGAAATTGCATCGGATTGGTTCCACAAACTACCAAAGGGAAGTGTAAAGACTTGGGAAGGCCTGGCCGAGATGTTTGTGGCCAGGTTCGTGACAAACAAGCTACAGCCATTACGGGTGGACGCATTAATGGCTTTAAAAATCAGCAAGGATGAAGGGCTAAGGGCCTATGCAAAGAGATACTACGAGGTGTTCAACCGAATACCCGAATGCAACCAGGAGGTAGCAGTTGTATCCTTCAAGAACGGCCTGAAGGAAGACTGTTCACTACGGAAATCTTTGGCAAAGACATTGCCAAAGAACATGGAAGAACTCATGGCAAGGATTGAAAAATATGCTAGAGCCGAGGAGGATACATCGGCATCAAAGCAGGTCAAACATGAGCAACGGAGTGACTCGCCAAAGCGAAGCCGAGGTAACAACGGCTTCAGCAAGACGGAGATAGAGCTGAGGGCTAAACAAGCAGTAACAACCGTGTTCCGAATTCCAATTCACAAGATGCTAGGAAGAATAAGGGGCCAGCCCTATTTCAGAGCACCGGCAAGGCAACCTGGGGAGTTTATGGGGAGAAACTCGGACAGACATTGCTCATACCACAATGAAAATGGACATACAACACAGGGTTGCAGAGCCCTGAAAGCCCACTTGGAAGATCTGGTGAGACAAGGCCACTTGAGAGACCTTGTTGATGAGACCAGAACAAGGGAAGAACAGGCAAGATTGCCACAGGCGGAAGCAGCCCCGCCACCACCACAACCCCGAGCAGACAGACCTCGGGTTGTAAATGTTATTCACTCCAAGGTGAATGAGAACGAAATTCGGGGAGAAACCCAAAGAGCGAAGCACTTGCAGCACGTGAACCAGGTCGGACTGAAAAGACCTCGGCCAGAAGACTGCCAACTTCAGATGTTAACCTTCACTGAGGCCGACCTAGAGATGGTCCAGCACCCACATAATGATGCCTTGGTAGTATCCCTCCAGGTTGGGGAGTGCCAAGTAAAACGCATCCTGATTGATCCAGGAAGTTCTTGTGACATCATGTACGTTAGATGTTACAAGGAGCTCGGCCTTCACCCCGACGACCTGGAGCAGTCAACTGGTCCGATGGTCGGCTTCAATGGAACGCCGACGTGGCCACTGGGTGCAACAAGCTTAGAAGTACAAGCAGGCACCAAGAAGATCAGGTCCGAGTTCATTGTGATTGATACACCTTCACCATACAACATCATCATGGGCAGGCCGTGGTTGCACGCAATGGGGGCAGTACCTTCAACATTGCACCAACTTCTGCGGTTCCCAACGGAGCACGGGATAGAAGAGATCCGAGGAGATCAACTGCAGGCGAAGAATTGCTCCATGGCAGCAATGAAAGCTACCTGCAATGTTCGAGAACCTGCAAAGGCCGAGATTGAAGATGAGGACATGGAAGTCCTGGAAGATGTCGGCAAGGAGCCAGCCGAGAAGAGCGAGGAATCACTAAAGAAAATTCTCGTCCAGGAGGGCGATGAGGAAAGATTTTTTCTTCTCGGCTCAGGCTTAACCGAGGAAGAAGAAAGAGAACTGGAGGCCTTTTTGAGGGCAAACATAGAAGTGTTCGCTTGGACACCTTATGAAATGCCTGGCGTTGACCCCGAGGTCACATGCCACAGACTAAACGTCCACAGGTCGGCTAAACCTGTGATCCAGCGAGCTAGAAGACCGACATTGGTGCATGTCGAAGCTGTGGAGGAAGAAGTTGACAAACTTCTCGAAGCCAGGGCCATCAGAGAGGTCAATTACCCAACATGGTTGTCCAACACCGTGGTGGTAAAGAAGAAGAACGGAAAATGGAGGGTTTGTGTCGATTTTACAAGCCTAAATAAAGCATGTCCGAAAGACAGCTTCCCTCTACCAAAAATTGACCAGCTGGTGGATGCTACATCGGGACATGGAAGGATGAGCTTCCTGGACGCTTACCGAGGTTATCACCAGATAGCCATGTACCCTCCAGATGAGGAAAAGACAGCTTTCATCACCTCGAAGGGCCTATACTGTTACAGGGTGATGCCTTTTGGATTAAAGAATGCAGGAGCAACTTACCAAAGGTTGGTGACCAAAATGTTCAAACAACAGATAGGCCGAACAGTGGAAGTCTACATCGACGACATGGTCGTGAAGACCAAGGAGTCAGAAAATCATCTCGCCGACCTGGCCGAGGTATTCAATATACTGAAAACATATCGGCTCCGACTCAACGCATCAAAATGCGCGTTTGGTGTTGGATCTGGTAAATTTTTAGGGTACTTGGTAACCAGAAGGGGAATAGAGGCCAGCCCAGATCAGATCAAGGCTATCTTGGATCTTCAGAGTCCAACCTCGGCCAAACAGGTTCAAATGCTCACTGGCAGAGCAGCAGCCCTAAACAGGTTCATAAGCCGAAGTTCGGACAAGTGTAAACCCTTCTTCAACCTGGTAAAGAAGACTGCGGACTTCCTGTGGACCGAAGAATGTGAAGCCGCATTGGCCGATCTGAAAAAGTACATGATCACGGCTCCAGTCCTCTCGACACCAGAGCCCGGGGAAGAATTGTTTCTGTACTTAGCCGTGTCAGAGCATGCGGTAAGTGCAGTACTTATCCGAGAAGAGCAGGGAGAACAAAAAGCTGTCTACTATGTGAGTAAGACCTTGGCCAGCGCTGAAACAAGGTACTTGCCACTGGAGAAGTTAATGTTGGCCTTAGTCATGGCCTCAAAAAAGTTGAACCACTACTTCCAAGCACACAAGATAGTGATACTAACAGAACACCCATTGAAGTCCTTATTGCAACAAGGAGACTTAACAGGAAGAATTGCAAGATGGGCAGTGGCCTTGGGCCAGTATGACCTGGAATTCAGGCCAAGGACAGCAATCAAGGGACAAGTTCTGGCCGACTTTGTGGCAGAATTCACGCCGGAGTCCATTGAACATCGGCCTCCCTTAAGCCGAGATGAACCAGGTCCCAGCAAGCAAGAAGCATCCCGGCAAACAGCAGAAGACCAAAGAAAGGAAAAGCTCAGACCGTGCAGCATATACATCGGCGACTCATTCAGACTCTTTGTGGACGGAAGTTCAAACCGACGAGGAGCGGGGGCAGGAGTACTGCTGATATCCCCAGATGGAGAGTTTATAGAGCAGTCCATCCGTTTGGGGTTCAAGGCCTCAAACAATGAAGCTGAATACGAAGCATTGATTGCCGGACTAAAACTTGCAGCAGCAGCAGAAGCCGACGAGGTAATAGTTTTTTGCGATTCACAATTAATTGTTAACCAATCAACAGGAGAATTTGCAGCCAGGGACGAGAGGATGTCGGCATATGCAAAGGAAGTAATCAGGTTAGTCGAGCTATTTCAGAACTGCCGACTTCTTCAAGTTAGCCGAGATGATAACAGCCACGCCGATGCGTTGGCCAACCTGGCGAGTTCAATGCAGACTGGAAAGCCAAGAACAATCATGATCGACTACATGTCGGGTCCGAGCATAGAACCACGGAGCGCAAAGCAGGAAGCAATGTGCGTGGACATGGGGCCGAGCTGGATGGATGCAATTGTTGCATTCCTTAAAGAAGGAAAACTGCCAGAAGATCGCAAGGAGGCACACAAAGTCAGACTGAAGTCGGCAAGATTCAGCTTGACCTCGGACGGACATCTCTACCGAAGGTCCTTCACTGGACCCCTTTTAAGGTGCGTACACCCTTTTCAAGTTGAAGATTTTTTATATGAAATTCATGAAGGGATTTGTGGAAGCCACACTGGGGGCAGATCATTAGCCCATAGGGCCATTACCCAAGGGTATTGGTGGCCATATATGCAAAAAGATGCCGAAGCATATGTGAAGAAGTGTGAACAATGTCAGAGGTTTGCACCTTTGATTCATCAGCCTGCAGCCGACCTGAATCCAATATCCAGCCCTTGGCCGTTTGCCCAATGGGGCATGGATCTGGTCGGCCAACTTCCCCAAGCAACAGGCCAGAGAAAATACTTGTTGGTGGCGACAGATTACTTTACAAAGTGGATAGAGGCAGAACCACTTGCTAAAATCCGAGATGTGGATGTCAAGAATTTCATATGGAAGAACATCATCACGAGATTTGGCATCCCCAGAGCCATTGTAGCCGACAACGGAACACAGTTCGACAGCAAGCTCATCAAAAACTTCTGTGCAAAATTCAAGATCAAGAACTACTTCTCAACACCGAGTTTCCCTCAAAGTAATGGGCAGGCAGAAGCTTCTAACAAAGTAATTCTGGATGGAATCAAGAAGAGGTTGCAAGCAGCAAAAGGGAAGTGGGTAGATGAATTACCCAATGTGCTTTGGGCATATCGGACAACGCCGAGAAGATCAACTGGGGAATCTCCTTTTGCCATGGCCTATGGCACAGAAGCAGTCATCCCACTGGAGGTCGGCATCCCAGGGATCCGAACCCAGGGAGTTGAAAATGGGACTAATGACATACTCTTAGCCCGAGATCTGGATCTTTTAGAAGAACGAAGAGAGAAGGCTGCAATTCAGCTTGCAGTATACCAGCAACAACTTGCCAGAGCATACAACAAGAAGGTCAACCCAAGAGATTTTCAGGTCGGCGACCTGGTCTTGAGGAAAGTGGTCGGCAACAAGAAAGATCCCCGGGAGGGCAAGCTTGGCCCAAACTGGGAAGGGCCTTACAGGATTACCTCGGTGCTAGGTAATGGAGCATATCGGCTTGAGGATAATGATGGCAAAGCATTGCCGAGACCCTGGAACACTTGCAATTTGAAGTTTTTCTACCATTGAAATGATTATTACTCCGGGCCGATGTCATATGATTGATGCTTGAAGACTTGAAAAATGAGAACCCAAGTGGAACTCAGGTTCACATTGGGGGCAGAGAAGATGCAAGGGAGCCGAGAAGAATTTTAGCCTATCACTTGTTGAAATTTGTAGCAATTTACAAGTTGGTCTGGCCGGTACAATTTTAGCCTACCACTTGTTGAAATTTGTAGCAATTTACAAGTTGGTCTGGCCGGTACAATTTAGCCTATCACTTGTTGAAATTTGTAGCAATTTACAAGTTGGTCTGGCCGGTACAATTTAGCCTATCACTTGTTGAAATTTGTAGCAATTTACAAGTTGGTCTGGCCGGTACAATTTTAGCCTACCACTTGTTGAAATTTGTAGCAATTTACAAGTTGGTCTGGCCGGTACAATTTAGCCTACCACTTGTTGAAATTTGTAGCAATTTACAAGTTGGTCTGGCCGGTACAATTTAGCCTACCACTTGTTGAAATTTGTAGCAATTTACAAGTTGGTCTGGCCGGTACAAAGCTTTGCTTCGCTTGTTGAAATTTGTAGCAATTTACAAGTTGGGGTTAAGCCGAGATGATTCCTTGACTTCACTTGTTGAAATTTGTCGCAATTTACAAGTTGGGGTTAAGCCGAGATGATTCCTTGACTTCACTTGTTGAAATTTGTCGCAATTTACAAGTTGGGGTTAAGCCGAGAAGATTCCTTGGCTTCACTTGTTGAAATTTGTTGCAATTTACAAGTTGGAGTCAAGCCGATATATTGTCATCTGTGGAAATTCGCGCCAAATATAGCCGATATCAATTTACAGGTTCATGTATATTGTTTAATTCTTGTTGAAATTTATGACTTACAAGTATATCATTGTTTATAACTTGAGTAAAGTTTATTGGTCGTATTAATTCTTGTTGAAATCCGACATGAGATCATATGTTTACAAGTTGATCAGGCCAATTTCAAAGCTTAGCTTCGCTTGTTGAAATTTGTTGCAATTTACAAGTTGAAGTTTAGCCGAGATGCTTCCTTCACTTCACTTGTTGAAATTTGTAGCAATTTACAAGTTGGAGTCAAGCCGAGATATTTGTTTCTCTTCGCTTGTTGAAATCTGTTGCGATTTACAAGTTGAAGGAAAGCCGATGTTATCGCCTATAATTTGAAACTATATATGATCATTTGTCGAAATTTGCAACAATTTACAAGTTGAGATTATTGTTTAAACCTTGTTGAAATTTGTAGCAATTTACAAGTGGATTACTATTTAAACACTTGATTATAATTTGAGAAAAGTTTGCGTGTTGAGATTTGCAGCAATTTACAGGTTACAGTTAGGCCGACGTATTACCATCTGTTGAAATTTACAGGTTGAGGTAACAGTTGAGATTACTGTTTAGCATTTGACAAAACTTGGTTAACCGTTGTTGAAATTTGTAGCAATTTACACGTTGGGCAGACTGAGATTGTTGTTTGAACACTCATTGGAACCTGAGAAAAGCTAACATTGAATATTATACGTTTTATGAAAGATTGCAGGACGGTTTTCTGCCGAAGTAAAATTTTGCAGGTGTTATACCCGTGGTATGTTACCCCGAGAAGATTACACAGAGAAGGAGGAGTATGAAAATTATGCAAAATATTCTAAGTATAAAGCTACACAGAAGCAGTAAAGAGAAATTAAAGACTGAAGCATTCAGATCAAACAGTTATACATAAAGAAGGCACTATTACCAAGCAAGGGTCAATTGTTCTTAAAGCAAAAAAGGCACATCGGCCATAAAGATTACAGTGTTTACAAAACATCAACAAGAAGAAAACAAAGTACAAAAGGAATCAGGGCTGTCCTTCAACTTGAACAGATGGTTGGGTTGGAACCTCGGAGGACTCTGGAAGAACCTCTTTGGTAACTTGTTGTTCCACAACCTCTGCGTTTTCTTCTGTCGCAACCTCAGCTTGTTTATCTGCTGCAACCTCGGCCTCCTTGTCTGCCGCAACCTCAGCATCAATCTCAGCAAGGGTTTCATCAACACTTCTCTCTGCCAAAAGAAGGTCAGAGGATAGCGTGCCGATGTCTGCCTTTTTGGGAGCAGCTTCAACGTCCTCATCTCCAGTCAAGTCCAAGACTTCTTCACCCTTGGAAGGAGACCTGGCCTTCCTTACCAGGGCTTCATCTTCTTCTTCATCTTCGTCTTCAGCCTCGGCTTCAGAATCATCTTCTTCAGCCTGGCTTGGAGGTGGAGGAAGAGGACAAGGAAGACGCATAGCCTTGGTCTTGCGCCATGGCGAGTCGGCTGGTAGATCAAGCTTTTTGGCCAAAGCATTCCAACCTAGGACGAATCCTTTGTTGCATGCTTGCTTGACCTGAAGCTTATAATCTTCAGCAACGTCGGCCATGCCTTGGTTGTAGGCAGCAGTGACTTCGGCTTTCTTGGTGGCCAGAGCATCTCTAAGCTCTTTCTCGGCTTCAGCCTTCTTAGCCTCGGCTTCCTTTTTCTCGGCCTCGGCAACTTTTCTTACGTTTACAGCGGCCTCAGCTTTTTGAAAAGCAAGTGATTGGGCCTTTGTAGCTTCCGCAGCCTGATCTTCCAGCTTTTTCATTTTTAGTTCGTTGGCCCTGTTTTGTTTATGGAGAAGAGCGAACTCCTTCTCCATGTCTTCTAACCTCTTCGCAGTCTCAAAAGCCTGCATGGAGAAGGTATGGGCATGTTGGATGGCCTGGGAGAATACAAGGCAAAGGTTATTATAAACATTTCAAAAATTTTACAAGTATGAAAGGCAAATGGTCAACTTCAAAGACTTACTTGGACCGAATGCTGCATCATGAGAGTGTAATTCTCATAGCCACTCTTCTTCTCATTCTTCGCCATATCACCGTCCAGAAGGACAGCAGTGCTAAGTGCCACGCCAATTTCGGGATCGGCTGCACTTTCATTAGTGTACACTGGCCTGTCTTCAAGAGTAACTTTGGGTTCCCAGGGAACTTTGGCAACCCTGGACCCCGAGGTTGAGGTTGATGATTTTTGTTTCTTTGCCGCAGCAGACCTTGGTGGTTGGGCTTCAGCAGGTCTCTTTGAAGGCGCCGAAGTCGTATTCTTGGCCAGTTGAGAAATTGGCACTGCATCTTCAACGTCGGCAACGGTTTCAGTAGCCTTGGCCTTGGGTTGGGCCTTCTTGACTCTCTTGGGCTTCGGCTGAGGAGTTGTCTGGGCAGGATCTTCTTCCATGTCATCTGGAAGGTCGGCCAGGAGATTCAGCACCTTTTTCTGTGGTTTTTCCATCTGGGCTGCCTTAACCAATCTTCGTCGGCGCTTCTTTTCTTGGACTGGAACTAAATTTGGTGCCGAAGTTGATGGCTGGTCGGCTGGCTCAGAAGCGGAAGCAACTTGTTCTGTGGAGGCAGTTGGCGGAGAGGCTTTCTTCTTCCTCTGCCTTGGAACGTCGGCCAATTTTGAGGTGTATGTGGGGATGAAGTTCAGCAACAAGGGAGCTTTTCGTTGCTGAAGTGGAAGGTCTAAGAGCTTTTTCAGGTCGGGCCTGAGGAAGTAGGATTGGCGGAAGTTCTTTGGAAGTTGGCGAACGTCTGCAAAAGGAAACACAACATTAGAAACAGACAAAATTTTGTGAAAAAATTGAAGAAAACAACAACTAAGCAGTAATGATGGGCTCTTACCCTTGCCCTCCTTTATTGTTCGTGGGAGGGGGAAAAGGTGGACTTCCTCATCTGGGCCGAATTCCCAATTGCCAGAAACAATGAGGTAGTCATCTCCAGCCCCTTTGTTGGAGTCTGGAAGGTCGGCAACTATCTTATAAGCTGTGGACCTCGGCTTAAGGTAGTAAACAAAACCCTTTTCCCCCAGGTCAAGGCCACACATGGTGTAGCAGTACTGGATATCAGAAAGGGTGATTCTAACACCCTCCCGCCGAGATAAAGCTATTATGCCCATAAGGGTTCTAAAGGCATTAATGGAAAGTTGCATGGGGTTGAGGGTGTAGAAATGAAGAACTTCGCGGAAAAGGGGATCTAAGGGGAACCTAAGTCCACACTGGATGAAGGCTACAACAGGGAAGGGCATCTTATCACCATCAGGCATAATGGAGTCCTTTTCCTCCTCGGCTAGTCTGAGGTGGACATCGTCAGGGATGGAAAATTCCTGCCTAAAGTTTTGAAGTTTGGTTGGGGTGTCCACTCTGTCTCTCCACACACCCATGGTCCTGATGAAATAAGTGTTTGGCTACAGAAACAGAGTATTGCTAAAAGGTTTTAAGAACCTCGGCTAAAACCTAGGTGCGGATTGTTTCAATTTTTTCCTAAGGAAAGTAGGTTCTACAGCAAATCCCAAACCTAAATCTACGAATAAATGAGTATGAATGGCAGAAAATCTGAAAAACAGAAAAGCAAACAACGAAGTCTCAAAATCAGGAGAAGGTGGAAGACCAAGAACAAGAGGTGCAATAGTACGAGTATTCATGTGCAAAATCAAGAAATGATTCGCATATTAATGAAAAGCAGAGCAATAGAAGCAAGAAATACCAGAAACGATCAAAGAACTGGGAAAAGAAGGGAACAGGGGCTTACCAGAAAAGTTGAAGCCGGGATGAGTTCTGCCGAGGTCAGACGATGGAAGCAACAGAGTCGAGAGCTTCACGGAAATGGCAAATGGAGGCAGTTGCAGGGCTTCGAGCAAGAGAAATGGCAGATTCGGAGGAGGAAGGAGCTTTGGAGAAGAAAGGGCTGAAGAGAGAGAGAGAAAACAAAAGGTTCGAATGCAAAAGTGAAAGAAGGAGAGAGAAACGAATTGTTTTGTTAAAAGTTGAAAGGGCGGCAAAACTGCAATAATGACGCCTAGGGCAACGCAGGCGTCAGACGGCGCTGCAGTGAAAAGACGGCTCGTGGGCGCGTCAGCAACACGGTCCACTGAAAATGAAACGCGTCATCGGAACGATTGAGAAGTGATGCATGACAGCTCATGCGCGAATGGGAATCGATTGGAGTTTAACGAAGCCATGTCGGCCTGAAGTAAATGATCTCGGCTGGAAGTTCTTAAGCCGAGGTACGAGAAAGAAGTTCAATGTAAGTTCCATCACCTCAGTTGCCGAGGTAATAGAACTTAGGGGGCAGTTGTGGGGATATATTTCTGGGACTCAACACGTGGCAAGGGGATGCCGACATGTCACCCGGGGTGCTATGTGTAACAGTAAGATTCTTGCCAAGGAACTCTACTATTTTCCGAGGTAAACTCAGGAGACATCTCAATCTGGGCTAAAGGCCTCGAACCTCGGCTTAGCATACAAAGGCCGAACTACCCGCAGAAGAGTAAGCCGAGGTTTATATTATTAAATATTATCTTGGTTAGGTGGATGTCCAGCCTAGTGGAGAAAACCGTGAGGCCATCATTTCACCAACAAGCTGGCCTTGAGGCCATGCGAAATAGCCACGAGGCCATAGGCGGCCATGTGCAGAAAGAATGTGCTTTTACCTGAAAAGCTGCCAAAAGTGCTTTGGTGGGCTGGCAAGGCAGCTCAAAAGCTGTGAGCTTCCCCATCTCTATTCCGATGTATATATAGAGATGGAGGACGAGATATAGAGGGGGGATTAAGAGGGAATTCATTCTGAAGAGAGCATATACAACTACGAGCCAATTGTAACATTTACAATTATATACTCAGAAAGTGAGAGTTACTGAGAGCAAAACTGTAATTCTTGTTATTACTCATAGTGAAACACCTCGGCGCACCCGTGGACGTAGGCAATTATTGCCGAACCACGTAAATCCTTCTTGTCTTTGTGTTATTGCTTGTTCCATCTATTCTGCCTGTGCTACTACTGCTGACTCACTAAGATAGGCAGTGTGGCCGAGAAAAATAACCCACACAGGTACAAATAATTTCTTAAGACCAGTTCATACCAGATTTAGCCCCAGTTTTAATTGGGTTCCACTAGTAGATGGTGAAATTAGTTTCTGAATTAATCGGTTTATTGAGCGGGACACTGAGTTATTAGAGAGAGAGAGAGAGAGAGAGAGAGAGAGAGTTACAGATACAAAAACACTTACTAATCGATTCGGAGGGGGAGATTCAGGCGGCATTTTCTTCAAGCCCAATATAAATTTCTGGGTTCTTTCTCAATGATTATCAAACTCCTCCGCTATATCAATGAAATTCAAACTGAAAGTCGATACTCTGAGACTTGAAGATGATTCTACTCTGTATTTTCTCTCTGAAAAATCCAAATTCTTCGACTAAAATAACTTAAACAACATTCGAAAGAAGCGAAATAAAAAGATTCCTATGACTCACAATGGAATATCATGGATACATATTGCACAGAGAGAGAGAGAGAGAGAGAGAGAGAGAGAGAGAAGATACGAATGGGCGGAGAAGGAGGGAGTTCAAATAGAGAGAATAAGAACAGAAGTCAATTTGTCAAAGCGTCAAGCAGATGGATGAGATCAATTGGCTCCCATGGTTTTTACTCACTGTGTTGTGGCTATACTAAAAGAAAAGGTCGCTGCTATCTCCTACCGACATCTGGCATTTTACAAAATCGCCATATTCTTTAATTACGAAATTACCCCTCCATGTCCACAAATGTGGAATATCTTCTCCGATTCTTTTGGGAGTCTTTGTTGGGAAATTCCATGGCACACATTTGTATGATATGCTTCAGTTACGTGTTTTTTTTTTTTTTTTTTTTTTTTAATTTTTAATTATAATTTATTGTAATGTTAATAATGATATGGTTTTTGTTATGATTTAGAATATATTTAGTTATATATGTGGTGTTCGATTTTTTTTTTTTTAAACATTGTGGTGTTCGATTATAACTATTTTTTTTTTTAGTTATCTCTCAAAAAGAATCTCTAGCTATGATATTTGTGATAAATAACACTACAAATATCATTAACTTGTAGAATGGTGTGTATCATACGATGATCCTTGTTTTTTTTACTTGATTATAGTAGAGATTAGGAGGGGGAAAAATACATGTGGAATTTGATTTTCTTCATTAAGTTGTGTTTCAATTATGAATTTAGGTAGAAACTTGAAAAGTAAAAGGAAAAAAAAATGATGAAATATAAATAAAATATAATTTCATTTCACACACTTTTTATCCACTTTTTTTTTTTTTTTCCTTTCTAATCTCTGTCCAAATCAACTATTCAAAACACAATAGTATTTTTTTATCTTTGGATGATGGTAACTTATTCATGAACATGTATAATAGATTGGTGAATAAATGAACAAAAGTTATTCTTTCAAGTAAATAATTTTTTTTTTATGAAAAAGCACGAGACACATTTGAAAATAAATTGTCAATTTAAAAACGTTCTTTTATAACTTGATATTTAAGTGAAAGTAAAATTACCAAAATCACTTTTAGATATTTAAAAACATTCTCATTTGTTTTCGTACAAAATGGAATTGATTCAAAATTTAATTTTGCATCAAGCATCATTTCTTTTCTTCTTAATTAAATCAATTTTATTTTCATGTTTTTCAAGAAAATATAAAACTATATTGTGTTGCACCACAAAATGAGAAGAGAGACCAGAGTAAAACAGGGGGGGGGGGGGGGGGGGGGGGGGGGGGGTGTCCGTCTCATTGGGAAAACTCCTTTCTAGGACGGGGATTACCATTTTTAAAGGTCGATTAAACTTTTGGATTTTAATGAAAGCGACATAAAGGTCGCTTTTGACTTTGCTTTCGTGAACACGAAACATTTTCTAATTTCAAAAGCATTGAACATTCAAACTCTTTCTTTCTATCATTGCTTGCTAGTTAGTTTGAATTTTGAGGGATGCCTCGGCCAGGATTCACACCCACGACAACAGCTGTAATAATTTTATATGTAAAACTTTGTCTTTTCTAAATTAAATAAACAAATTGTAAGGACTCCAAAGTACTATTTTGGAAAGACGTCCGAGTAGTAAGATTGCAAATATCACAAGGCTATGTTCTTTAGTAGTTATTGTGATGCAATTGGGTTGGGCTATTGTCAAATTTATAATTGAAGTAAACGAAACAAATTGATCATTCTTCAGAATCCAACCAACCTAATTAGAGTAAATTAGGATTGGAATCACGGTTCCCTCATAATTTAAAATTTGGGTAAATTATATTAAAAAAATTTGATATTTCGAACAAATACACCGAGTCACATAATTTGTTATGGGTTTTTTAAAATTTTAATTCACATAATATTTTGTCCACTTTTTAGTCAATAATTCATTAATCATAAGGATAAAAAAAAATATTACTATTATCTCTTTTAAAAAAAATTATTGAAAAAACCAATTTCAAAAACTATTTAAAAAACCCAAAAACAATGTGTCATTTTAAAAAGAGAATTGGTTCAATTCTCGAATTTTTTAAGCCTAGTTCGCCCACACCTCATGTGAACAATAGCTTGAATAAGATTAAAATGTAGGGTAGTAGTTATTCCTCAAGTTGTATCCTTTTTGGTTTGGTTCGAGCTTGGTGGCTTTGGGCTGAGGCTGAGGCTTATGACCTACCAACAGCATGACAATTTTCACACTCAAACGAAGTAACACTACATGCAGTGTGCTCCTCAAATAGTTGTATTTTAGTACAAAATGGATCAAGTTGGTCATGATACTTGCTTTTCCCCCTTGTCAAAATGAGGGGCCAACTTGGGCAACCTCTATTTTGACCCAAACCAGACATGAAATGTAGCTACCTATCATTTTGGCAATTACATACCACCGTAGATGCATCATATGACTTAATTCATACATACATGTTAGGTGGAGAAATTACCAATTACTTATGGAAGGGGCAAGAATAAAAATATAAATCAAACTTTTCTCCGCTCTAGAGGGTCCAATTGGAGGGCTGTAGACCCATCCAAAATTTATCAAAATTAGGTGGATCAGACATTAAAAGTCATATGATTTGATTATATTTGTCTCAAAAAATGAACGACTAATATGATTTTGAGAATAGATCGTGTGTTTTCTTAAGATAGTTTGATTCAATTAGACCAACTGGTTATTTTTACATGAATTGTTTACGCAGTAGGTCTTTTAAAATAAACTATTTGAATCACCAAAATAGACCCTAGTTGGATCTACTTCCCCCTCAATTGCACTCTCCTGTCCAACTAGGTAGAAGTTTTATCTTAATAATGTGTTTAGATTATAGATTTGAATAGAAATTTAAAAATAAAAAATAAACTATTTGAATCACCAAAATAGACCCTAGTTCGATCTACTTCCCCCTCAATTGCACTCTCCTGTCCAACTAGGTAGAAGTTTTATCTTAATAATGTGTTTAGATTATAGATTTGAATAGAAATTTAAAAATAAAAAATAAACTATTTGAATCACCAAAATAGACCCTAGTTGGATCTACTTCCCCCTCAATTGCACTCTCCTGTCCAACTAGGTAGAAGTTTTATCTTAATAATGTGTTTAGATTATAGATTTGAATAGAAATTTAAAAATAAAAAATAAAAATAAAAAAAAGTTCAAAGAAATTGTTAAAAAAAATTAACTTCCATTTTTTTTTTCTTTTTTCTCTTTTTAAATCTCTGTCAAACTCATGATGTAAACACATTCTATTATGATCAAACTTGAGGATGAGGGAATTCATATGTAGCAAAACAATAGGAATAAAAATTTGGAGTGATTCTATTTACAAATTACACCCAAAAAAATAATTTAGTACATTGAACTAAAATTTTAAAATTTTAATTTCTATTATATACTTTAATACAAATTTACTGATAAAAACAACATATATTAAATCTTAAAATAAAATACTATTTGTTTTTTTATGATACACTATAATAACTTATACATATTGTTCATATTCAAATCACTTCATCTTCTTTTCTAAATTTCAATTATTTTTTTTTCTTTTTTTTCTTTCTCACTCCAAAATTTCAAGCCACTCCATCCAAACTTACCATTATTATCATATAATTGTTTGTTATTGTAGCACTTCTTCTTCCTCAACTGAACCGTCCTTGGTGGTCTGAAAACTTTTTCCACCAGCCGCACAATCTCAAAACTGGTGGGTCGGTTGGATTATTTCGGCACTATCAACTCAATGAATTTGGTCGAGCTACTGTACACTCTTGCCCTATGTATAATCAAATCTATTATATAAAGAAAATGATCTTTTTAACCCACAAATCTTATGAGAGCTCCATTATTTTAATCCTAATTTCTTAATTTTTTAATTTAAAAAAATAAAGAGAAAAACTTTTCCGTATTACCCCCAAACCCTATTACTCATTACTACATACTAACCTAAAACCTACCACATCGGCCACTGTTTCTTAATTTTCTAATTTAAAAAAAGAAAAAAAAAAAAACTTTTCCGTATTGCCCTAAACCCTATTACCCATTACTATCTACTAACCAAAACCAGTGGTGCTAGAGACCACTAATTTAGTGGCTCTAAACCCACCACTAATGAGGTGGCAAGCAAAAAAAAAAAAAAAAATACATACTGTGACAGTGGATGGGATCCACTGTCACATCATTAATGGTAGCTCTAATTAGAGCTCCCACTCATTTTCCAACCAAAACCCTACCACATCAGCCGCAACAGCCTTCCAACCTAAAGAAAAAATTTCCTTCCTATCACATCAATGTAAAATAAAAATTTGGGCGAGAGATAGAATTCTTTTATTTATTTTTTTTGATACTCCGGAAAGGAGAGAGAGAGAGAGAGTTCACATAAAGTTGGAGTCTTCCTATCACAGCAACTGCAGCCTTGGGACAGAATTTTGGAAGAAAAACATTTTAAAGTATGTGAGTAAATTATTTATTTTTTAATATAGTGATAATATTTTTAAATTGATTAAGAATGATTGTATTCATTCGATTCACATAAAATATTAATTATTGATGATGATTGAATTGTATTTTGTGATTGTGATTAAAACTTTGTTTGTTTTTCAATATTTTATTTTTAATCTATGTTTTTTGGGGAAAAAAAATTTAGATTGTATACATTAGTTTCACATAAAGTACGTACTATTGATGATAATAATTAGATTATTTTTTGTAATTGGGTTTATTAACTCACTGTATTTTTCAAAAAAAAATGATTGTGCTTAATTTGTGATTGGGTTTTTCACTCACTATGTTTTTTTGATAAAAAAAAAATTTGTATTTTTTTAATTATCAAGTGACTTCATTGCTTTCTTTTTATGAGGAAAAATGTGATTGTGTTTTTTTACACTCCATTTAATATGTGTTTTTTGAAGGAAAAAAAATAGATTGTATTCATATTTTTTGAATACCACTATAAGACCAATAGGGGTTGGTCCAAGTGGAAAGGGACTTGGGTCGCTTAAGCAAAGGTATCGAGTTCGAGCCTTTGTGAATGCAGCAAACCCCCTTGGGAGAGGACCCCGCATATGCGCCCGACAGCTTCCTCGGCGAATTAGTCCTGGGTCCAAAAAAACCTGGGGATACCGTGGGAGACCTAAAAAGAATACCATTATAAGAAATAACAGTTTTGGTGACTAAAATATTGGTCGCTAAAAGTCCTATATTTGGTCGCCAAAACGATTTAGCGACTAAAATTTTTGTCGCCAAGTTCGTAACGTATGCCTTGTCGGCGATAGTATTGGTGAGTAAACTTTTTTTTGTCATCGAAAGTGAAACATTTGGCTACTAAATTTTGTTTAGTTGGCAAATGTAATCTTTTCGCGACTAAAACATTGGTCGCCGAAAGGACACGTTTGGCTACTAAACATTGGTTAGTCGGCAAAGGTGATATTTTAGCTACTAACTATTTGGTCGCTAAAACCCATTTCGTTCTATTTTTGCTACTAAATTATTAGTCGTCAAACCATTTGCTTACATATTTGGCTATCAAAATATTTAGTCGCCAAATACTATATTAATTTATTTTTTTTTAATAAAATTTTCTAAACCACCTATATCCATTAATACTGAATATTTAGTCACCAAATACTATATTATCAACCATTCGACAACGTCCACACATTTCACTTCCAGCCATCCAAAAAATTAATATTGAACATTCAATTCTAAATGTAATACAAATTCCATAGATACCAAGTATAATCCAACCTTAATAAGTTAATTTCATACATAATATAGGATTAACCAAATTTAATATCCAAAAGGAAATCTGTACCATACCAAAAATTTAATATGTACTACCCCAAAAATTAATTTGTACCACGTCCAATGCTAATATCTACCGAGCCAAATTTTAGATATTTACCAAGCTTAAAAAGTAATTTGTATGAACCATTATATATACAAACAGAGGTATAAAAACAATGGCCTTCCATACTTGTCAAAAAAAGTCATATCCACATTTGGATGTCAAAAGCCATCTGTAAAAATAAAATTAATCATTAGTATTGACTAAATATTGGCCAATTTAAAATTATAAAAAAAAAATATAAAACTCGAACTTAATTAATCTTTTCAAATTAATCATTAGCAGCAAAAGTGGGTGTTTGCACAAATCAATCACTATATGAAAAAAAGAAGGCCAAGTGTGCTACGAAAGAGCACACCTTACATTTATAAACTAGTACAGAACATCAAATAAGAAAGAGCACACCCCCTACAAATGAATCCATCTTACAATCATGTTAAAGCTTACTAATACTCTGGAGTCCATATGATATTCTTATAATTTCACTAAGTGGCTGTCAAATGATTCATTAATGTATGACCAACGTTAACACGTACTTTCAAACAAAAAAATTCAATAGCAAAATTATATAATTTGAAATAGATTTATGCATTTCAAACAGATTTAGAAATGGATGTATGATGACTTTCAGCAATTTCCATTTACCTCTCCCTCTCTCGCTCCCTTTCCCTAGCCAAATCCATGACCTAAACATACCATGAAGAAAATCCCAAAAGCATCCCATCTCAAAATGTAAGAAAAGAGACTAAAACCTGCTTTACAATCCAGATTGGCAAACAAGATAGCTATGATTTTAAAAAAACAAAAAAAAATAGTTGGCTTCTTCAATCAACCTTAGTAATAGAACAGAGGAAAAGAATCACTTAATAGACTAGAAAGTTTATAAAATCAGCTTCTGAGTTATTATGGACTACAAACAGTTGGGATATATGAACAAAACAAAAAGGGAAATAGGAATATTAATGTCCTACATGTACATATAACATTTGTTGTATAATCTATGTAGAAGGTGAAAAAAAATGCTGAAATTATATAGTGATATATAATAGTTCTCAAACAAAACGACTTAGGAAAAAGATTTAGCAAGTCAGTCCTTTCCAACAATGCACATTCTAAAATGATATAAAACTAAAAAACAGAAAAGTAATTAAAACACATAAAATGATATGAAGCAATGTGACACCCCGAATCTACACTATTGGTTGCAGTCAAGGGAAAGTCACTAATGAGTCCTATGGTCAATAACCAAGTAAGATCCCAGATCGTCGGAGGAGCCAAATTAGCCTCCCTTCTAAGTCCAGCTTTCTTAGGCAGCGCACTACCTTTTTGACAGATCTTAAGAGGTATTAACACAAGGTCTCATAAGCAACGTTAGGGGTTATATTGGTGTTAGAATATATGTACATAATAATCACGAATATCCTTAATTACAAAAGCTCATTCCATTACATTACATCCCAAAAGAAAATTTAAATCTTCATATGAGCCTTACAAAATATCAAAAGGGAAATTTCTAACTTTTCTAAGATAGCCAAAAGTCTTTGAAGGTTTCCGGCTCGTCGTCCCTGGCTATAAGCTCCTCTTCGGCACCTGGCATGATACGCCGTGAGCTTTGAATGCCCAGTAAACGCACACACACACACCCCGTCCCTTTTTCCCAGTCCAATACACAATCACAAATATGACAACAAGTAATGAAGCATGATATTTAACTAAACAACAAAGGGTTACAAAGTTAGACGTTAGTAAACAAGAAATCCCTCAAAGAGATTTTGTCCACCCAACCACAAGAATCGGATGCAGATTATTCAGTATGCCCCCTCTTTTGCTGCTTTGTTGCAGACCTTACCTTGGATGCCTACCAACAGTTATGTACCGCGTAGCGCCAACCATAGGGCCTCAACAGAAATGGTAATAACGGGTCTTGCCCAAATCCCTCCTTACACCAAATACCTAGGGTCCGAATACAACCGCTTCGTTCAAGGGTTCCGAAAAACCATTTACGTAAGACTTTAACTTCCACATAGGGAACACATCCCAACAATCCATACATAACACATTATCATCTCTTCATTATTCAAGTGATCGAAAACCCAACACCATCCCAATTAAGTTTCCCGTTGAGTTAAATGCTTTGAATTAAGGTTAAACCAACTTAACAAGATAGTAATATCCACGTAAGCACGTATCATTAAAATGAAGAAGATAAGAAACATAACCATAACACATGCGATATCATATCAAGACATGATCATAAACTAACAAGCATATTCATGAACACAAGAGCATAAAACACCCATGCAAAACTAAATTTCCAGATTCAATACCATTTAAAGATTAAAATAAAAAGGGCTATTTTAGATTTTTACCGAACCTGGCCTTCATATGGTTCGTAGAGAATTTAATCTAGTTTCCAGAACATATTTCGGAAATGGGATAGCTTTTCTAGATTTTTAGTTATTTAAAAAACACTCCAGCGCTGTCCAGATTCGTCGACCGTTGCGAAAATTTGATTTTCTTACAAACCGGTCACTTTTTTTCAATGAAACCAATTTTCCTTGAAAACTAACTTCTTAAGGAAGATTTTGGCATAAAAATGAGGTCCATAATATTTTTCTACATTTTTCTAAATTTTTTGAAAATTGGCTGTAAAAACAGATTTTTAATGCACAATACTAAAAAACAAGAGGATTTGTGAGAAGGGAGATCCACTAAGGGAAATTTTTCTTCATTTATTTTGTGTGATGAAAACATGCTAAAAAATAGATATTAGACTCAGAAATTTATCTTGAAGGTGTGCCTTTGGAAAGTTTGAGAGATTGATATGAAAAAGATAGTTTTATACCGATTAAGGGAAATTACAAGAAGAGTAGAATCATGGCTCAACTCTTTTCATTTTTAACACAAGGAAATCATTAAAACACATCTGAAAACAATGTTTAGAACCCTTAAGAGCATGTATTTGAAAAACAAAAATGAGAAAGAGAGTTGTGTTGTTGCTTACTTGCTAGGCTAGGCCAAGTTGAACAAGATTGCTCTCCTCTTCCTTCCTCTCCCTCTCAAGACTCTTCTCTTGCTCTCCTTCCTCTCCTCTAGGCCGAATGTAGGTGTGTGTGTGTTGTTTGTGTATGCTATGCTAAGTGGGTGGTTGTATTTATAGGCAAATTTGGTATGAAAAGACACAAAGGCCCATTAGTTGGAATTGGATTGAAAATTTTGGATTTACTTAGAGTCTAATGGAATAGGGAGTGATTAGGGGACTTAATTATGTTATTAGACATGATTTAGTTAGTCTTTAGTTGGAATGGAACTAGGTTGGGGACACAATTCCTAGATTTAAGGGTACTTGGTACTTTGCTTCTAGATTGTCATGATTACAAGCCTTAAAAATTGGTCCCTCACATTCTCCTAGGTTGGCCGGCCATGGGGAAGGGAAATGGGGTATATTTTATTCAATATATGAGTACTATGGATATATTCCCAATGTATATATAGATCCACAAATTGATTTGGTGGTACTATAGTATAAAAAGTACATGTACTAGTTTGGGGCAAATCTTGAAATTAATAAAAGAAATGAGGGCTTAGAATTAAACTCATGTATTGGAACCTTATTTATGTAGAATTAAATTAAATTAGGCTAAGGAACCTAATTCGGCTAGGATATTCCAATAAAAATTAAAAATGCTAACCGGCAAGATTCGAAATAATTTAAGAAACTGAGGGACTTTTAAGGAAATAATTCAAACGTATGGGTTTTTAAAGAAAATACATTTTTCAGGGGCTTCACAACCTATCCCCCTTAAAACAATTTCATCCCCGAAATTCAACTATATACTGCCTTCGAAAAGTTCGGGGTAGTTTGCCTTCACCCAATCCTGGCGTTCCCAAGTAGATTCCTCAATTCCCCGATGATGCCAAAGCACTTTTACTAAGTGAACCGTTTTGCCTCTAAGGTTCTTCTCTCGACTATCTTGTATCGCTACCGGTCCTTCTTCAAAGGTAACATCTTTGTCAAGACTGATTTCTTCCCATTTGAGGACGTGTGACAGGTCGGCGATATATTTCCTCAACATAAATACATGGAAGACGTTGTGTATCCCTGCCAACTGCGAGGGTAGAGCTAGTCTGTATGCCACTTCACCCACCCTTTCCAATACCTCAAAAGGCCCAATATATCATGGTGATAGCTTCCCCTTTCTTCCAAAACGTACGATTCCACGCCTAGGTTGCTGTAGACACCGCATTTTGACCGACCTTAAGACCTAGACGTCATCAATTGAGCACTCGGTGATTGTGCATGTTGTGCTCGTTTCGAGGTTTCGGAGTTTTGGCCGAGTGCCTTGCCTCCGGGCCTTTGAACTCTTTGTGTTTCGGCTCGGTTTGCGGACCAAGCCTTGTTTTCCTTGCCTGAGGGAAGGAGAGGTCTTGTAAACCCCCTCTTGTGGTTTTAGACCACTTTTCGTGGTCGTAGACCACTTTCCCCGCTTGGAGACTAATTTCCGGTTTTCGGAGCCTTTAACCGCACGCCTTGTCTCGGGACCGCTTAACGTTCTCCGTTTGGCATGGTTTTTGAACCACACCTTGTTTCCTTGGCCTGGAGGGCCACTGTGGTTTGGGAGACCACTTTTGTGGTCGTGAACCACTTTTGGTGCTTGTCAGCTAGTTTTCGAGGCTCCCGGCTGCGCGCTTTGCCTCCCGAACTTTTGTCTTGCATCTGTTTTGGTTTGTTTTTGGTACAAACCTTGCTTTCCTTGTTTGGAAGGTGGTATAAGGGTGGGGGACCAGTTCTTCCCCTTGGAGACCACTTTTCTTCCCGCCAACCAGTTTTCTGGTCAGGAAACTGGTTTTCTTGGTCTTTGGACCATCTTTTCTGGTCGGCCACCACACCTTTTGCTTGTTTTCATGCTGCTGACCATCTCCCACCATGGCCGACCAGTTGTCTTCTTGGAAGACCACTTAAAGTGGTCGACCGACCACTTAAAGTAGCTGGCCAACCACTTCAAGTGGTCGGCTGCTTTTTGTCACCTTTTTGGAGATATTTTTGGCCAGCTGGCACGCTGGAGAGCACAAGAACCATCCTCCATACCTTAGCTTCTTCAAGAAGCTTGTGCTTTTGCTCTCTATAACAGGGAGGCTTCCCCTCCCTCCTCCAGGTTCTGCTTTTTGGGTGAGAGAGTGATAGATACATCTTTATCTCTATATCTCTCTCTTTGCTTCATTTTTGTGCCTTAAAGTGTCATTTTGTCTCACTTTTGTACACAAACACACACTCAAACACCATACTCTTGGAGCTGAGGTCCCTTGAAGTTGTTTTTGGAGTTCTTGGACTGGTTTGAACTTAAAGAAGTTGCTGGAGTTGCAGCTTTGAAGGTGGTCTTCAAGGGTGAGCTTTTAACCTTTTAAACCCCCATTTTTGCTTAAGCTTTTAGCCCTACTTGCATGCTGTTTTAAGCTTCACTCTTAACTATAAAAAGTTTTTAATTTTGGTGCTTAAGATCTTTGTTTAAGGTCACTTTTGTATTTGGGGTCGTTTACCCCCTCTTAGACCTTGTTTGGCCTTGCTTTTGTGCCTTCTTTGTGAGCTTTTGGGATCACCTTGTTTTGGCCTTCTCACCACTGAAATTTTTTGAGGTCCCAAAAAGGAGAGGGTCATCCCCTCTCCTTGTGTCTTCAATACTTGTCTTGAATGCCTCATGTGTGAGCATGTTTGTTAAGTTTATGTTGGCCATATCTTAGCTTGTATGTGGGCTTATTTTGCTGAGGCATACCATTGTTTTTACTTGGTTTGGTCACTCCATGCATGGTTTATACACTTGTAGTGCAAATCTCATAAACTAGCTTTGTATGCTTCATGAAGTAGCATGTCATTCTAGCTTGCCTTGAGTCCATTTCAGCATGTTTTTGATGATGTTTTGCCATGTCATACCTCTGTTAGGGTTTGGTTTGGTCACCTCTTGCATGCTCCATGCACTTGTAGTGTATTTCCATGAATTAGCCTAACATGCATCATGCTTTAACATGTCATTCTAGCATGCTTTTGGCTTAACTTCAAGAAGCTTTTGTCCATGTTTTAGCATGCTCTAGCTCTGATTTGTGTTGTTTTGGTCATGCATGCCATGCTTTGTATAGCTATAGTGCATTCTAGCTTGTTAGCTTTGTGTGTCAAGTCCACTAGCATGCTTTACTTGGCCTATTTGAATGATTTGGCATCATTTCACATGTGATTTCAGTCCATGTTTCATGCTTATTCACTTGCATTTATCACTCATTCATTGCGTTGGAGAGTTTGCCCCTTTATGCCTTAACATGAATCATTGCGTATGCCTTCATGCCTTAGCTTGCGAGCCATCATTTCAATGTGTTTTGGGGGTTATCTTGCCATGATATAACTCTGATTTTTGTTGGTTAAGTCATCCCATGCTTGGTCTTAATAGGTGTAGTGTAATCCACCTTATTTGCCTTGTATGCATCATGCCTTATGCCCTTCATGCTAGCTTGTTTTGGCTTCCTTCCATGCATGTTTTAGTATCATTTTGGCATGTTCTAAGACTATTTTGGGTTGCCTTTGCCATATCCTTCATGCTTTGTATAGCTGTAGTACAATTGGCCTTGCTAACTTTGTGTTTTGTTGACTCATGCATGCTATCTTTGAGCTATTTAGATGATTTAGCATCATTTAATACTTCATTTCAGAGCTTATAGCATTGCCATGTTCCCACTTCTTTTATGCTTTGAATGCCTTTAAGTGTTGTGCATTTATTGCCTTGTTTATGGCCTAGTGTGTATGCTTGCATGCCTAAGCCTTTGAGCCTCCATCTTAGCATGCTTTGATCCATGTTTTGACCTACTTGAGCTCTGTTTGTGGTTGGTTCATGCATATGTGCCATGTATTGCATTTCTCCTTTGTAGTCCTCTTTGCTAGCTTTCATGCTTTAGGACCTTTGCATGCTATACTTGTGTTTGTTTGAATGATTTGGCATCATTTCTTACTTAATTTCAGTGCATTTAGTGTTGTTACACTTCCGCATTTATCACTCCTTGAGCCCTTTTAAGGGTTGTGCTCTTAGGCCTACTTGGTTGGCCAATGCATTGTGCATGCATGCTTTGTATTTTGTGCCTTTATTTTGGTGTTATGGCCACTGATTTGGGCATGGCTGAGGTCTACCCACTTTCGGTTTAAGTCCATTGAGCATTGTGTATGCCATGTTGCATCGCATCGTGCATGTTATGTTATTGTTTGCATTGCGCATGCCATACTCTTGATTTGCATTGAGTATGCCATGATCATATCGCATTGAGTATGCTAGTTGACATTCGCATTGTGTATGCTAGTTGCATTGTATCATATTGTTGCATGCTTATGTTGTCTTGCATTGAGTATGCATGCATTAGCATTGTGCATGTCATTAGCCTTGTTAGGTTGTTCATGTTGCATTGCATGGTTGCATGCTCAAGTCATATCGCATATTTGCATGCTTGTGTTGCATTGCATTTTCGCATATTCCATGTTACATAGCATTGTGCATGCCATGTTATGTGTTGCATTTTGTTGGAATAGATGTTAGTCCAAACACGAGAAACAAGGGGCGTTTCATACTTAAAGTGATGAAACGTGCCTCAATTCTCGGTCGCCGACGCTCTTGATCATACATGATAGAGTTCTAGGCCTTATGTGTTTACTTGTGCATTCATTTTCATATTGAATTGTGCAACTTCGCCTCTCGGCCATCATGCATCGAGATGCGTGATTGGTGGCCTGAGGGTCGAGAACCACACCCCCTTGAGCTTATGAAATGATAGGGAGGGTAGTTGTGCACACATACCTTGCAAATACATTGCTATGCCCTTTCTTACTCTCTGTTGCAGCAAACTGGAGGAATGCAGCAACAACTGGTCGGCCAGCCAGAAAAACTAGCTGGCCGACCACTTTTTCTGGTTTGCAGTAGCAAAAAGTGGTCGGCAGGTGGCTGCAAACACCAACAACTGCTTGGCCACCCTCCCACAGGTCCCCAAGTTGAGTTAGAAGCTTTCTGGAGCTTGGTGCAAGTTTCTGAGAGCATTTGCAAATAGAGGCAAATCGGGGCATCGCGACGGATTTCCGAATGAGGCGACCGGGCATGCATGCGTTCTTCTCCCTCTGAGGACCATTGTTTTATTGCTTTACTTAGCTAATGTGATTAGCTAGTTTACGCTTTGGTTTGTACCTAATTAGTTAATGCGTTAACTATTCAATTTGTTTTGTAATAGTTAGTTAACTAGGATTAGTTAATTAGCTTCGTTGTGATGTGATAATTAGTTTAATTAGCTTAGATTAGCTAGTTAGCTCTTTATTCGGACCCTCCGTCGAGAGGGCCAACTATTGTAATAAGCGTGTGCGTGTGTGATGCATGTCTTCCAACCCCTATTTCTTTCTCCCTTTTACTTAACCGTTTACGATGGTTAGTTTTAGGGCATATTTCATTTAGCATACCTTATGCTTGCATGCGTGCATCTATTCATCTGTTTTGCATGCACCGGGCTCGGCGCATCATACAAACCAGCATTGTATTTTCAATACACTTACTTGAATACGTGTTCAAACAGCATGTTATCGAATTGCATTTCACATGACATTCTAGATAGCCGAGCCTATCTAAGTTGCATTTTCGCATGTGTTGCATTGGCCATCTTAACATGGACTAGGGTCATGCATGATTTCTAACTAGTTCTTTGTTTTGGCTCGGAGTACACTGTGAGTATTTACGCTTTAGCATACTGCATGTGTGTTATTGATTGCCATGAAAGCATGCTTACCATGAGGCTAACTGCTTATTTGATATAACTGCCTGAATGCCCATGGGTGAAGGTTGGATTACTTGAATTGGAACAATTCATTGAATCTCGAATTTAGCCTACTTGCGAGTAGCAAACTTCAAACCATTTTCACAAACAAATATGCAATGTTTTGTTCCAAATTAGGCGATCTAGTCTATACTTGTATGCTATGCACATCACGTAGTAAGATTAGCTAATTAACCGGAATAAGAGCACACGTGTTTTCAAAAACAAAATATCATACTTAGTACAGGCCGATCTTTGATCGGGCGAGCGAGGGTGCTCATTGCATGACCTTCCCCTCTTGTACCTAAGTTCCCGAGCCGAGGCAACTTTGGTGATGACGGACACGTGGCCTTAGGCATGAGTCAAGGTTTCCTAAATTCCCCCAAAATAAAATATTTAGGTGGCGACTCTGTATTTGGCAAAGCAGTCCATGTTTGGCACTTCTTTATTAAAATCAGTTTTCCAAAACGATTTGCCGGATTTGGACTCTTTGGTGATTTATCAGTCTTACATTGCACTTTGTGAGATCAAATTAAGAACCGTGACATTGAGTCCGAACTGTAGTAGCTTAGAACAAAACGAGATTCGCGCCCCTCGTGCGCGCGGATATCGGAGAGTTCCCGGGGGCGCGTCTACAGTTGCACCTTTAGGAATACGTGGCTGCCTACTTCAAACATCAATGGCCTTCTCCTCCTATCTGCATAATTCTTTTGACGGTCTTGAGTAGTCTTTAACCGTTGTTGGATTTCACCTTCTCAGTAGTTTCTAGAACAAGTTCGGGTCCTATCAGATTTGCTTCACCCACTTCAGTCCAACAAATCAGCGATCTACAAGGTCGTCCATATGATGCTTCAAAAGGCGCCATACCAATGCTAGCTTGAAAGCTGTTGTTATAGGCGAATTCAATTAAAGGTAGGTGTCGTTCCCAACTTCCTTGAAAATTCATTGCACAAGATCTCAACATATCTTCGAGTGTCTGGATGGTGCGTTCCGATTGTCCATCCGTTTGCGGGTGAAAAGTGGTGCTAAAACATAACTCAGTACCCAGAGCTTCTTGCAGACTTCCCCAAAATCGGGAGGTGAACCGTGGATCACGATCTGACACAATAGATGCCGGAATTCCATGTAGTCGAAAAATTTCCCCAATGTAGAGCCTACACATAGACTCTAAAGTGTCGGTTATCTTATAGGGTAAGAAATGTGCTGATTTGGTGAGGCAATCCACTATTACCAATATAGCATCGCACCCTCTGGGTGTCTTAGGCAACTCTGTCACAAAGTCCATCGTCACGTACTCCCACTTCCATTCGACTATTGGTAGGGGTTGCAACATTCCTCCTGGTTTTTGATGTTCCGCCTTCACTTGTTGGCATGTTTGACATTTTGCTACAAATTTAGCCACATCCTTCTTCATTTCGTTCCACCAATACTGCCTCTTCAAATCTTGGTACATTTTAGTCCCTTCTGGATGCACTGCAAATACAGAGTGATGACATTCCTTAAGTACCTTTTCTCTAAGCAACTCGTTACTTGGTACAAACAATCTACCTTGATATCTTAAACTCCCATTGGGGTGAATTACCTAATCGAGCATTAGTTCTCCTGATTCCAGACGTCCCTTGATATAGGCTACTTCTTGATCATGCTTTTGGGCCTCCATGTTCTCACTTATCAACTTAGGCATCACCTTCTGTGCACCAAGGTATACCTTTGTATCTTGAGATTCTACTTGGATTCTAAATTCATTGAGTGTCTTAACCATATCCCATTCTTGGACGGAAATTTTAGCCATCATCCCTCTGCTCTTGCGACTTAGAGCATCTGCTACTACATTGGCTTTACCGGGATGATATGAGAGAGTGAATTGAAAATCCTCAAGATACTCCATCCATCGTCTCTGTCTTAAGTTAAGGTCCTTCTGTGTAAATAGATACTTCAAACTCTTGTGATCTATGAAAATCTCAAATTGTTCCCCATACAGATAATGTCGCCATTGCTTTAGGGCAAAAACTACGACCGCTAACTCCAAGTCATGTGTTGGGTAGTTACGCTCATGTGGTTTCAACTGCCTGGATCCATACGCGACTACCTTTCCATTTTGCATGAGCACACAACCTAACCCTTCCTTAGACACATCGCAATACACAGTGTACCCCACCTCTCGTTCTGGGATGGTTAAAATTGGCGCACTAGTTAATCTCTTCTTTAGCTCTTGGAAGGATTTTTCGCAAGCTTCGTCCCACTCATACTTTACTCTTTTTTGCGTCAAACGAGTCATTGGTCTAGCTAGTTTGGAGAAATCTTGGATGAACCTTCGGTAATAACCAGCCAATCCTAAGAAACTGCGGATTTCTAACACGATTTTCGGTTGTCTCCAATCTAAGACTGCTTCCACCTTGGTTGGATCCACCGCAATCCCATTCTCAGACACTACATGCCCTAAGAATTTCACTTCATTTAACCAGAACTCACATTTGCTTGCCTTGGCACATAACCGATTGTCCCTAAGAACTTGAAGGACAATCCTTAAATGTTGCTCATGCTATTCTTCAGACCTTGAATATAACAAGATGTCATCAATGAACACTACTACAAACTGGTCAAGATATGGTGTGAAAATCTTGTTCATTAGGCTCATGAATACTGCCAATGCGTTGGTTAGTCCGAAGGGCATTACTACAAACTCATAGTGACCATATCTGGTTCGAAAGATAGTTTTTGGTATATCCTCCTCCTTGACTCGTAATTGATGGTAACCTGACCTGCGATCGATCTTTGAATAGCACCTTGAGCCTCTAAGTTGATCAAAAAGGTCATCAATCCTTGGGAGTGGGTATCGGTTCTTAATCGTGACTCGATTGAGTTGACGACAATCGATGCATAGCCTTAACGACCCATCCTTCTTTTTAGCAAACAACACGGGTGCTCCCTATGGTGAAGTACTTGGCCTAATGAATCCTTTCTCGAGCAACTCCTGTAACGCCCTCAAAATAAACCCATAATATCATACGTTCAAGATACAGGAAAGAGATAGTATATTACAATCATCAGAGTATTCTTAGAAAATGTATTACATATAGACAATAAAAGTAATCGCCCTACGGGTTTACAACTTCCCAAGACAGCACTTGGTTGCAAAAAGAGAGTGCAAACTCTATACAAAGAACGCCCTTGGCTTGATAGACATGTAATACACAAAAAGATAAATAACAACAAATAAAGAGTCTTCAACTCCCAGAACCTCCCAAGCTATGTCCTTGGAGGTGGCATGACACCTGAACCTGAAAATGATGTCCCATATAGGTTGAACCACAGCCCAGTAGAAATATACTAAACCAAATATAAGTAATGACTAAAACAACAGCATTTGATAGATGGTTAACACTTATACACCAAATTATATCACAATACAGTTCCATGACAGTCATGCCCATGTTACAAATCATTTTTCGCTTCTTATTCGACTCTAAGTTTGAAAACAAGACTCAGAACTTGGCCAAACAATTTAATGAGATTATGACTCATCACTAAAATACTTTCGAAATTCATAATGGATACACATTTTGGTGCTGTATCAATAACACATAAAATCACTTCCATACTTCACAAATGATACACATTTTGGTACTATATCAATATATCATAGAAACACTTCTATACTTCACAAATGATACACATTGTAGTGATGTATCAATATCAAACAAAAATCCGATTTAGAGGTCCATCCCCCATCTTCCAATAAACCGTGGAGTACATCCCCCATCTCCTCCCACACACAAAACAATGTATATAAGCAAGTATCATATACAAATTCAATCAATCAATACAAAATTTGATGTATTATACTAACCGCTATATTCGATAGCATACTCAATTGATTAGTTCTAGTTTGCCTAATCATCATGCATTGTCTACAACAATCAAGACTATCTTCCACCGATAACCCAAAGCAGTTATTTCTAAACAGAAAATAAATGCACCAAATGGATAAAATATCAACATTTTTTCTAGGTGAGCGATAAATTAATCCAACTACATCCTTTAATCCCATAATTTCCCAATTCCAATATTCTCAATTCAATTTCTCATATCTCAAAATTAATTATACAAATTAATTTTACCAAACTAATTAGGGCATTACCCCATAATTCACATAACAACCCTAAGGTTCCATTTGCATCAATGATCCAACATATAATTCCATTTTCCTAACACATTACATACATAAGGGTTTTAAACTTGAAAACCCCTCTTTTGAAAATTACACAAGGACCCCAAACTTTCTCAAAATTACCAGACAACCCCCAACATATCAAAATGTCAAAATTTAAAGACAAAACTCATAAGATGGAGTAGGATATCTCTACCTCGAAGTTAGAGCTCAAACGGAGAAGAAGACCGAAAACCAACGTGCTCCAAATCCAAAAATTTTCATATTAAAACGAAGCCCTCAACCCACTCTATCTTTTATACAAAGAACTTAGGGTAGAAACACATAAGAAGGAGATGAAACCCTAGAGAGAAGATATGTAGAGAGAGAGGGAGAGTCGGTTCTAGGGTTTGATAGAGAAAGAGAGATGAAAAAGTGATGTTTAATCCACTGCTGCGATCTGATATAACACAGGCTCGCTCGAGCGAAGGATTGGTCGCTCGAGCGACCAGACACAAAGGACCCTCGCTCGAGCGAAAAAAGTCTTGCTCGAGCCAACAATTCGAAGCTTCAGGTCTGCAACCCAGAAGCACGCTCGAGCGACAGAATGCTCGCTCAAGCGAAGAAACTCAAAACATACACCTCGCTCGCTCAAGCGAAGGAAATCTCGCTCGAGCCAAGAAATGCAACTCTCAGGTCCAGAACCAGACGCAGACGCACGCTTGAGCGAAGGAACCCTGGCTCAAGCGAAGAAGCCAAAACACAGAGCTCGCTCGAGCGACAAAGTTCTCGCTCGAACGAAGGACCAAAATTCTAGGCAGTAACCATTTGCTCCTATTCACTCCCAACTTGTAACAATCCTGCCCATAACATCCTGTAGTTGTGTCTTTAATTCTCGTAGTTCTACTAGTGCCATGCAATACGGGGCCATGGATATTGGGGTAGTTCCAGGTTGAAGCTCAATACTAAAGTCTACCTCCCCGGTTGGTGGCAATCCCGGTAATTCTATGGGAAATACATCTGCATATTCACATACTACGCACGGAAGTTCTAATTCTTCTTGGCTCTCCTCATTTAAAATCAGACTTGCTATCCTACCCGCAAGTTGATCGCGCCACTACGTCCTACGTTTCGTTGAAGTCATGGAGTCTTGTCTATCCCCCTTAAACTGGAAACATGTTCCGTCAGGCGTGTGAGCTACCACTTTCCTCTGATGACAATCGATCACCGCTCAGTGAGCAGACAACCAGTCCATGCCCAAAATGATATCAAAGTTTGACATTTCCATGACACGAAGGTTGCAAGTTAAGTGTATGTTCGACATTCCTATTTTACAATCCTTACAGATCAATCCTATCCGAGCGCATCCTCCCATAGGTGACATTACATTTAAGGCAGTTTCTAAGGGTTCACCTACAAGTTGTAATGACTTAGCACAAGTAGAGGATATAAAAGAATGTGATGCACCAGTATCAAATAAAACATGCACCCAAGAATTGTATAACACTAAATTACCCTCAATTACAGATGGGTCCGTTTCTTCCTCTTGCAAGGCAAAGACTCTGCTAGTTGCCTTCTGGTTGCCACTGGTCCTGGCGTTCTAAGGTCCCTCACTCTTCTGGTGCTGCTGCCCGGTAGATCCTGTCTTGTTTGTCCAAGGCTTCTACCCACCTAATGCCTGGGCATTTGCTCCGGAACCTCCTCCTTAATATCCGGATGGAGGGAGTTTGGGGCATTCGCTCTTTTTGTGCCCCAATTGTTAGCAATGAAAGCACTGAAGTTGTCCTGCCGGCCTTGGCTGATAGCCTCCTTTTTGGATCTGTTGCTACGGTTGTTACCGTTGCTGTTGTGGTTGTGGTCTGGAGTAGGGCTTCGAGGCCATATTTCCTTTCTGGTTCCTCTGAGGTCCAATAGATGTCTGACTCCCTCTCCACTTGTTCCAAGTCTTCCTAACATCGGCTACTTCCCTTTCAGACTCTAATGTCGTTTCCAACACTTCGCCATATGAGTGGAGTCGTTGTGAGAGAACTCTTCCCCTGATTGTAAGGTCCAGCCCCCACTCGAACATCCTTGCTTTCTCTTCATCATTTGCTACATATCTAGTTGCGTAACGGGCTAACTCTTCAAATTTTGCAGTGTATTGGGTCACGGTCATATTCCCTTGCTCCAGGTTTTGGAATTTCTTGACTCGTTCTCGACGGACCGTACTTGGAAAGTATTTATTTAGGAACAGTTCCCTGAACTGGTTCCATGATAGGCTTGCTATGTCACGAGTATTCTTGATTAACTCCCACCAGTGGTCAGCCTCATCATCAAGCTCGAATACTACCAAAGCTATTCTATCAGCGGCTTCAGTTATGCCCATAGTGTCTAGCATTTTCTCTATCTGCCGACGCCAATTTTCAGCTACCTTTGGGTCCTGTACACCTGCGAACTTTGGGGGCCTCTGTTTTCGAAATTCAGAAAAGAGTCGAGTCCTCTCATTCTGCCGATTGTTCCTTAATTGCCCTAGTTCTTCCAGAATTTGATGACCTAGGTTATTAGGGATATTGGTCCCTGCGAGTACGGGTCCATGTTGATTTTTGGGACGGTTCCGTGCATTGTTGCTGGTTTTTGAATAGTCATTAGCTCACGTATCCACCATTCTGTTCATGGTACGTGGTGAGTTGGTTTCCAGTTTTAGAGAATCTTGCTACTTAGATTTGAAATGAAGGTTTAGTTTCCTTAGGGTGTACTAAAGCAAGTAACAATCAACAATATAGATCAACACATCATTCATATATTATAATAGGCATCATTACAAAAGGTCTCCTAAATCGGAGTTACATTCAAAGGGCATCTACGCATTACAAAGCTCAAGTTATCTTATTCTAAGGATCTCCATCAGCGGATCTTACAAAAGTCTAGTTTTACTATCCCTCGAACTAGTTCTCGTTTCCCGACCAATCAAAGTCTTCTTCTGGGTCTTCATCAGCAGAGTCAGTTGCTTGGCCCGGAGAGCGAGAGGTGTACACTGGTGAGGGGGGATTGTGTTCAGATGACACCTCTATAGGGTAGGCTTGGGTTGCCCCTTGCTGTTCGGGTGGTTGCTCCATACCTATTGGTTGATTGTTGCCTGGCCCCTGATAACAAGATTCGTAACTTTCAGCCTGCGTCGGTGGTTGGTGGAACGCTATGGTGGTCAAAGCTCGGTGTATCAAGGAGTCCATTCTCTAGTCATCTTGCTCCATTTGGATCGTCTTCTTTACTGCCCGACTTAAAAATTGTAGGCGGCGCCGTACCAAGGACCTCTTCTGCTCCCTCGTATAGCAGGAGTACTCTGTTTCCACCTTCCGTATCTCTGTTATGATCATTTCTTCAGCAGCGATCGCACAGCGTCGGCAACTAAAGTAGGGGCTGACAGACATGGCCCTCCTTCCCTGCATACAGAAAGTACCCCACCAGTTGAGACTAACGCCGGGTCTTGGGTGGCCTCCCGATGACATCCTAAGGTGGAAAAAGATTTTTATTTGTTAGTCTCCTTTAAATATAATAGTGTGATAATACAATAACGTAAAGGGGTAAAGGATTCTAGAGTAGCATATTGGGTTGCACGGGCTAAGGGTTGAACCTAGGCTCTGATACCAAATTGTGACGCCCCAAATCTACACTATTGATTGCAGTCAAGGGAAAGTCACTAATGAGTCCTATGGTCAATAACCAAGTAAGATCCCACATCGCCGAAGGAGCCAAATTAGCCTCCCTTCTAAGTCCAGCTTTCTTAGGCAGCGCACTACCTTTTTGACAGATCTTAAGAGGTATTGACACAAGGTCTCATAAGCAACGTTAGGGGTTATATTGGTGTTAGAATATATATACATAATAACCACGAATATCCTTAATTACAAAAGCTCGTTCCATTACATTACATCCCAAAAGAAAATTTAAATCTTCATATGAGCCTTACAAAATATCAAAAGGGAAATTTCTAACTTTTCTAAGATAGCCAAAAGTTTTCGAAGGTTTCCGGCTCGTCGTCCCCAACTATAAGCTCCTCTTCGGCACCTAGCATGATACGCCGTGAGCTTTGAATACCCAGTAAATGCACACGCACCCCGTCCCTTTTTCCCAGTCCAATACACAATCACAAATATGACAACAAGTAATGAAACATGATATCCAACTAAACAACAAAGGGTTACAAAGTTAGACTTTAGTAAACTAGAAATCCCCCAAAGAGATTTCGTCCTCCCAACCACAAGAATCGGACGCGGATTATTTGGTATGTCCCCTCTTTTGCTACTTTGTTGCAGACCTTACCTCGGATGCCTACCAATGGTTATGTACCGCGTAGAGCCAACCGTAGGACCTCAAAAGAGATGGTAATAATGGGCCTTGCCCAAATCCCTCCTCACACCAAATACCTAGGGTCTGAATACAACCGCTCCGTTCAAGGGTTCCGAAAAACCACTTGCGCAAGACTTTAACTTCCAAATAGGGAATGCATCCCAATAATCCATACATAACACATTATCATCTCTTCATTATTCAAGTGATCGAAAACCCAATACCATCCCAATTAAGTTTCCCGTTGAGTTAAATGTTATGAATTAAGGTTAGACCAACTTAACAAGATAGTAATATCCACGTAACCATGGATCATTAAAATGAAGAAGATAAGGAACATAACCATAACACATGCGATATCATATCAAGACATGATCATAACTAATAAGCATATTCATGAACACAAGAGCATAAAGCACCCATGCAAAACTAAATTTCCAGATTCAGTACTATTTAAAGATTAAAATAAAAAGGGCTATTTTAGACTTTTACCAAACCTGGCCTTCCTATGGTTCGTAGAGAATTTAATCTAGTTTCCAGAACATATTTTGGAAATGGGATAGCTTTTCTAGATTTTTAGTTATTTAAGAAACACTCCAGCGCCGTCCAGATTCGTCGACCGTTGTGAAAATTTGATTTTCTTACAAACCGGTCACTTTTTTTTCAATGAAACCAATTTTCCTTGAAAACTAACTTCTTAAGGAAGATTTTGGCATAAAAATGAGGTCCATAATATTTTTCTACATTTTCCTAAATTTTTTGAAAATTGGCTGTAAAAATAGATTTCTAATGCACAATACTCAAAAATAAGAGGATTTGTGGGAAGGGAGATCCACTAAGGGAAATTTTTCTTCATTTCTTTTGTGTGATGAAAACATGCTAAATAATAGATATTAGACTCAGAAATTTATCTTGAAGGTGTGCCTTTGGAAAGTTTGAGAGATTGATATGAAAAATATAGTTTTGTACCGTTTAAGGGAAACTACAAAAAAAGTAGAATCATGGCTCAACTCTTTTTATTTTTAACAGAAGGAAATCATTAAAACACATCTGAAAACAATGTTTAGAACCATTAAGAGCATGTATTTGAAAAAGGAAAATGAGAGAGAGAGTTGTGTTGTTGCTTACTTGCTAGGCTAGGCCAAGTTGAACAAGATTGCTCTCCTCTTCCTTCCTCTCCCTCTCAAGACTCTTCTCTTGCTCTCCTTCCTCTCCTCTAGGCCGAATGTAGGTGTGTGTGTGTTGTTTGTGTATGCTATGCTAAGTGGGTTGTTGTATTTTTAGGCAAATGTGGTGTGAAAATACACAAAGGCCCATTAGTTGGAATTGGATTGAAAAGTTTGGATTTACTTGGAGTCTAATGGAATAGGGAGTGATTGGGGGACTTAATTATGTGATTAGACATGATTTAGTTAGTCTCTAGTTGGAATGGAACTAGGTTGGGGACACAATTCCTAGATTTAAGGGTACTTGGTACTTTACTTCTAGATTGTCATGATTACAAGCCTTGAAAATTGGTCCCTCACATTCTCCTAGGTTGGCCGGCCATGAGGAAGGGAAATGGGGTATATTTTATTCAATATATGAGTACTATGGATATATTCCCAATGTATATATAGATCCACAAATTGATTTGGTGGTACTATAGTATAAAAAGTACGTGTACTAGTTTGGGGCAAATCTTGAAATTAATAAAAGAAGTGAGGGCTTGGAATTAAACTCATGTATTGGAACCTTATTTATGTAGAATTAAATTAAATTTGGCTAAGGAACCTAATTCGGCCAGGATATTCCTATTCCGATAAAATTAAAAATGCTAACCAGCAAAATTCGAAATAATTTAAGAAACTGAGGGGCTTTTAAGAAAATAATTCAAACGTAAGGGTTTTTAAAGAAAATACATTTTTCAGGGCTTCACAAGCAAATTTGAAGAATGTTTTGAATTCTCATTGCCTTAGAAGGAATTGACAAGCTCAGTTTGTAAGTGTTGTAAAAACCAGAAGCAGTTAGGACAAGAAACCAAACCCAAAAAAAGCCAAAAGCAGTTAGAACAAAATTTCAACTGCAATATGTGCTCATAGTAAGTCCATAGCAACATGCCTCTAGTTGAGGGGAAAATGAACATGTCAAGTCATCTCAGTCCCACATTGTGCAATTATAGCAGACAGACCAGACTATTCAATTGATGATTGATGATTTAAAGGGAATAATACACACAGTTGTGCACATAACCAATTCAATTGTGTCATTTACTACAAGTTGGATTCAACCTTTGTGGTATTGACTACAAGTTGGATTCAACAGCATTGGCTATCCTACATAATTAGAACTTTAGGCTTATATTTTTGTTCCCATTATAAATATATTCTAATGATCTCTCTACTTCAATAAATCAAATTCAATGTTCTCTATGGGATTTATATAACTTGTAATAGATTTACACTTTTTTCCCAGAAAGAGTCATTACCTTTCTTTTCCTCCCCTAATTTTGAGCAACTCGCCATACAAATCCACATCCCAGTTAACTCCCAATCCCTCTGTGTAAAATCAATTTTACTTTGTAATCAAATCAAACAACTTCAATGCAAAAATATATATATATTAATAAAATATAATCAAAACCCAATTCAGTAAAATCAAAATTAGAACACAAATTCCCCACACAAAAAAAAACAAAACAAAATACAACCAAACCCAACCCAACCCAACCCAATTTGTAAACAAATCAGCAACTCATTATAACAAAGAATGAACTTCATGCACACAAATTACAAAAATATAATCAAAACCCAATTCAATAAAATCGAAATTAGCTCAATACAAACAGAGCGAACACAAAATTCCCCATAAACAAACAAAAGAAAACTCAATCCAGTTCAGAAAACTTGGAAATTTTATCAAAAATCAAACAAGAAATGGCATAGGAAGAACAAGAGACAAGCAAGGGGTGTACTTCAGTGAAAGTGTCATTGAAAGAAATGCGATAGCCGTCCTTCTCTTTATCAACAAGCATGCCGTCGCAGTTGAAGAGGAGAGCAGAGGGAAGAACAGAAGAAGAAAAAGTCGAGCACGTGAGTCCTTCTCCATTTCAATAGCTCTTCTTTCTTGATGCTCTGTTTGTGCTTAATGACTCTAAATAGAGAGTAAAGCAACATAACACTATCATCTTAGCATAAGCAAATACATATATATATAGCAATCTGTTAAATATGTTAATGCCAGATTTAAGCAAAATAAAGATTGATTCAAACCAGAGTTTAGAGATAATAAACAAATCCTCGCACTTCACAATACCATCTTCAAACCCTAGAAATCCTAGAAAAAGAAAGACAAAGAGAGCAAGAGAGACAGGGGAGAAAGAGAAAGAACCTGTTTATATTGCGGCGGTGGCGGTGGCGGTAGCGATTTACAGCGGTGGCGATGTGCGACGGATGTGATCAACGGTGGTGAGGGACTTCGGTGAAGAAGTGAGGTTCTCTGAGAGAGAGACACACACACACACAGGAAAAAGAATCAAATCTGGTCGCCTGAAATATGTTCCCACTAAATATTAACTCTTTTAGCGACTAAAACATTTTTTAGTCGCCATAAGTTCACTATTTGGTGACTAATTGTACTTTTGTCGAGAAAAATTGAGTATACCGCAACTAAATATTTTTTAGTCGCCAAAGCATATGTAAGCTGTTATTTGGAAAATTTTCCCCCCAAAAAAATTGAAAAACTTTCCCTCCAAAAAATTTGTTATCAATGCCGACTAAATTCATATTTTAGTCGCCAATTGTAGCACTATTGGCGCCTAAATAATTTTTTAGTCACTAAAAATAATTTTTTGGCTACTAAACTTGTGGTCGCCAAAGATAAAAAGTAAATTTTTGTTTTTCATTCGGCGACTAAATAATTTTAGTAGCCAAAAGTAACTATACAACGACTAAAATTTTTTTTGGTTGCCAATTGTGATATATTTAGTGGCTAAATATTTTTTTAGTCGCCAATTGTGGCATTGTTAGCGACTAAATTTTTTTTAATCGCCAATAATTAATATACCCCGACTAAAAAAAATTAGTAGCCAAATCTTGTACTTTTGCCGACTAATATAATTTTTTGGTCGCCAATTCCACAACTTTTGGCGACCAAATTTTTTTTAGTCGCCAAATGTTGTCGCCAAAAGTTTAATTTCTTGTAGTGTACAATCACACGGTGATTGTATTTTTAGTCTATGTTTTTTGAAAAAAAAAATTAGATTGTATTTATTAGATTCACGTAAAGTAGTCACTGTATTTTTTTTTAAAAAAATGTTGTGCTTTTTAACTATCAATTAATTTAATTTGTATGTTTTTTTTAAAAAAAATAATAATTTTATTTTTTAATTACCAATTGACTTCATTGTTTTTCAATACGGTAATTGTATTTTTACACTCTCTTTGATTGATGATGATTGGATTGTATTTTGTGATTGTAATTGGACTTAATTTATTTTTCAATACAGCGATTGTATTTTTAATCTATGTTTTTTGAAGAAAAAAAATTAGATTGTATTCATTAGGCTCACATAAACTACGCACTATTGATGATGATGATTATATTATATTTTGTAATTAGATTTTTTAATTTACTGTATTTTTTTCAAAAAAAATGGTTGTACTTTTTAACTATTAATTAGCTTAATCTCTAATTGGGTTTTTAACTCACTATGCTTTTTGAAAAAAAAAATAATTGTATTTTTTAATTATCAATTGACTTCATTGCTTTTTTTTAATTAGCTTAATTTGTGATTGTGTTTTTTTATACTCCATTTTGATCCCACGGTGATTTTTTTTTTTTTTTAATGATTGTGTTTTTCTACACTCCATTTGATCTGTATTTTTTGAGAAAAAAAATTGTATTTATGTTTTTTGAATACAATCACACGGTGATTGTATTTTTAATCTATGTTTTTCGAAAAAAAAATCGATTGAATCTATTAGGTTCACATAAAATGCCTACTATTAATGAAGATTAGATTGTGTTTTGTGATTGTGATTACATTGTATTCATTAGGTTCATACAAAATACTCATTATTGATGATGATGATTAGTTTGTATTTTGTAATTGGATTTTTTAACTCACTGTATTTTTTTTTTTTTTAAATTGTTGTGTTGTTTAACTATTAACTTAATTCGAGATTGGTTTGTTAACTCACTATGTTTTTTGAAAAAAAAAAAAATTTAATTACCAATTGACTTTGTTGTTTTGTTTGAGTTGGGTCAATTTCTATGTTTTTTTATGATTAGATTATATGCTATCTTGCAAAAAATTGTAATTGGGTCTTTAATCAACTATGTTTTTTAAACAAAAAAATGATTGTATTTTTTAACTATCAATTGACTTAATTTGTGATTGAGTTTTTGGACACTCCTTTTCAATCACATGATGAGGAAAAAAAATTTGTGTGAATTGTGACAATCTCTGCGTTTTTTAAAAACTTATTTAGTCAAGTAATAGATGGGTACCAATACAGATATTTGTGTGTTTTTATTTTCTACTTTATAATTTATTAAATATTCATTCCAGATTTGTTACAAAAACTTTTTTCACAGGATGGAACATGATATAATTACTGCTAAAATCAATCGATTATCTTGAAAAAAAAAATGACTCATTTCACGCCAGACTGATCATGATGATCCCACATTCGAGGATAAATTGAAACAACTTCAAAAAGAAGCACGTCAGTTAAGAGCATGTGTTTTACGTGACAAATAATTCCATTACAGTACCAACGTTCGAAATGTCACAAGTAAGCGCTGAAGTATTATCATTTTCATATATATACATTTCTTATTATTTTTTATACTAAATATATTTATTTGAAGAAATTTACAATACAGGAGTTGTTATGCCTTCCACATTAGAAGGTGTTCACTTCCAACAACATGTTTCAAGAGTCACTGCATTGACAAACAATACTAATGTTCTAAATGGTGAGAATTTCAAGTAATAATATTTTTTAATTTGGGTTATTTTATATCTGCTACTTTCATAATAAATGCTAATAATTATATTCTTTATATTTTTCATGAAAATTATATGATGCAATAGTCATGCCTCCCATATGTGAGGAAGAAGGTAAGAAATATTATTCATATTAATTTTACAATTATGATTTATTTGACAATATTCTTATAACTTCAAAAGAGTAATGATTTTATACTAATCATTTTATTCATGTAAATCCAAATAAAGGAATTGTTATGTTCCCGATATCTAAGTGTGTTTAGATACGTAAGGATGTTTCAGAAGTCACAAGGATAGTTAATAATAATATTGTCTTACAAGAAGGTAAACACTAATATATATATATATATAGATTTTGTAATTATGATTTTTAAAATTATAATTCTCAATGCTTATATTGTTTATTTTTTCATGTAATTAGATGACGCGAATAACAATATTGTCACAGAAGAAGAAGGTAAAAATTATTATTTATATTAATTTTAGAATTATAATTCATTTGATAATATTATCATAACTTCAAATGATAAATGATTTGATATTACATATTTTAGTCATGCAAATTCAAATAAGGGAATTGTTATGTTCCCGACATCTAAGGGTATTCACATACAAGAAGATGTTTCGGAAGTTACAAGAGTGGTGAATAATAATAATTGTCAATAATTGATATTCATGAACCTTTAAATTAAATATTAATTTATAAATTAATTATTTCTCAATTAAATTTTAGATGATGGAATAGTCATGCCCCCCATATTTGAGGACATTCAGTTGCATAGAGATGTTTTAGAAATCACAATAGCAACAAATGTTAATATTCATCCACCACAAGGTATGAATAAACTATTATGTTATTCATTTTTACATATTATTTGTACATGATTCACAATTTTATAATTATCTCATTATATTTTCATTGTATTATTTCACATAAGTTTATTTTGGAATCGTAATTTTTTATATTTAATTATTTTATTATGATTTTTTTAATGATGAAATAGTCATAAATCCCATACCCGAGGGCATTCAATTACATAGAAATGTGCCACAAGTCGAAATGACGACAAATAATAATATTGTTCCACAACAAGGTAAGAATTATTTTGTAATAATTTAGCCTAAAAAAATAGTGCCAACTTCTACAATTTAAATATACATTGTCTCATTACCTATGTAATTAATTTAAATTAAATATTAATTTATAAATTAATTATTTCTCAATTAAATTTTAGATGATGAAATAGTCATGCCCCCTATATCTGAGGACATTCAGTTGCATAGAGATGTTTCAAAATCACAATGACAACAAATATTAATATTCATCCACCACAAGATATGAATAAACTATTATGTTATTTATTTTTACGTATTATTTGTACACGATTCACAATTTTATTATTATCTCATTATATTTTCATTCTATTATTTCACATAAGTTCAATTTTGAAATTGTAATTTTTTATATTTTATTATTTTATTATATTTTTGAATGATGAAATAAAATTAATCCCATATCCGAGGGAGTTCAATTGCATACAAATGTGCCACAAATCGCAATGACGACAAATAATAACATTGTTCTACAACAAGGTAAGAATTATTTTGTAATAATTTAGCTTAAAAAAACAATGCCAACTTTTGCAATTTAAATATACATTGTCTCATTACCTATGTAATAATCACTTTAAGAAATTTGTGCTTGTGTTGTTTTAACTGATTGTATTTTTTATTTTTATTTTAAATGATTGTGTCTTTCTACTTAAAAATAACTTTACATTTTAAACTTTTTCCTCATTGTCATTATGATTGTAATATTTCAGATTACTTTGTGCTTTCTATACTTTTTTATAATTTTATTTTATCCCAGTCATTCTTTTAAAAACTCATATATTAACCATTATGCAAAGAACTTTTAAGTATTATTGTACATAGGTTTAAAAATGGATATCCGTTAATTGCTTTATGTGTTGATGAGTTCATTGCAATCACTTTAATTTTTTCAAAGTTTTTAAGGAAAACAGTTATATTATAGGGGAAAATATTTAGTAACAACGAATGGTCTTAGATTAAGGGATTATTGGCATAATCAATGATTTAAGAAATAATAGAATTATTTTCTATAAAAGAATACGACAACATTATTATCAATTCATTGACTTATGGGCATATTATTATTCTAATTATTTCGTACGTGACACATATAATTATGTTACATATGTTATATTTGTCAGATGTTGCAATTGTTGCACGTCGCAGAAAACGACACGTAATAAGTAAATGGAAATTCAGTAATAGAACATCCACATATCCTCGATGTCACACCATCATGTGGCTAGATGAGAAAACGAATGATAGTTCTAAAACCAATCCCAAATTCATATTATGTTGTCAAGCTGGGGAGGTCTTTTTGCCTTTATTGCCAAACGCTCCCAACTTTTTAGATGCACAATTGAGGAATGCAAGTTTTATGGAAAATATTAGAATGTATAATTCAATGTTGTCTTTCACATCAATGGGTGGAAAAGTAGATCATTCAGTTTCAGATGGAAGAGGTCTATACACATTTCGGATTAGTAGGGAAAATTATCATAGAATAGGGTCACTGTTCCCAACTCTTGGTCAAAAACCTAAGTTTGCCCAACTGTATATATATAATACAGAGCATGAATTGCAAAATCGTCTTGATGTGATGGACCAAACCAGTACAAATAGCTCGGACATTAATTTGTCAATATTAGAGGGTTTACAAGAAATGTTAGATGCAGTTAATCCCTATGTGAAAATATTTAGAAGTACCAGGGATTTGTTACGAGATCGTAATGTATTGAATCTACATGTGCGTATTTTAAACTCCAAATGTGAACATTTGAAGATTGATATAAATAATATAAAAAAAAAAAAAAAAAGTCTTTTAAAAACTTCAATGACTATGTTTTTTTATTCACTTTGTTTAATTAGACAATATTTACTACTCTAAATTCTAAATCTTATATGACATATTGCATTTACTATACAAAAATTTGGATGATCTGATCTCTTCTTTCATTTTCATTTAATAAAGATAATTAAAAAACTTAACCTTACAAAATATGTTTGTATAATATTTGTTGTATAATAATTGATTACTTATTTTTTTCTATTGTACCATAGTGTAAACTTAACATTTTTCAATTTTTCTATTAAAAATTCTTAATATTTTCATTTTCAAATTGATTGAGATCTATAGATATGTCGTATAAAAATTATAAATTCATATTTTGCTCATATGCATCTACATTGTTAGTAGGTGATTAAATTATCAGATATCCCCATTTTGTTGATTTACATCCATATGCAAGTAATTGGAACATTAAAGCTCAGTTAGTCAGGTTGTTATCTGTGACTAATCGTCTTGGAGGAAATATGACATTCAGAATAATTTTTGTTGATGGACAAGTACTTACAACTCTTATCATGAAATAATTGTTAAATATTTTATTTTATATTATGTTAAAAATGTGTACTTATTACCTTTTTTCAAAGGGTGATGCTATGGAAGGAACTGTATGCTCTACGGAATATGATTACTTTAAAGAATATTTAATTGAAGGAAAAATATATTATTTTAGGAGAGTTCATATTACATTGGCTGATGAGAAATTCAAGTTGATACCACATCATTATAAGATGTCTTTTACTGATGATACAACAATTGTGCACATACTTGATCATGATGATAATATACCATTTCAATGTTATTTCATCAAAAAATTATTAGACATTGGTCAATTTCTTCATCAAGATGTTCAATTAATAGGTACGTTATTTTTACTAAATAATATTTACCTAGATTACATACTTACATAGTTTATTAGTAATAAAAAAAATTTTAACTATCAAAATAATAAATATGTCAATGCTAAATCATGCAGATGTGATTAGCTTGGTTGTTAGTGTAACTGAATGTCAAAGTATTGTAAATCATGATAATTACAAAGAGAGATTCTACTAAGACTAATTCTATGGGACGTGTTTGTAACAACTGATGGCATGCAACTATATCATACTCTAGAAAATTATAATATTTTATTTGCCACTTGTGGACTCACCTTTTTCCGCGCCCCGCCTTTCGGAAAAGGTTTGAAAAGAAGGCCTCACAGTTCAGACTCCCACGGTTCTGAATCAAATCTCACAAAGTGCAATGTGAAATTGATAATCACCAAAGAGTCCAAATCCGGCAAACCTTTTTGAAAAATTGATTTTAAATCAAATAGTGCCAAAATTGGACTGTTTTGCCAGATACAAAGTCGCCACCTAAATATTTTGTTTTTGGGAAATTCAGGAAACCCTAACTCGTGCCAAAGGCCACATGTCCGTCATCACCAAAGTTGCCTCGGCTCAGGAACTTGGGTACGAGAGTGGAAGGTCCTGAAATGAACACCCGCACTCGCCCGATCAAAGGATCGTCCTCTACTAATCATGATATGTTCTTTTATAAATATTATGTGCTCTTATTAGATTATTAGCTAACATTACTATGTGACGCGCACAAGCAAATATAGACTAAAATTGCAAGAATTTGGAACAACTTAACTCATGTTTGTTCTCGAAAATGGTTTGAATTTGTCACCCTCAAGTGGGCTTAAAAATGCAAATTTGCCACCAAACAAAATGGGCTTAAAACATGATTTTGCCATAACAAAGTGGGCTTAAAACACACATTCGTTGAATTGTTCCAATTCAAACAATCAAGCCTCCATCCACAGCTATTCATGCAGTTTAGCAAGTAAGCACATAGCCTCATGGCAAGCATGCGAATCATGGCAATATGGCAATCACACTCGTGCAAGTATGCTAAAGCATAAAACTTACCGAGTACTCTAAGCCAAAACAAAAACTAGTTAGAAAAATGTGTGATCCTAACTATACAAGATGCCTAATGCAACACATGCAATGATGCAACTAAATAGGCTCGACTACTAATCATGGTATTTGCAACTGTCACGACCTAAACCCACCCCTCTAGGTTTAGCGTCGTAACCAGCCAGTAATTTGTGATTACCGAAGGCCTGTTTAGCAATAATGACAATATTACACTATAAAGAGGCTGGCGGAAGCCAATCAATAATAACATACATCGTCTAATGAGCTGTGAAGACCTGAATGGAAATAACTTTTATGTACATAACCATATTCATAGCCACTTATACCAAAAATGCAATACAAGATAGGGACATAATCCCATCACGAAAATTGTACAATCAAAAGTCTTAGACATTCATTACACTTAGCAAAAAGGTGGATAGTATCACCCAAAAAGCCTTGACTCGAGCAGGTTCGGAACCTCGATGTGAGGCACAATGGCTGGCTTGACAAAACATGAGCTTGGGTCGGCGCCTCTAGCTTTGGTCCGGTGTTTGACCACCTACGTATATATAATAACTGTGAGCTATAGCCTAGTGAATAACAAACGTGTAAAGAGTTTAAGAATGATGTCCTTCAATTTTTGAAACAATCGATTAGCATTAAAACATTTTCAATCAATATCATTTGTCGAGTTATCATTCGATTTTATCAATTCAATCAATCGATAACTATATAAGTCATACGTGGTACATCCGATAGTAACAATACACTTGGTCTTAAAAGACCAAACAATCAATTGATGGCCATCATACAATAACAATAGTTCCCAGATTTAGAACTGACAGAGATCTCTGTAACAATAACAATATCAATAACAATAACAATCACAATACACTATGGATGCCACAAATACAATTCAAAATAGGATCATCATTTAATCGATCAAAAGTATCATTTTAGGAAGCCATATGATTTATCAATCTGAAAATAAATATGATTGAACATATCTTTACAACGTTGTTACTCACAGATAACAGGGCTGTAAGCAAGCTATTCAGCTTCCTTGAGGCGCGAAACCTACACAGTTACAGAACGAACACATACTAAATTACACACCCGGAATTGATAACTTAGTCCTTTCTACTTGTGTTGGTGCGGTTCTACTTCATTATCCTCATTATGATGTTTTATTCATGGCCTAGGAATGCCTAGGATGGAATGAGGATGCAAAAATGTACTTAAAAATATTTTTCAAAACTAGCTGAAAACAGGGGTCTCGCTCGAGCGTAGCTTTCTTTGCTCGAGCGAACATACCGAATGTGAGAGGTCGCTCAAGCGCACACTCCTTCACTCGAGCAGTCTGCAAAATGTGAAAAAGTTCTGGTTGCGTGCAATCTCCGCTCAACGATCGCTCAAGTGTGAGACACAAGTCCCCACTCAAGCGCAAGTCTTGTTACTCGAGTGTGCTTCGAAACACGCAAACTTCTGAGAGCATGCAATTTACGCTCGAGCCAACCTTTTGTCACTCAAGCAGAAGTGTGAAAATAAAGGTGGTCGCTCGAGCATGGAATCCTTCGCTTAAGCGTGGAAGCAAAATTCTGGGTTTTCCAAATTTGCTCCCAAAGTTCAAAACATGAATTCAACACTCCAAAACTTATCCTTTTGGGCAAAAATTCTGGAAAACACTTGGAAACTCACAACACATCATGATTTAAAGACCATTTCATAAAATCAAAGCCTAAAAGCATGCCAATTGTACACAAATTCAACTTAAACTTTATGAATATTTCAAGAATATAATATGCATGAATTCTCTTGAACTCCACCTCTTCAAAACATGATCAAACTTGGCAAATTGATAGAAAACATGATGATTTCTTACTATTAAGCTCAATCTATGACATGCATGAGAGAATTCTTAGCAAACATGCTCCAAATGTAATGAAATGGATATGCATGCATGGATTGATCTTCCTTCCTACTTCTTAAACTTAATTCTTACATCTCATAGCTCAATTCACTTGAATTCATTGATGAATCAACTTAATTTCAAGACTAGAGACTTGACTTCTTACCTTAGAGGTTCAATTGGGCTTTAGGTGCTAAATTCTTGAGCTAGATGATCAAATCTCCAAAATTTTCTTCTTTTCTCCTAGCAATTCCTCTTGTTTGAGTTCAATTATCAAGCCTAGGACCCAAATCTCGCTACTCTCTCCCTTTCCCACGTTTGAGCATCAAGTCAAGGAAGAATGAGATGTAAAGTTGAACTAGTGGGGTCAAAAATGGCTCACTTGGTGGTAAATGGTCAAAGTTAATTAAATAGCATTAAATTAATCTAATTTAATCGTTCCCAACAGAATTTTAATTAAACCTACCATAAAATTCTATAAATCCTAATTAACATATAAATCAAGTCAATTTCTAAATCGGTTGCCAATAAGACTTTCAATTCGCAAATCGAAATCAAAACATGAACAGATCTTTCTACATCAAACAGATAAAAATGCATTTAAAGCAACACACTCATGTAATTAATTTAGGATTTCGTCTTAATCATTTACTTAGCATGCTTAATCATGAATTAGCGTTAATCATGAGTCGGGGTTGTCACAGCAACACTTTGATAGCATGCTTTAAAACACGTATTCAAATAAGTATTGAAATTGCAATGCAATTTGAATGATGCGCCGAGCCTCGATGCATGCAAGACAAATGAATAGATGCAAGCATGTAAGCATAAGGTATGCTAATTAAAACATGTCCCTAATCTAACCATCGAAAGCAATTAAATAAAAGGGAGGAAGACGTGGGGTTGGAGGACATGCACATACGCACGCACACTTATTATAACATTACGCCCTCGCGAAGGAGGGTCCAAATGAATAAGTTAATTAGCTATGCTAATTAAGCTAAGCTATTACAATACGAAACTAATTAACTAACTTAGTTAACTAATTATTACAAACCAAAATTGAGTAACTAGCTATGCTAAGCTAATTAAAGCAATTAAACTAATTAACTATCTAAGCTAATTAAATAATACAACATTTGCATTAACTAGCTATTCTAAGCTAACTAAAGCAATTAAATAGTCTCGAGGGCCAGGGACACATGCATGCTTGGTTGGTTTCCTCGCGAGGATCCACCACATTGCCGTTGCAGCCTCTATTTGCACATGCTTGAACACCAACAGTGCTGCCGACTTCCAGAATGCCTCTGCTCCAACTCAGGAACACACTTGTGCAAAATTTCATTTATGGACGGTTGGCTACCAATGGTGGCTGTCGGCTACCATTGGTGACCAGTCGGCCACCCCTTCCTTGAACTTCCCTTTTTTGCTGTAACAGAGAGCAAATAGAGGCAAAGCAATGTATTCTCATGGAGTGTATGTACTATTACTCTCCTTATCATTACACAAGCTCAAAGGAGTGTAACTTTTGGTCCTCAAACCATCAACCAAGCATTTTCAATGCATGATAGCTAAGGAACCAAACTTGTACAAGCTTAATGACTACAAAATAAGACTCAACAAAACCATAGCCCTATCATGTATGATCAAGGGTGATGGCGACCAAGGAAAGTTGCACGTTTCATCACTTTGAGTATGAAACGTCCCATTTTCCTCGTGTTCAAATTAATGTCTGATCCGAACACATGTAATGCAATACGTAAGATGTTTATCTTGTTTCTTTTACTTGTTCATTTTTATTTACTCATTTTAGCTTACCAATCCATTATTTAATTTATTAGTCCAAAAGGTGAGTGTCCTCTAATTGAAAGTAGGCTTAAACTACAAGTGTCTTGAGCATAAGAGAGACCTCATGCTGTTGATAATGAACTCCCCGAAGGAATTAAACCATTAAGCATGAATGTTTCTATTTCATACTCAAGCCAACAAGGGGTTCAAAGCCACTTTCAAAATAAATGAAAGAGTGAAGAATAGAGGGAGATTGCTAAGATTTCAGTGCTAAAATGGAGTGCAAAATGACACTAAAACATGCAAGCAACCCATGCAATTCATGCTAAAAGCCTAAAAACATTAAGCTAGTGAAGCCTCTTTACACTACAACAACTCAATACAAGCCTCAAAGGACCAAACCAGCTCAAAATAGAGCTGAAACCAGTCAAAACAGTAGCAAAAACATGCTAAGATTAAGGTACAAAATGCTAGAAAAACATGCTCACATGTTAAGCTATCTTGGCATGCAAACAAGATACAAGGAGGGAAGGCTACCCCCTCCAATTTTGGACTTCAAAACAAGGTTTTGCCCATTGAAATAACTCTAAATTTCAGTGGTTTAAAGGCCCAAAAAGTTAAGTTTGAATATGCTAAAAGATGATGCAAAAGTCTACACAATTAAGCAACAAGAATGGTAGATCACCCCTTAGCACAAAATAGCCTCAAACCATCATGTTAAGCCTCAAAAAACAGAGTTTTTTGTAGTTAAAAACCAGCTCAAAAACAATAAAAGGATGGCAAAATAAGTAGTCAAAGCAAGTACACTATACAAGTGAACTACCTCTTGAAGCTCAAACACAAAACAGCCTCAAATTCTAGTTCAAACCTCCTTCAAGAGCTCAAACTAGACCCCAAAGAACCTCAGCTCAAAGGAAAGAGTGTTTGGTTAAGGCTTGATGTGCAAAGGTGTAGAGAAACAAGACTTTAAGGCACAAAATAAGAAGAGAGAGAGAGAGAGAAATTTGATCCAAATTTCCTAACCCCTCCAAATGGGAGAGAGCACCCCCTATATATAGAAAACCAAGGTTGAAGTTTGAAATCATCCTACCATACACGTGTATGGAGATGCACTTCAGTGAACAACAGCTGGCACAGCTGGCAAACAAATATTTGAAAAATGGCCGTCGGCCACCACTGGTGGCTAACCGGCCATCAATGTAGCCAACCGGCCAACAACATAGCCGACCGGCCACCACTGATGGCCGGTAGGCACAAGTCATGGCCGATAGGCTATAGGGCTAGTCAACAGGCCACCCTCTCCTCCAGACCTGAAACAACAAGCTCTTAGTCCATAACCAAGCACAAAGCAAATAAGGTTCGAAGGCTCAAAGACGAGGTGGCCGGCCAAGACCTTCAGGCACTCAAAACAAACACGAGCATACAAAATCATCGAGTGTTCAAACGACGATGTCCAAGTCTCGAGGACAGTCAAAAATAGGGTGTCTATAGTTGCCCCTCTTTGACAAAACTCAGAAGTTATGAAATGACATGAGTGAATGTCAAAGCCTAGAGACGACCCATTTTTGACAAGGCCAAAGACTTGGATAAACAGACAAGCAAAACAAAAAACGGTTGCGCCCGCAGGCTGCCTACATATCCCTTTGCAATGAATCAAACCAACGTAGTTCTGGGGCAAGATACAAAATGATATGCACGATGCAACAACATAACTTATGATCATGCAATGAAGCTGTAATGAAACATCTAGATGCAAGTGTTATGCAAAGAAATGCTACATTTGAACAAACCGAAACACAGTACAACAAACTCAAACATGAACAGAAGTAAGTAAACACGCCACACGTGAAAAGCACAAGCCAAACTACATTTCATGTAGAAAGGATATAAAAAAATTATGCAATCTTAACTGCTCATCACGCAGGAAAGGCAAAGAACAACATAACCATCGGGCTTACCCGAGGCGTCAAACAAGATCCTAACGCGTGGCACACGTGAGGAGAGAGATGGTGTGAACCCAGGGACACACCCGAATGTTCCTAACCAAAGAGAACAGTGATGATTATCGGAACACGTCCAAATATATGTAACCAAAATAAAGAGTGGTACAAACATCAGAACCTGTCCAAATGCTTTTAACCAAAGTGTCCTAACGCGTCACACGCAAGAGGAGAAAAGAACGGTGTAAACACCGAGCGCACTCGAATGTTTCTACCAAAAGGAGCGGTGTAAACACCGGGGGTGGTATAAATATCAGAGCACGTCCCAATGTTTCTAACCAAAACAGGGTGGGGTACAAGTATCAGAACACGTCCAAATGCTTCCAACCGGGGGGTGGTATAAACATCGGAGCACGTCCCAATGTTTCTAACCAAAAGGAGTGGTGTAAACACCGGGCATACCCGAATGTTTCTAACCAAGAGGAGTGTGGTATAAGCATTGGAACACGTCCAAATGCTTCTAATCAGGGGGTGGTAAAAACATTGCAACACGTCCCAATGTTTCTAACCAAAAGGAGTGGTGTAAACACTGGGCATACCCCAATGTTTCTAACCAAGAGGAGTGTGGTATAAGCATCGGAACACGTCCAAATGCTTCTAACCGGGGGTGGTATAAACATCGGAGCACGTCCCAATGTTTCTAACCAAAACGGGGAATTCGAAAGACAAGAATGATTTCACTTGGAATTCCTCTTAATGAACCATACATACAATATCGTCTGGTTGCACCAGCTTTGAATGAACCGTACATACAATATCGTGCCTGCATAAGAAAGAAACTCAAGAAGCATAACATAGCAAGAGTGCATGTTCTATGCAAGACGAATAACCATGACACAATGTCAGGGACATGTTTCATGCACAACATGCAAGGAACAAAACAGAAGCATATTCTATGCAACGAAAATTGGAGCATATTATTTGCAACACCAAAATGCAATGTAACAGTACAACATACAAATTCTATGCATGATCAAAAGCACAAAATGCACATTCTATTCAACATCGGGATGCATGTTCTATGCAACAATACAAAATGCATGTTCCATGTGAATGTAACAAATGCAAATTCTATGCATAATTGAAAAATGCACATTTTATGCAATAACGGAAGCATAATCGTTAAACCCAATTTCAAGAACAACTTCCGATTTAACCCCCGGAAAAGTTGCAACAAATTTAAAAGGATACACTCATTCGTGTTGAATATCATACATCGAAGACATGGCCCGAAGCTTCCACAGAGGCGTTTGAGCTTAAAAGTAAACCTTTCTTGCACTTTCTTGAGAACTAAAGACACAAAACAGCATAAAGACCCAATTTAGGAGCACTGGAAACCTGTCGGCCACTAGGGAAGGTGATCGGCCACCCATCGGCCACCAAAAAAAGTTGTCGGCCACCAATGGTGGCTGGTCAGCCACCAATGGCAGTTTCGGGGCAAAATGGCCATTTCGCCTCGGGTGTTTAAGTACAGGGTTCCAAACTTTATTTCCTCACTTCTCCATCGCCGAAAACCATCATTCTCTCTCTCTAGACCATTTTCTTCCCTAGATTCGCGCTTTATACGTGTTTTCCAATGCCTCATAAACATTTTCTTTGCTAAACCCTCGTAGTTTACACCGTTTTGAACTGATTGAAAGTCGATTTCGGTGCTTCTTTCTTCATTCCCACCACTTGAGGCTTGTTTCCCTCAAGTGTTAAAGCCACGGGTTCTTCTGGCAAGAAAGATACAAGATATGGCCTTAATTCCACAAATTAAAGAACCTGCAATGTTGAGGGCATTGAGAATGAAAGAGAAGCGATTTGTTAAGGCATTTGTTAATTGTCACCCAAAAGATGTTGCTTATGAACTGATGAAGTTCTACTCAAATGCAAAAGATGTCAAACGATTAGCAGAAGCCTCAAAGACTAATGTCCATAAAGGATTCCCATTCTGAACATTTTTGGATACCAGGTTTGGCCGTACAAAACTATTTCTTTCAATTTTCAGGAAATAGGATACTTTTTAATAACAACTTAGTCTCTTTTATTTTATGCTAGATGCCTTTTTCGTTATCCATTCCATCATGCTGGAAATAGTATTAACTGTTGTAGTGCATAATGCATTTTACTAATTAAGATTTGTTTCTTCATGAGCATCCTTGTGCCATTTTCTTTGTGAACTTCATGCATATGCAACAAAGTGCCATAAGAAAGCGTACTTATGTATGCGCTGGAGTCAACTCCTACCAATTAGCAGTGGCATTGTTGCCTTTGCTTCTTTGTCGAGGACTTAGTCCTCCAACTTGGATTTCACCTTTAGCACAAAGAGGTTAAAAAGTTTATTTATCATATGAATTATCCATTTAGAAAGAACCATTGAATCTACACATAAACAAACTAAGAAGATCATACCTCATTTACATGGGCTTCATCTATCAGAACTATCGAATCATCCATGCCAATGGCGATTATGTTATTATTATGAGGATAGAAGGCAACATACGTTGGCACAAGCGGTGGATGGGTGAAAGTCGCCATCGTCTATGTCGTTTCAACATTTAGGAAACATTAGTTTACTCCAAATAAAATTAAGATTTTTTTAAATGCAACGCAAAAGTACACCTCAATGTGTTTCCCTAGCAATATATATTGGCAATGTACAAAAACCTTTTAAAGCAGTAAGAGGTGTTCACAAGAAGCGTGAGAATGTCTTTCAATAAGGCCCAGGCAGAAAAATAAAGTACTTAAAACCATACCTAAACACTTGAAAATTGTACAATACCTTACATGTTATTATGTTAAACAAGGAAACTTGACCTCCAGATGTTGAAATGAGGTAAGCATCATTTCTGGACAAAGCAAAACAGGGTTTGGTCTCTTCAGTTCTAACATTAGTTAAGTCATTTGTGATTAATATCCCCAATATCGGATGCCATAATTGAGGGGGATTTTTCATTGTTGCCTGCATCAAGACTGACCTCAATTCTCAACATAACAATCATGAACTAATCTTTGAATTCAAAGAGAAGCATGCGTGCATGCATACAAATTAACGATAGATTTTTTTTTTTTTTACCTTGCCTTCATTTGGCCACTTCCAAAGCATATGCATCGCATTTGATGCTAATGCTAAAATGGCATTACTTGAACTAGTGTACATCAACTTCAAGATCTAAATTAGTCAGCAGAGAAACAGATAAAAAGAAATAGTCTTTATTTGGCAAGAACTAAGAAGCACAGACATGCCACCTTTTATTTTATTTCGTTCAAAAAAAAAAAAGATTAAAATTTTATGAGTTTTTAATTCTTTATGCTTTCATAGTGATAGTTGTGTCTTTCTTTCCATCTCCACCTTCCGGGTTTGTAATTAGCACTAGTTTTGTTGAGGGTTCGGTAGTACAATATCCATTACAGATTCCACCAATGTGTCCACTACTTCTCAGACACTTAGGAGTGAGAGTTCCATTCTACCTACTACTATGACTGATAACCTCAACCCTAGTCTTAAAATCATCACCTCTCCATTTAATGGTTAGAACTATCTAGCTTGGTCGCAGATTTGACTATTTTTTTGAAGAGCAGAGGGAAGATGGGGTATGTTGATGGCAAGATACAGGCACCCAATACCACTGACCCGGGTTATGACCAATAGGAGATTACCAACTCTTTGATTATGGGTTGTCTCATTCATTCGATGGTACCAGCAATTGGTGAGGGCTACTTGTCTATGGACACTGCCAGGATATTTATGCTATGGTTGCCACTAATTCCTACAAAGGGAACTTCTCACAGACCTTTGAGTTGCACTGCTCTATTGAGAGTTCTGTTCAAGGGGGGCAAACTGTTCTTTGATACTTTACCTTCCTCACCAATAGCTAGAAACGCCTTGATCACCTGCAAGACTATAAGCCTATTTGCACCACTGATTTAGTCGGGTATAAGAAGTTCATTGCACAGAAAAGGGTCTTCAAATTTCTGGTAAGCCTCAATGTGGAGTATGATCTTGTTCGAAGTCAGGTTCTGGGTATGGACACTATTTCTTCACTTCAAGAGACATTTGCCTATATACAGAATGAGGAGAGTTGTCGGTCTGCTATGATGTCGCCGGTCTCTACTGACCGCTCAGCATTATTGTCTACCCCTCGAGATGGCCTCAGCTTGACTCTTGTCCTTCCGTCTGCCGCCAAGGAGTCTGTATTCTATGATTACTGTCGCAAGTTGTGACATACTTGTGAGACATGTTGGAAGCTTCATGGAACTCCATCTGGGGGTCGAGGTGATCAGTCTGGTTCTAGAGGAGGTTGGTCGGGCTAGTCTAGAGAATGTGGCTATCATTCACGGGCTCATCAATCTAATGCTGTTGATACACTTGATTCTACTTCCGCTTCCATTGGCCAGGCTTCTAATAGTCTCTCTGGTATGACTATTTATGAGCTTGAGGATGTTCTGCATCACATGTTGGACCGCTAGTCTTCTACTGCTCTCAATACGTCTTCCTCGTCGTTTGCCCACTCAGGTAACTTAGTCTCTTCTCCTCGTGTTTTCCTTTCTCATAAGTCTTTGTCCTGAACTATTGATTATGGTGCCTCAGATCATATGTCTGGATCTTCTTACCTTTTCTCTGCCTATAAGCCCTCTTCAGGTCAGGACAAAGTTAGGATTACAGATGGTACTGTTTTTTCCATTTCTGGGAAAGGTTTAGTCCATGTCACTCCTACCATACCTATCTTCTGTTCTCCATGTTCTTAATTTTTTTGTTAACCTGTTATCCTTGAGTTGTATTACACAGGATTTGAATTGTAGTGTGACGTTTCTTTCCTGATCATTGTATTTTTTAGGACTTTATCATGAGGAGGACGACTGGCAATAGTAGTACAGAAAATGGTCTCTACTTCCTGGATCAACCAAACAAGTTTGCTCATTCTTCTACCACGAGTTCTATTACCTAAGATGATTTATGGTTATGGTATCGACATCTTGGGCATCCTTCTTTTTATTTACTTAAGCATTTATTTCTATCTGATTTTGCAAACAATAATGTGTCTGAGTCTCTTTGTGAGTCTTGTCAACTTGGAAAACAACACAGAGCTTCTTTTGCTCCCAGTTTTAATAAAAGTTTAGTTCCTTTTTCATTAATACATTCTGATGTCTGGGGTCCATCTCGTGTTATGTTTATGAAAGGTCATCGATGGTTTGTTACATTTATTGATGATTTTTCTCGTACTACTTAGGTGTATCTCATGAAAGACAAGAATGAGGTTTTCTCTATGTTCTGCAATTTTCATAAGAAGATTTGTACTCAGTTTGGGGCTACTGTCAAAATCTTCTGTTTTGATAATGGGGAGGAATACATAGATTCTAGGTTAGGGCAATATTTTTCTGCCCACGACATTATCCATCAGACCTCTTGCACCAATACGCCTCAACAAAATGGGGTGGAGGAACGCAAGAATTGTCATCTTCTTGACATGGCTTGGTGCATGTGTTTTTTTATGAGTGTATCTCGATCCTACTGGGGCGACGTTGTTCTCATCACTGCCCATCTTATTAATCGTTTTCTTATCCAGGTCTTGCAAAAACAAGCTCCCCTTCAAGTCCTCCTTGGTTCTGAGTCCTTGTTTTCTATTTCTCAAAAAATATTTGGCTGTCTGCTTTGTCCACAATCACTCTCCTACTCAAGGTAAGTTGGACCCTCGCTCCCTCAAATATGTTTTTCTTAGGTATTTTCCTACTCAAAAGGGGTATAAGTGTTATCACTCTCCTTCTCGTAAGTGGTTTGTGTCCATGGATATCACATTTTTTGAGTCTCAGTCCTATTTCTTGTTCTCTCCCGTGTCACAGTCCTCTCTTCAAGAGAGCCTTGGTGTGAAGTGATTCTTGTGATTCCTATGGTGGAACCAGTTTTTCTTGCACCACCACCTCTTACTGGGACTACAGAACCCAATGTCACCCAAGATAGGGAAGGGCAAACTTATGTCAAGGACAAAGACAGACAGAAATTTAACTGGATACAAGAGACCACTTCTGCTCACCCACTGCCATCTCCTACTTCTGATGAGAGTCTAGATAACTTTGAATCTCTTGAGTCCACTGATCTTGATGCTCCTATTGATCTTGATGTTCCTATTGCCAAGAGAAAGGGTGTAAGATCTTGTACTCAGCATCATATCTCAAATTTTGTGTCCTACTCTCATTTGTCATCCTTGTATAAAGCTTTTGTGTCAAATATTTCCTCTGTTAGCATTCCTAACCATTTTCAGGATGCTCTTGATACCTCTGAGTGGAAACTTGCCATGATTGAGGAAATGAAAGCACCTTAGTATCAGAGCGTACCGAGTTTGAATACTTTGAGTACGTGGGAAGTGGTTAGTACCACAATGGGTTTATCTCGCTTGTTAGAGACTTAAGTATGATGTTATGTGCTTATATGATAGCATGTTTATATGACTATTTGGGTATGGAATTTAATTTCTAGGATGTTGATCGGGTCCATGGGTTTCTGGGAATCCTGTTGGAAAGGCACTTGATCACTGCCGTTTCCAACTGGAACTCTAGCGTCGCCACGGGACGGTCATTATCCGGAAATGAAATTCGTATTTGTTTATGTGATTATGTGCTTATGTGGAGTGAATTACAGTTGTCCATCGTATTAGGACGCAAGTGAGATAGCTTCGGCACATTTGTAAATGTGCTAATCTCTTTGTTACCTTCATTAGGATGTCAAGACAAGGTCCTGGCAGTAGGCGTGGTAGGCCTAGGAGGCATAAGATACCTATACCAGATGAGATTCTGGCATAGGAGGAAGGAGTGGATCAGGCCAACGTGGCCGAGCCAGTAGGTCAGCAGGCTATGGGTGCATTAGCTCGTGAAATGGTCGGAGCATTGAGGGAATCTATGGACATTTTCAGGGCTGAGAACCAAGTCTAGGCCCATGTAACTGAAGCAGGGCCTTCTTTTCTGAAGAGGGAATTCTTCCGGTCGAATCTGGACGAGTTTTTGGATGACCTTAAGGAGCCATTGAAGGCTGATGAATAGTTGGAATAGATGACAAAGATGTTTGAGATGCTCGGCATCGAAGACGGAGGTTTGAGGGTGACCTTGGTGTCCTTCTAGCTGAAGAGAGACGCGGGTCAGTAGTGGAAGTATACGCGGGGGCGCATTGGTGGGACTTGGGAGGCCTTTGTTGAAACTTTCCAGGACATGTACTTGCTTGCTATAGTGAGGGAGAAGCTGAGGGATCAGTTTTCTCAGCTCGAACAGTTGAATACACCAGTGGCTGAGTTTGAGGCCACCTTTACTAGCTTGTCTAGGTTTGCACCGGAGCTAGTGGCAACTGAGAAACGCCGTTGTCTGGAGTTCGAGAAGAAACTAAGGACTGGACTCATGTTCAAAGTTGTCGGATCCATGATTAGGGATTATGGACGCGTTGTGGAGACTGCAGGCCATCTTGAGACTATTATGCATATGGAGGAGGAGAGGATGAAGGGCTCTAGGAGGAATCAGGATAGTCAGGGGGACAGTAAAAGGCAAAGGGGTTCTAACCCTCCGCAGTCCCAGGGAGCGCATTCGAAAGCTACCTTTCCAGTGCCAAGTTCAGGTTCTGGGAGAGGCGGTCAGGGAGACGTTACTTGTTTCAAATGTGGTCAGTTGAACCACAAGTCTCTAGCTTGCCCACAGAGGGAAGGAGAGCAGCGAGCAGCTTCATCTTCGGCTCGTTCTCAAGGCTAGAGTCAGGGCAGAAGCCAACCGCTCACTTGTTATCAGTGTAGGCAGGCAGGGCATTTGAAGAGGTTTTGCCTGCAGTTGGGTGGCACACCTGGTGCATCTGGTTCGAGGCAGACACAGAGTCACCAGCCACCTCAGTTAGTACAGGCCTCTAGGGCCAATCAGGGAGCCTCTTCAGCTTAGTCAGTGCAGCAGTCTTATGCTCCAAGAGGTGAGCAGGTAGATCAGAGACCTGCAGGGCATGTGTATGCTGTTACCGCGCCAGATCTTGTATCGGCTCCATCAGTAGTGAGAGGTACGTTTTTGTTTTGCAACTCGGTTGCTAATGTGTTGATTGATACGGGTGTATTCCATTCATTTATTTCATCTGCATTTGCATCAGTTTTGGGGTTGGAGTTGGCACAGTTAGCATCTCTTTTATATGTTGTATCACCTGTTGGGGGTGAGATGATTTGAAACAGGGGTGTCGGGGCTGTGATATAGAGGTCGCCCATCATCGGCTTCCCTTTTCTTTTGTATTGATGGATATGACTGGTTTTGATGTTATTTTGGATATAGACTGGTTATCATCATACTGAACTGTTATCGATTGCTACCGTCAGAAGGTTACTGTATACACCTTGAACGGTGATTGCTTTTATTTCTTGGGGGACCGGGTGGATAGAGTCTTATCGCTGGTATATGATTCACGTGGGCGGAATGAACTTAGTTGTCTTCTTGCTAGCTTTATGAGTAATGAGTGTGATGAGGCCCGAGTTAAATTGCCAAGAGTGGTTTGTGAGTACTCGAACGTCTTTTCCAAGGATCTTATCAGTTTACCACCCTATCGAGAGATCGAGTTCTCTAATGATTTGGTGCCTGGCATGGCATCGATTTCCATGGCACCGTATCATTTTGCCCCAGCTGAGTTGAGTGAGTTGAAGGTTCAACTCCAAGAATTACTAGATAAGGGTTTTATTTGCCCTAGTACTTCGCCTTGGGGAGCACCGGCCCTTTTTGCTAAAAAAAAAGATGGGGCCTTGAGACTTTGTATTGACTATCGAAAATTGAACCGGGTTACAGTTATGAACAAGAACCCTATGCCTCGTATAGATGATCTGTCTGATCAATTGAAAGGATCCCGTTGTTTCTCTAAGATAGATTTGAGATCGGGCTACCATCAGTTAAGAGTCAGGGAGGAGAATATCCTGAAGACGGCATTCCGTACGCAGTCCCATTATGAGTTTCTGGTGATGCCTTTTGGGCTAACCAATGCACCAGTTGTGTTTATGGACTTGATGAACCGAATCTTCCAAGAGTTCTTAGATCGTTTTGTAGTCGTCTTTGTGGATGACATTTTGATTTACTCACCCTCTGAGAAGGAGCACGAGGAACACCTGCAAATGGTGCTTGAGTTGCTTAGAGCCCATAAGCTGTATGCTAAGTTCGGAAAATACGAGTTCTGGCTAAGAGAAGTTAAGTTTTTAGGCCATATGGTTTCCGGGGAAGGGATGACTGTAGATTTATCCAAAATAGAGGCAGTGCAAGATTGGGCACAGCCTAAGAATGCCTTTGAGATCCATAGTTTTTTGGGATTGGCCAGGTATTATCGTCGGTTTATGAAAGATTTCTCCAGATTAGCTTCGCCTTTGACTAGATTGACGAGAAAATGGGTCAAATTTGCGTGGAGTGAGACTTGTGAAAAGTCGTTCCAAGAGCTTAAAGTTAGACTTACCACTGCTCTAGTTTTGTGATGCCTCACGAGAGGGTTTGGGTTGTGTATTGATGCAAGAGGGGAAAGCAGTAACCTATGGCTCGCGGCAGTTGAAAACACATAAGAGGAACTATCCTACTCACGATTTAGAGTTAGCAACTGTAATATTTGCCTTGAAGATTTGGAGGCACTATTTGTATGGCGAGAGATTTGAGGTGTTTTATGATCATAAAAGTCTAAAGTATCTGCTTACACAGAAATACTTGAATTTGAGGCAGAGAAGGTGGATGGAGTTTATAGAGGATTATGACTTTGAGTTACATTATCATCCGGGAAAGACCAATGTGGTGGTCGATGCCCTAAGTAGGAAGTCCATCAATAGTGTAGCTTGTATAGCTATCCGGGAATGGGAGATGTTGGGCACTCTTGGCAAGTTTGACTTGCATTTGAGCGAATCCGTTGAGTCTGCAGCCTTGTTTTCTATAGTCGCACAACCTACACTTATGAACTGAGTGTTGGAAGCACAGAAGGGTGACTTTGAGGTAGAATCCCTCCGGGAGAAGATCTCCAGTGGGAAGGCAGAGAAGGGTTTAATTGTGTATCTCGACCAGAGTGTGAGATACTGTGACCGCTTGTTTGTGCCGGAGTCTTACCGAGAGGAAGTATTCTAAGAGTTTCATCATTCACGCCTTTCAGTGCATCCGGGAGGCATAAAGATGTATCATGATCTGAGTTGTCAGTTTTGGTGGAGGGGTATGAAGAAGGATGTGGCAGCATTTGTATCGAGGTGCTTTACTTGTCAGCAAGTGAAGGCCAAACATCAGAGGCCAACGGGTTTGTTGCAACCCTTGCCTATAGTGAGTGGAAGTGGGAACATGTCACAATGGATTTTGTAGTGGGCCTTCCGAGGACTCAACGGGGTAGTGATGCCATTTGGGTGGTAGTTGACCGGTTAACCAAGTCAGCGTATTTTATTCCTATGCGCGTGAAAGATTCGGCAAATTACCTTGCTGACTTGTATATTCGGGACATAGTGAGGTTGCACGGGGTCCCAGTGACGATTGTCTCAGATAGAGACCCGTATTTCACTGCTCGATTGTGGCAGAGTTTACAGAGTGCCTTGGGCACTAGATTGACTTTTAGCACGGCTTACCATCCTCAGACTGACGGGCAGTCCGAGTGTACCATTCAGATCCTTGAAGATATGCTTAGAGGTTGTGTCTTTGATTTTAAGGGATTGTGGGAGAGACACCTACCCTTAGTGGAGTTTGCCTACAATAATAGCTTCCAATCGAGTATTGGCATGGCACCGTTTGGGGCCTTGTATGGCCGACCGTGTAGATCTCCAGTGTGTTGGGCCGAGGTGGGTGATGCACCTTTGTTAGGTCCAGAGTTGGTTCGGGAAACGACGGAGAACGTGACACTTATTCGTAAGAGGTTATTTATAGCCCAGAGTCGCCAAAAGAGTTATGCCGACCGTAGGAAGAGACCTTTGTCATTTGAGATGGGTGATCATGTCTTTTTGAAAATATCACCTAGACGGGGTTTGATGAGATTTGGGAAGAGTGGGAAGTTATCCCCTCGGTTTAGTGGCCCTTTTGAGATCCTTGAGCGGATTGGGAGGTTACCTACCGTTTAGCGTTGCCTCCGCAACTTTTTGGAGTACATGACGTGTTTCATATTAGTATGCTTCGGAAATATGAGCCGGATCCATCACATGTATTGGATTGGACCGACTTAGAGGTAGATGAGGATGCCTTGTATGAAGAGAGACCGATGAGAGTCTTGGATAGGCGGGACCAAGTCTTGCGATGCAAGACAATTCCCTTGGTCAAGGTATTGTGGAAACATCACGGGGTTGAGGAAGCAACTTAGGAGCATAAATTGGAGGTCCGAGAGAAATATCCGGACTTATTTGTTGATGTTTGAGTATATGTTGAAATTTCAGTTTTTGTTTTAAAACTATAAGAGCATTGTATATGCTTGAGATTATGAAAGCATTGTAAATGTCGAGTATGTTTCGGAAACACAAGTTAAATTTGAACATTGCATATGTTATTTAAGTTTTGGAAATGTAAACTTGTTATAAACATTGAATATGTTTTGGAAAGCATGAGATGTATGTGTTGAAATTAGCTAAATTTCGGAATATGCATATTAGTAATATATGTTGAGCTATATTTTGTGAAATTGATCTCTTGAGAAGGGATGGAATGACCAGTGAGCGGGTCATGATAACGAGAATTGAATTGTAATCATTGTGAAAATTGGAAAATCATGGTTTTGAAACTTGTAACAAAATTTCGGGGACGAAATTCTTTAAGGGGGGAGGTTATAGCGATCCCGGTTTTACCCCGACCTTTGTTGTGTTCAGGACTCGGATTTTCGTTGTTGTATGTTCTTGTCTATGTCTTGTTTCCTCCCTTTAATTCTTTGAAATTGAGTTTTGGGACTTGCTGGGTGAGTTTGGAACAGGTTGGTTATTAGTTCGTCTAGAATGTTGTTGCCTAAATTTTGGCTTCTTCGCTCGAGCAAGGCTTATGTAATCTGCTTCATCGCTCGAGCGAGGGTTCTTACGCTCGAGCAAGGATTGAGAGTCCTCAGGTCTTTTTCCAGACGCAACTTTTCTGGGAAGGTGGAGTGCTTCGCTTAAGCGAGGTTTCTTGCGCTCGAGCGAGCCTTGTGAAATTGTTTCTTCGCTCGAGCAAGACTTCTTGCGCTCGAGAGTGCATCTGCGTTGGTGGCAGACCTGAAGCTTTGCATTCTACGCTCGAGTAACGCTTCTTGCGCTCGAGCGAGGTCACTATTGTGTCTAGTCACTCGATCGATGACTCCTTCGCTCAAGCGAGGACTGCATATATCAGTTCGCAGCAGCGTGATTTTATATCACTTTTTGGTTTCTTTTTCACCCAAAAACCCTAATCCGGCTGTCTCTCTCCCTGAAATACCCTCTCTCTCTACAAATAACCCTAAATCTAAGCATCTCTTAACCCTAGTCAAGTGTTGGAGCATCTCAAGGGCTATCCTTTGATCCGAGCAAAACCGAATTTGGGGCATTCTTGAAGCTCTTCATCATCTCCTTTGGTCTCCTAGCTTTGAGGTAGGGATATTCTACTCTTTAATATGAGTTTTAACCTAGATGTTTGTCATTTTGTATAAATGGTGAGATTTGGAAAATTTTGGGTGAAGTTAAGATTAGGGTTTTGATATTTGAAAGAGGGGTTTTCCATATTTGGTACCATATGTGTATAAGAGGCCTTGAACACAATATTGTTTGGGTATAATCGGTGAAATTTGGTCTTGGGTGTAATATTTGTGAAAGGGGGATGATTGCCCTAATTTGAATTAAATAATTATTTTGTTTGAATAATGAAATTGGTATGGGAAATATAAAATTGGGAGGATGTGTAAATAAAGGGTGTAGTTGGATTTGATAAATCATTCATCTATGGAATTTGATAATTTATCTGTTGATAGATTTATTTATCTATTTAGATATATCTGTTTTGGGCTATCAGTGGAGGATAACTATGATTGTTGTAGAAACTGCATGAAGACTAGGTAAATTGAAACTAGTCATTGAATATGACCGTTTGATTAAACCATTGAATATGTGATTCGATTAGTCATTGTATATGACAACGTGTTTAAATATATTGTATATGTATCATTGTTTGGGAGGAGATAGGGGATGGACTCCATTGATAATTAAGTTGGCCGGAGTGTCCAGGGTGAAAGTCCCGAAATCTTATGTATTTGGATGCCCGTTCCCTCGGGTGTGATTCCGTAAAATAGCAAGAAAATGTAAGTGTTTGAACTATGTTTGTTATTGAAGTATTGATGAATGAGTTATAGTCTCGTTTTGAATTGTTTAGATAACAATGAACTATGTTAATGAATCGATTTGGATAAATGAAATGGAAGTGGACTGAAATATGGATGTCAATATTAATTAGTTATGGAAAGAATGTAAGTTGGTTTACATGTATTAAACATTTATCTGATACTGATATCTTAGTTAATTCTCATATATTATTTAGCATATCTCTACTGGGCTTTGGCTCACCTTACTTGGAAAACCATTTTCAGGTATAGGTGACTTGCCACCTCCAAGGACATAGCTTGGGAGGCTTAGCGGCTGAGAGCTCCATTTTGTTGTTACATTTTGTGTTTATATGTTTCCTTTTAAGCTGAGGGCTTTAATTGTAAAGAGCTTCTGACTCTTCTTTTGTTGTAACCAAGTGATAATTTGGAAAGATGTAAGCCCTTAGGGCATTTATTTTGTTGTTTTCAATTAGAATTACATGCTATAGTTTCAAGATAAACATTTATGAAAATGTAAGGCATGTGATATCTCTAGTAATACTAACTCTGATGAATGAAAATATAACATTTATATTATGTCTATAGATCTCGTGAATGATTGATTTATATACTATTTTGAGGGCGTTACAGGAAGAATGGCACTCGGGAATTGACTGAGTTACCTAAGGGCAAACGGCCTATGGGATGCACATGGGTATATTACAAGGCTCGACTGGTGGCAAAAGGGTTCACTCAGATATATGGTGTTGACTATTAGGAGACCTTTGTACCTGTGGCTAAGATGAATTCAGTCAGAGTACTTATCTCTCTAGCAGCTAATTTAGATTGGCCACTTCATCAGTTTGATGTAAAGAATGCCTTTCTCCATGGTGACCTAGAAGAAGAGATATATATGGACATTCCTCTTGGTTTTGAGGATCATCAGACATAAGGTAAAGTATGCCGGCTTCGGAAGTCATTATATGGTCTCAAACAGTCTCCAAGGGATTGGTTTGAGTGATTCACTCAGGCTATGCTTAAATATGGCTTCAAACAGAGTCAGGCAGATCACACGTTGTTTGTGAAACATTCATCACGTGGTAAGACTATAGCGCTTATTGTTTATGTGGATGATATAGTTCTTACTAGTGATGATAGTGAGGAAATCCCGCTGTTGAAGAAATATTTAGCAAGTGAGTTTGAAATCAAAGACTTGGGGAGCTTGAAATATTTTCTAGGAATTGAAGTTGCTCGCTCCAAGGATGGGATATTTATCTCACAAAGGAAGTATATGCTTGACCTATTGAAAAAAACTGAGATGCTTGGCTACAAAGCCTGTGACACTCCACTAGAACCCAATCAGAAACTGGGGGATGACGAAGGAAAAGCAACTATTGATAGAGGGAGCTATCAGCGATTAGTGGGTAAGCTCATTTACTTATCTCACTCCTATCTTGATATTGCTACTACTGTCAGTGTGGTTAGCTAGTTTATGCATGCTCCTTATCAAATTCACTTTGCAGTTGTTACAAGAATTTGGAGGTACTTGAAGTCTGCTCCTAGTAAAGGTCTTTATTTTTCAAAGCATGATCACCTTCGTGTGAAAGTCTATACAGATGCTGACTGGACTGGATCAGTAATTGATAGGAGATCGACTTCCGGGTATTGCACATTTATTGGAAGCAACCTAGTTACTTAGAGTAGTAAGAAACAAAATGTGATTACTAGTTTATATGCAGAAGCTGAGTTTAAAGCTATGGCACAAGGGGTGTGTAAGCTCTTATGGATCAAGTTATTGTTGAATGATCTAGGTATTGATCAGACGGACTCCATGCGGTTATACTGTGATGATAAGACTGCCATCAACATCGCTCACAATCCAGTTCAACATGACAGGACAAAGCATGTTGAGATTGATCGCCACTTCATTAGAGAGAAACTCATTAATAGCACCATATATACTCCATTCATGCATTCTGGTGAACAACTCGCTGACATCCTTACTAAGGAAGTTGGGAGTAAGCCATTGCATGACATTCTCGGCAAGCTGGACATGAGAGATATCTTCGCACCAGCTTGAGAGGGAGTGTTAGAACAGGATATTATTAGTTGGGTTATTACTGTAATTATTCTATGCCTTAGGGTTCTCTTGTAATTATTAATCTTCTTTAATATAAAGGGGATGATATCTCAATTATTCCCTAATCTTGATATTCTCTAAAATTATTACTTTTTTGCAATCCTTTGGAGCTTATCTGCTCAATACCTTTACTTTTTGTCCATTCAACAAGATAGGTCTCCCCATTTTGGTTTGTACCACATGAAAAAAGCCTACAATGTGTTCAATGACAATGTCAGTGCTTCAATTTGTCCTCTATATATGCATAGATACAAAATCATGTGGTAAAGGAGGTTCAGAAGATCTACCTTTTACCATTGGTACTATAAAGTATTGTTGTGCACCCTTAACCTGGTGCATCATAATGAACCCAATGGTCCGGACATATCATATAACCATGCTTTTATCTTTCCATTGGTGGAGGTTAAAAAAATAATTTAAATAAACTAGGAAATAGAAAGCACAAACATAATATTCAACATAGTGAAAATAAATAACATAAGCCATGGAAGCAAGAAGTACACATGGAACAATCATAAAAGAGAGATTTGAATTTGTGATCCCAATACTCATCTTTATTCGACCAGTAGTCACCATTGGTGTGCTTAAAGAGAGAATAAAAGACTTAAGAGGAACCGATACCCAACAAATAAGATTATGAAGATAGGAGTACATCCAGGTTTTGAACAATCCATGTCAATATTGACTATATATATTTTAAAATATAATATTGATTGGATGTCTATCCATTTTGGCTACATAGGTAGGTAATGCTAATTTAATTGCCAATTCAAAGAAAAAGAGTTCTTAGGCCTGCCAAATTAATGGCCCTGAATCCCTGATACGAGATCTAATTGTTATCTTTAATATGAATTATTTGTCTAGATTTTTATTTTTTCAACTTTCAATAAAGTTGCACATCTCTCATACTTAGCAAATTAAGTTGTGTTTTTCTGGGGCTTATCTCTTCATATTTCTTCTCTCAAATCTTGTAAATGACAGCCTTTGGGGATGAAGAAACAATATATATATCTATATGATCGAATATGTGAATTGTGGTTGAATAATGGCAAATATAAACTTTGAATAGTCTATGACTTGATTTATTAGTGAAAATGAAGAAGTCACTTGCTAAATCAAGTTGCATTTGATTAATATTTGCAAATTGGTCCAATACTTTTTGGCATGGTGATGGATTAGGCATATGTTCAGTAAGAGTGCTTCAGAAAATGTAGCAACTTGTACCATTTAGTTTTGAAGTTAACATAAATGAAATTCAATGTCATTTTTTTCTGGATAATAGTGTTGTTGTTGGGTTTGAAGATGCTTTTGTGCGCCTTAGGCAGGGCCCAGTACCATATTAGTTGTTAATGGAAGATAAGATTGTGTAAATCAATAAATGGTTGCACTTCACATTGGGCTATGCATGGATGCCTTTGTAAACATTCCAGCTATATTGCATGAGCAATATAATAAAGAAGATCATAGACAAGTTAAGACATCTATCTAGATCCTAGTTGATGAGATTAAGATTGCCAAAGCAAGGTGAAAGATCCTCAGAGAATGTTTCTGTTGTCTTCCATAGCAACATATTTTTCTAGACTGGACTTCATGCTTTCAAATGGGCAATTCTCTGAGAATGCCACAATTCTCTTTTTGCTCTGTTTCTAATACATTGATACACGCTACTCAATTTGATTAATATCTCTTGCATTGTCAATGTTGTGCAGGGAATGATTCAACATCATTATTATAGTCTCTGCCACCTACCAGAGTTATTCTTGTACGTTTTACTATTGTAGTTTTATAATTTGGTTTTATGTTTCCAAGTAGAATTTCTTGTTCAGAACTTACTTAAACAGGTGCTGCTGATGGTTAGGCTGAAGTTGCTCAACACTATTGACAATGAAATCTGATAGATTTGTGATTAGAAACGGTAAAAGGTTACCAAGCTAACTCGAGGGGATCCAAAACAAAAGGGATAGGCTAAAAGAGAGAGAAATTCGAAAGGGACATAAAATGAAGTATGCGGAGAATGAACACTTGGAGCAAGAAGCTTCCCAGAAGGTGTCCTGGATGGTCTTAGCCTCCGGCTATTGTTTCACACTTACATTCTTAAGGTAGGAATACTGTAGGTGGTTGTGATTGAAAGAAACCATGTGAAGATAGTTTTGGGTCTCACTGCAATTATCGACTCTTACAATAATTTGAAAATGTATTGAGTAAACCATTTCAAATGCAATTTTGTATGTGTTCATTGTATCAAGATTGGAACAATGCAATTGAGGTCTGTTTGCTTATTCCTCTCTCTCTGAATGCTGAAAGTTTTGTGGGTTCTTGCTGATCAATTACATAGATATTCCTTCATAAACTTATATATTATATTAAAAAATAAATATTACAAAATTAATCATGGGCACTCGATTCATAAATCCAAATTGTAATTTTATAAGGCGTGAGGTCCAGGAGCTCAATCAGTTTGTTTAGAAGGACAAGTTCAACTAAAATGACCAAAATACTCTTCATATATATATATATCATACTGTACGTCCCAGAAGCTTAACAATCACACTCATCTCTCTCTCTCTCTCTCTCTCTTCTCTGCCTCCCTCTGCCGTAGACCGCTGCCTCTCTCTTCTTCGCTGTAGACTGTCTCTCACTCTCTCTCCTCCACCTACGACGTCGTTGCCGAAGTTGTCGCCATCTCCTCTTCCTCCGCCACTGTGAATTGCCACAACCACCCCCACTGCCATCGCTCTTTTTCTCTCTTAGATTTCTTCTCTCGCTCTCTCTCTCTTTTCTATATTAATCTCCCTCTTCCATCTTCCCCCTCTTCCGTCACATTTCCTCTCATCGATGATTGAACAATGCCGGAGTGATGAAGACCTCGCTAGAATAGAATCTCAAGTCTCGATCGGCAGAGAAGCAGGAGCACCACAAAAAGGTGCTCCGGGAGCTCAACTTTCTGATTTCCAGCGCATTGCAATCATTCTCTGACGAGACTATCCATAAGGAAGTCATCGACACTGAGTGGTCATATATAACTGATCCTTCTTCGATCGAAATCAGAGACAGTGAACAATTTTGGATCTATATCTATATGTATATGTGTTTACATATAAATTATATGTACTTTTGGTTCTTGTTCAAACATTCTTTGTTTGAATATTGTGCAACTAATTGATTCAGGTTTTTTCAAGAAAATCGGTACTAACTATGTTGTAAATATGTCCTGCGTAAATAGAGTGCAGTCCGCTGTAAAATTGAAGCTGACAATGGTAGTGAAAATCAATTTGATCAAAGATACAATGGTTTGGGGCTACGCTTGGCATGGTAAGACCTATTCATTCTCTTTTTCTTCTATTTTTTCTTTTTTTCCAACCGATTAGCTTGGTTAGCTATTAGTATTTGAAATTGCTGATTTTTTTCCCAAACCTGTTCATGTGCAAATAAGAGAATTGAGGCTCGGATCTGCAGATCCACATCAGTCAACAACATCTTCAGATCCAGATTAGTCAAAAATATCATCTTCGGATCCTATTTTTTTATGTTTTTTATTTTTATTTTTATTATTGGCGCAGATCTGTTTGTGTTTGTTGTTGTTGTTGTTGTTGTTGTTGATGAAACATACTGTAACAAATTTTTTTTTAAAAAAAATGACAGATATGAACAGATAATAAAATATGTTTAAAACTTGAACAGATAAAAGTGTATGAAAATTGATAAAATTTAGATAGATCTCTGTGAGTGTATGTATATATATCTGTGAGTGTATGTATGAGACAGATTTGGAACAAAATTAATAAAATTTAGGTAGATCTGGAAAAAAATTGAATAAATAAGAAAATAATCTAACAGATAATTTCAACAGATAGGAATTAAATAGATAGAAAAAATAGAAAAGATAGTCAAAAAATTTGAACAGATAGACAAAAAAATTTGAATAGATAAACAAAAAATTTGAAAAGATAGAAGATAATTTTGAACAGATAGATATAAATTTAACAAATAGTCAACGAAAGTCAAACAGATAAAAAAAAGTCAACAGATAGATAAGGGATAAAATTAGAAACAAAATGTCCTTCAAAACAAGTAAAAGGACCTCTCATTAAACTATTTCACAAACGGTGGATTTTTCATCAATAAAAAAAGAATAATGATATATACACAATTGGTATATCATTCATTGTACTAACAGATGATGTGGCATCATCTTAGAGGTTTTGGGAATTTATAATTTGTATAATAGGTGCGGTCATAATTTTGAAGTAATAATGTCATAATATATGTTGGTACACTAATTGGTATTACAATTGGTGTATGTTGCACTACGATAAAAAAAAAATACACTAAACCTAATGCCTTAGACACCCTCTAAATTAGATTTATCACCAATTTTCTCATTAATCATTAATAACTTCGTTTAGTTTAAACTTATGTATTATTAAAAAATACATATTACAAAATTAATCATTAATAACTTCGTAATTTAGTTGATACAAACACATAATATTAATCCATTACATCTTAAATTCAAACTGGATGAGTATATTTTCCTTCTTAAATATATTTTTATCAAAATAAAAATATACTAAATAAATAGGATAATTACATTTTACCCCCTTATGGTTTCGCTCATCTATACATTACCTCCCTAACTTTTATAAATGTACTTATAAACCCCCTGTGGTTTGGAGTGATATGCAAAAGTGACGTTTTCCGCTAAACTTAACAGCATTGTAACAACCCTCACTTTGTCTTAGTTGTGCTCACATGCATTTGCATGATCTTTGTCTTGATTAAACTTGCATTTGCAGACCTTGATTTGTTTTATCTAAGTGTTGCTTGCATGCTTTGTTCCTTGCTTAGTGTGTGTTAAGCCGAGGTCATCTTAAGCCTAGGTCACACCTTTGAACCTCTTACACCTAGGACCATCTTGGAACCACTTTGGTTGACCTCCACCTTCACCCTGGCATCTAGGCCGAGATGTTATCATCTAGGCATCCAACATCCTTGATCCTTGCACCTAATGATCCTGTTCCTGAACTGGTATGACCTAGACCGAGGTGTGGCACAGCTAGGCCAAGTGTTATCCTTCCTAGAGTGCCCTTGTCATCTTACTTGTTGTACACCCTTTTGTCATGCTCTTGTCTTGTCATTCAGTCACCTTTTGAGGAAAATCCAATCCGGTAGTGCCACGTGTCCCAGCAGAGGGTTAAGTCAGCCGGCAGAGAGAGAAATATATCATTTTGTCATATCCTTGTCTTTGAAGAGAGAGAAGCTTTAGAAAGAGGAAAAGGAGTTCTTGAGAGAGAAGTAGATTTCCAAGCTTGATCCTTAGAGTCTAAACCATTTGATCCAAGTTTTGAGGTCAGATTCTTGATTTACTCTTGTTATTCTTTATGGTTATTCGATCACTTTGCATGACCTAGCATGATTCATGGGCCATATATTGATTTGAAGTGGTTTTAGAGAGAGAAAATGATGTTCATATGTTCTTGAAGAAAAGCTTTGTTTCGATTCGAAAGTTTATAACAAGTTCCACGTTTTGTGTTTGTTTCAAGAAGAACTTCAACTATGGGTATCTAGGTGCATGTTTTTGAACTCATATCATAAAAACTCAGATTTTGAATAGAGAAGTTATGATTTTGGCATTCATGTTCTTCATGTTCTTCAAGAGGGAAAACCCAGATTTCCAAACTTCACTGTTTCCCTAAGTGTGGTTGCCGAGACCACTCTTGCCTAAACCTAGGAGACCACACCTCGGCCAAGAGGTGTGGGACCTCGGCTAAGACCTGGATGGTACCCACATGTTTCCCGAGATGAAAAACTGAGTTTTAACTCCCAGCACATGTTTTGCTTTGTCTTGACTTAGTTTTGAAAGAAATGCCGGGATCATTTGCACTCATGTAAAGCTTATTCTAGGGATGTATTTCATATCCATCTTTGAGCATCTCTTCTTATCTTCTTGAAATGCATTCAATGGGGTTTTATTATGTACTTGTAGGCCTTGGATCCTTGCTTTAATCCCCACACCCGAAGAGCTATGTGAATGGTATTTTTAATAAAGCTATGTTCTAATGTTTCGATAAAAACTTTGCTTGTTTCATTTTGGAAAAGCGCTTGTTCAAGTATGAATGATTATCCCTAGTTTTGTATCAAGTATTACCTTGTTTTGATGACATTCTTGGAAAGTCCTTAGTGCTAGGGGACTATAATGCAACTAGTACCCTTGTTTGAAATATCTCCCTTGCCTCCAACAGCCTTGTGGAGTGGGTTTGTCTAATCGATTCCTGTAGACACCCCATTTTTGACCGACCTTAAGACTCAGACGTCACCAACTGAGCGCTCGGTGATGTTGAATATTGTGCTCGTTCTAAGGTTACGGAGTCTCGGCTGCGAGCCTTGCCTCCGAACTTCGGGTTTCTTTTGTGCTTTGCCTCGGTTTGCGAACCAGGCCCTGTTTTCTCTATTTTCTCTTTCCGAAGGGAGGGAGAGGTCTCATAGACCATCTTTCAGTGGCCGTAGGCTACATTTTGTGGTCGTAGGTCATTTTTCCCGTTTGGAGGTCGGTTCCCGATTTTCGGAGCCGTCGGCCGTGTGCCTCGGTTCGGGACCGCCTAACTACCTCCGTTTGCTCCGGTTTTTGGCACACGCCTTGTTTCCTCTCCTTAGAGGGACACTGTCGCCCGGAAGACCACCTTTGTGGTCATAGGCCACTTCCGGTGCCTAACAGCCTATTTTCGGGGCCCCAAACCGCGCGTTTTGGCCCCCGAACCCTCGTTTTGCATCGGTTAGGGTTCATTTTTGGTATGGACCCTATTTTCATTGCTAGGAAGGTGGTAGGATGGTGGGAGACCAGCAATTCTTTCAAAAATCATTTTCTGTCTCCTCCAACCGATTTTTCTGACAGAAAGCTGGTTTTTCTCACTTTTGAGCCACAATTTCTGGTTTTTCATACCACCATTGTGTTGTGCTCATCTGGGAGGCCACCAATATGGGTAGGCCGACCAGTATTTCTTCTTGACCCTTTTGAACCTTGCTAAAAAGCTGGTTTTTCTCTCTCATGGGTCACATTTTCTGGTTTTTCATACCACCATTGTGTTGTACTCATCTAGGAGGCCACCAATATGGGTAGGCCGACCAGTATTTCTCATTGACCCTTTTGACCCCTGGTCGGCCGACCAGGTAAGGTGGTAGGCCGACCACCTGAACTGGTCGGCCACCTTTCTACTTTTTTGTCCCACTGAGTTGAAGCCAGCTGTGCCAGCTGGAAGCCTCAGAAGTGATCCTCCATACACGTGTATGGAGGATCTTTGAGCTTGGTTTTAAGCTTCCAAGAGAAGCTTTAGCCTCTCTCCTCTACAAAGGGAGGCCTCATCTTCCATTGCTAGGGTTGAAGCATTTGGTTAGAGCATACATACACTTCCCTCCATATCTATCTCTTCCAAGCTCCAAAACTCCATTATTCTTGGCCATTTGCACTACACCTCATAGCCTACCACCTCCATCATCCATCCAAGCACCTTGGAGCTGTTTTGCAGAGGTTAAAGGCTCACCTTCTTGGTCCAAAAGTTGCTGGAGGTCTTCTCTACAAGGGTAAGTCTCTATTTACCCCATTTTGACATTGTTTTGCTTCATTGTTTAGCCTTATTTGAAAGCATTTTTGGGTTTCGTCATAAACTGAAAAGTGTCTTATTTTGAGCTCCTCTTGAAGTTTGATTAAGGACACTTTTCTGTTTGAGGTCATCTACCTCCTTGTATGCTCTATCCCTCTTTGTAGGTTTATTTTGCTTCATATTTTAGCCCTACTTGTGAGCATTTCTGGATTTTGTTATAAACTGAAAAGAGTCTTATTTTGAGCCCCTCTTAATGTTTGATTAAGGACATTTTTCTGTTTGAGGTCATTTACTTCCTTGAATACTTGTTTGCCTCTTGTTTCGAGCCTTGCATCTAGGCCTTTGTTGCATGCCTTGTTTGGCCTTCTAGCCACTAAAATCTAGTGGATTTTCAGTGGCTAACACACTATTTTGAGAGCCAAAATCAGAGGGGGGTGACCCCCTCTCTCCTTGTCTTGTTTGTTGGCCCTTTTGGCCTTCCAAAGGACCCCCATTTTGCATGCTTCAAAGTCTTGTTTCAGGCCCTATTATGTGAGTTTTGAGGTCTTCCTTAGCTCTGTCTGGAGCCCATTTTGCCATATGAAGTTTCTATTTTGCATGTGTAGAGCAATCCCATCCAAGGCCTTTCAAAGGGGCTTTCATTTGCATGCTTTATTGACCAATTTCGGGGCCTTTTTGGTGAGTTTTAGGGCTGTCATAACTGAGTTCCAGAGTTGGTTTTGCCATTTTACATGTCTATCTTGTATGTGTTGAGTAATCCACCTCATGGCCCTCCAAAGGAGCCCATCATTTTCTCATGCATTGGATACATTTCAGTGGTTATTTAGGCATATTTTAGCATACCATGTTCCTATTTGTGGCTGGTTTGATGACCTCTCTTGTGCTTCATATACATGCCATGTAAACCATGCTTACTAGCCTAGGTTGCATGTTGTTTTGGCCCTTCATGTTAGCACTTTTTGGCCATGTCTTAAATTGATATTGTGCTTATTTTGGACTGTCCTAGCTCTGTTTTTTGGTCTCATGGTCGAATGGTGTTTTTTTTGCATGCTTGTAGTTCAATACCCATGCTTAACTTTGAGTTTTGAGGTCCATTCCATACATATACTGAGGTGTGTTCATGTTTTGGGCTCATTATACATCATATTTCAGAGCTTATTTGAATGCCATATTGCCATGTTTTGTACTCTTTAAATGTGTTTGAGAGTCGGGCTTGTATGCCTCATTTACGGACCATTGAATGAGCTCCATTTCGTTGCATTCCGAGCCATCATTTTAGGCCATTTCCCCACTATTTCAGACCTGCCTAGGGTCTGTTCGGGGTTGATTTTTCCATTAGTGCATTGTTTTGGGTACCTCTAGAGTAACGTACTTCACTAGTTTCGGCACCCGGGCCCCCTAGCTTGCATTGTGTGCCATGTTTGCATGTTTTGGGACCATTTTGTATCATGTTTCAGAGCTGGAATTTGTGTGTTTGTATGCCATATTGCATCCTTTTCCATGCTTTGGTAGAATGGCATTTGATGCCCTAGGATCGATCCCTTGCATCGTGCATGTTTGCATGTATTTCGGTTGTCTCATTTCCATCGTATGGCCATTGATGTGAGTGTGGCTGAGATCCACTTATATTGGTGTAAGTCCATCTTGCATTGTGTATGCCATTTTAGTCCATAGTATTGCGTATGCTAGGTTACATGTTAGAGCATTGTGTACGCCGTGTTGTGCCTCGTGCATTGTGTATGCCATTTTAGTCCATAGCATTGCGTATGCTAGGTTGCATGTTAGTCGCATTATGAATGCCATCTCATTGCATTGTGTTTGGAGTAGGGTTAGTCCAAACACGGGAAACGAGGGACGTTTCATACTCCAAGTGACGAAACGTGTCTCAATTCCCAGTCGTCGACACTCCGGATTGCCCATGATGGAGTCTAAGCCTTGTTGTGTTTTCATGTGCATTCATTTCACATCGAGTCGTGCAATTCGACTCCTCGGCCATCATGCATCGAGATGCGTAATTGGTGGCACGAGGATCGAGGTGTGCATACATATGTGAAAATACTTTGCCATGCCCCTTTGTTGCTCTCTGTTACAGCAAATCAAAAAGCAACAGCTTTCTAAAGCCTTGCACAGCATTCCGGGATTAATTGCAAACAGAGGCGAATCAGGGCATCGCAATGGATTTCCGCGCAAGGCAACTCGAGCATGCATCTTTCATCATTCGGAACAGAGCTGAGGCGGTCCATGAATTTGCATACTAGTTTATTGCTTTCCTAGTTAATCTGTTAATTAATTAGGGTTTTGTACTTATTCGGACTGTAATTATTTATTCGGACTGTATTATTCATTCGGACCCTCCGAGGAGGACAATTTTGTAATAAGTGTGCGTGCGTGTGATGTATGTCTTCCAACCCCACGTCTTTCTCCCTTTTATTTACCAGCTTATGATGGTTAGATTAGGGCATATTTCAATTAGCATACTTATGCTTGCATGTTTGCATTATTCATCTGTATTGCATGCACCGGGCTCGGCGCATCATACTAACTGCATCGTATTTCTATTCCAAGTTGAATACGTGTTAGCTGTAGCATCTCATATGCCATCTTAGAATAGCCGAGCCTATTATGGTTGCATTTTTGCATGTGTTGCATTAGGCATTTCTGTATAGTTAGGATCATGCATTGATTTCTAACATAGCTTCTGTTTTGGCTTGGAGTACTCGGTAAGTGTTTATGCTTTAGCATCCTTGCATGTGTGTGAGTGACTGCCATGATAGCATGCTTACCATAAGGCTACGTGCTTATGTGATATAACTGCCTGAATGCCTGTGGGTGAAGGTTGGATGATCTGAATTAGAATAACGCATTGACTGTGAGTTTTAAGCCGACTTGAGAGTGGCAAATCATCATTTTTTCTAAGTCCACCTGAGGGTGGCAAATCCACATTTTAGCCTACTTGCGAGTAACAAACCGTTTTCAAAACAAACATGAGATGTGTTGTTCTAATTCAGGCGATCCAGTCTATACTTGTATACTGTGCGCATCACGTAGTAAATCTAGGCTAATAACCGGAATAAGAACGCATAATGTTTTCAAAACTCGATATCATGGTTAGTAGAGGCCAATTTGTGATCGGGCGAGCGGGGGTGCTCACGAAGTGACCTTCCCCAATCGTACCCAAGTTCCCGAACCGAGGCAACTTTGGTGATGACGGACACGTGGCTTTAGGCAACGAGTCAGGGTTTCCTAAATTTCCTAAACTAAAATATTTAGGTGGCGACTCTGTATCTAGCAAAGCAGTCCATGTTTGGCACTTCTTTCTAAAAATCTATTTTTCAAAACGATTTGCCGGATTTGGACTCTTTGATAATTCATCGGTCTTGCATTGCACTCTGCGAGATTAGATACAGGACCGTAACATTGAGTCCTGAACTGTAGTAAGCCCAAATGAACAAAACGGGATTTTCCCTCCCGGGACGTTCAGGGACGTCTACAGTTTCTGGCGACTCTGCTGGGGATTTAGAGAACTTGACTCGAACTCATGATATCTTGTTTTGACTACACTTATGTGTTTCTTTGCATTGCATTTGCATTGGTGCGCCTAGGACACTGTGTTTGCCTTATGCTATTCCTGAACGATTTGCCGGAGGCTCGCTTCGAGAAATGTGCCATAAGGCTGACTGGTTGCGGGCTCTGCCACGACGGGAACACAAACCCCGATTTTTACCGGGGCACCTTTTTTGACCATTCGACCTAGTGCATATTCGGAATCCATAGTGACCATTCCAAACTAGGACAGGTTGCTTACCCGATTATAGGTTGTTTGAAACCGCTGCGTGCGTAGTGAAACCCTAGCTCCTGACAAAATAGGACAGGGAAACCCTATCCCCCCATAGGGGTGTGTAATAACCCCGACCCTGATTAGTGCTAATTGGGACTTAATTATACCTAATAATAATTAAGAGGAAATCCGGAATTAAATTGCATGTCAATTGCATGAATTTTGTGTTTTTATCTGTTTGAGTTTTAATCTTTAATTCGCAAATTGAAGGCCTTATCGGTGACCGAATTCAAAATCGTTTAGTGTTCCATAATCGTCCTAATTTATGTGATTTTGTGGTATATTTATCCAAAATGTGTTTAGGTATGATTAAATTAGATTAAAATAAGCTAAACACATAAGTTGCCGTAATTACCGAAATGCCATTGTGAGAGGGCCTTGTAGGCAATGTGTATTGAGCCTATTACACTTAGCAAACATTCTTTTCAGCCTCTTTTGCTCATCAAATTCGACTAGAGAGAGAGAGAGTGTGAGGGGAGTTGATTTCAACAAGAATTGCTAGAAGAATTGGTAGGAGAGTTGCAAGTTTGAGTTTCCACACTTGAATTTGAAGGTTTAAGGTAGGAATCCACCCTCTCACCATCCTCTCATTCTTGTATCTGAGTTGGTTTTCGTAGGATTCTTGGTTAGATTGGAGTTTGAAGTTGGAAATGGGTTTAGTAGGTTGAATTGGAGTCCATAGCATACATGCATGTGCATATTCATGGAAATTGAGTTGTTGGGTGTCAAATTTCTACATGCATGTGCATATTTTTGCTAAAGTTTATGAATTCATCAAAATCCTGGGTTTAATGTTGCCTTGGATCATGATTTGAAGCTTTAAAATGCATTTGAATTCGTGCATGTGTGTTTAAGCTTGATTCTTGAAAATGGGTTTGTAATGGTGCTCAAATTGACTCACTCTTGGGCAATGATTTTATAATTTGGCTTTTGAAACTTGATATACTATGAGTTTAAAGTGTTTTCCCAGATTTTGGGCCCAAGAGGTTGGGTTTTGGATGGTTGAATGCTTGGTTCGAACTTGGAAGACAAATCTGGAAATTCCAGATTTTGCTTCCTCGCTCGAGCGAAGGATTCCTCGCTCGAGCGACCATTGTTTGTTCTAAGCTCCGCTCGAGCGAAGAAATGGTGGCTCGAGCGTAAATTGCAAGCTTTCAGGTTTTTGGTGCACGCAGACGCACGCTCGAGCAAGAGAACCTACGCTCGAGCGAGGACTGTGTCTTACGCTCGAACGAGCGTCGAGCGAGCATCGAGCGAAGATTTCCAGCAACCAGTACTTTTGCATTTTTACAGACCGCTCGAGCGAAGGATTGCTCGCTCGAGCGAATCCTTTGATTTTGGAATCTCGCTCGAGCGAAGGGAGGCTCGCTCGAGCGAGACCCCTATTTTCAGCAACTTTTGAAAAATATTTTCTAAGGCATTTTTACCCTCTCATTCCATCCTAGGCATTCCTAGGCCATGTTTAAGACTCTATACTAAGGGTAAGGGACTAGGTACACACTTAGAACCTTGGGTGCAAGTTTTGTACAATTTGAGTGCATATTTCAAAGTGTGTATCTGTGATGTGTTATGTAGGTCACGTGCCGCAATCTATTTGACCCTCTTGACTTCGTCTACCTGTATCAACGCCCACTGTGAGTAATAACTTTGTAAAGTTATGTTCAATGTTATGTATTTTCAGTATACTATGATACGAAATGACTGATTCTTGGAAAAGCTATGATATGTTGGAAATGAATGAATGAATGTCCCGTTTTTCTAAAAAGTATTTGTGGCACCCTTAGTCCGGATGGCCCTCGCCCGGGGGTAACAATACCGTGGCCTATGGCCCTCGCCCGGGGGTAACAATACTGTGGTTGTTGGTACCAACTTTATTTGTGGTCTTCGGACCTACCTGCTGTGGTCTTCGGACCTACCTGTTGTGGTCTTCGAACCTACCTGCTGTGGTCTTCGGACCTACCTGTTGTGGTCTTTGGACCTACCTGCTGTGGTCTTCGGACCTACCTGTTGTGGTCTTTGAGACCTACCTGATCTGTTAGCTAATGGGTGTACCACTTATGATCTTATGCAAAATCTGAACACGAAAATGAACTTGAATATGAGCATGCAACTGAATCTGTTTCTGATTGGGAATCTGAAAGGTGCATAAGACTCTATTTCTGATAAGATTATGTTTCTGATATAAACTTTGATTTCTAACTCTGCGATGGGCATCATTCATTAAAACCTTTACTCTGTTTATTATTCACTGGGCTTTCGCTCACAGTTTATTACATATATGTAGGTGAGCCGGCACAAGACCCTGGCCAGAGTTGATGGCCTCCTGTTTCCCTTTTTGGTCAGCTAGCTGTTGCGCCTCCCGAGGAGGTTCCAGTCAAAGCCTAACCCCGAGGCAGTTTTGTTTCATGCTAGTCATTGGTTGTGTTTTGTAAAGTTGGATCTTGGGACATACTTATGTAAATATTTTGTACATATGGGTGTTTGTGGCTAGCATGTATATATATAAATAAGTTTTAAATCTTCTGTCCCATGTATGTCATCACAGCTCATTGGACCTTGGTTATTTTACTTTATTGCTTCCGCAGCCCCTTAATATTTGTTATTCTGTCTGGAGGCCGTAGGTAATCCACGGATTACTGGCCGGTTACGTCGCTAAACCTATAGGGGCGGGTTTGGGTCGTGACAGGGTGTTTCGGCTCTCACTTGTTTGCTATGCGCTTTTAGAGTGCGTCTCTATAGGAATGCATGTATCAGTTTGCAAGTCGGGGTATCAGGCCTGCGGGCATCAGAATGTGAAGAATCAGTTTTACCCGAGGGTATCAGATTTGAGACAGAATTTTGAGGGCAGAATTCAGTAGAGGGCACTGTCATCCTGCTATGCTCATATCTGTTTTAGTGAAGTTGAGTTGAGGTGCTGTCTGTTTTCTCTTTTGCTAGGTAGTCCTGGAACCATAGCTTCAGAAGGCTCCGATATCCCCCGGGTACATTGGACTAGTGCTGACAGACTTTGTTAGGTCAAAGATTCAATTCAAGGGCAACCAATGTTCTTTCGCTGAGGCAAGGCAAAGAAAGGCCAGTCAGGGTTCACCAGTTCATCTGATCCGCCAGTCACCAGTCATATCACCTTGGTCAAAACGCTAGCATCTACCTCTATCATGGCGCAACCTTCGGCAAATTTGGAGGATTTGCTGATCCATTTCCAGCACTCAGTGGATTCGCTGCAACAAGACATGGTTAGGCAAGCCGAAACATTGCAGAATATGATATTCAAATTTAAGGACCTCCATGACATTGGGGTTCAAATCAAGGAGGCCATCCGACAGGGGATCTTTGTGGAAGATAATGAGCCTTCGAAGAAGGATGTTGTTCACAGTTCCGATGCTACTACTGATGGTAGTACAGCTGTGAAATGCTCAGAAGTAGGCACTATCACCACTTCCCTCAATAGCCAAAGACTAACCACTTCAACTCGGCACCGAGCTCGAAATTTCCATCCTCTGTACATGAGTCTTTCTCAAGCCTTGCAAATGCTGCGGGAAAAAGGATACCTAGAGCTCCTAGAACCTCAACCCCTTCCGACTCCTCTTCCACCAAGATATGACCCAGCTGAACACTGTACCTACCATCAACAGCACGGTCATGATATGAACCGTTGCATCCACCTCCGTCATAAGATTCAGGATCTTATTGATGAAGAGATCATAGCTCCACCAAAGGGACCTCAGGCCACCACAAACCTGTCACCCCCACATCTCAATTTGATCCATACAATGCCATCCACCTTCGACCCCAGCATATACATCACCCCAGCCCATCTACCCAAGCCTGTGGTGTTCATTCCAAAAAGCATGGACTTATGCATGATGGATGCACCTGGACCCCAATCATCTCAAACCCGTGAGCCCACTACTTCTGAGCTGAAGAGAATGATCGAAGATCTTCAGAGAACTGTGACAAATCTGGCCTCCGAGACATTGGCTTCCTCATCGACCACATCACATACCAGGAATTTCATGACAAAAGGCTCCCCAATCTTGGGACTGGCTGCATTTGATGAAAGCCAAACCCTTGGCAAAGGGGAAGCAGGTGGTAAGAACAAGGTAGGGACAAGCATTGGTCCCCATGAACATCTTCTATTGGCTGTTGAGGCTTTGAAAGCCGAAGGACTGAACAAAGAGCAAGTCCTCGCAGTTGATGCAAAAACTGTGGATGACACTTTCGCCACTCAAGTTAGGGGCAGTTTGAATCAAAGGGTAAGCTGGGAGAAGGGTCGTTGTACCAGGAATGTTCCTTTCAGCTCTAATCCCGTGCTCGGAAGAGATCATCAAACCCAGTCAGCACCTACCGACCCTTTCGCTGGTACATCTAACACAACCAACTCACAACCTGCCAAATACCTACCTCGGGGCCAGAGGGTGTTAACCCCACTGGACATGTCTCTGTAAACAGCCCTGAGGGTCCTAATCGAAAAGGGGCATCTGAAGCCCCTAGAGCCGCGGCCATTACTAAATAAACTTCCTCTCTCCCATGACCCGGCAAAGTATTGTGTCTTTCATCAACAAGCTGGCCATGACACTGACATGTGTCTTCGTCTTCACCATGAAATACAAGATCTGATTGATAAAAAGATCATCTTCGCGTCAGGTCCTGCAAAGTCTATCGGTACTGGATCGGTGAACTTGGGGGATAATGTGACCATGTGATCGGGGGGATGAGCCAGCTGCGTGTGGCGCTTGATTTACTCCAAACGTGGGAATGGCATGCACTGTTTTGAGCATTTGTGAATGCTAGTTTTGTAGTTTCTGACTTGGGTGTTGAGTCAGTTCTGTGGTTTTGTTTTAAGTCTGTCTCTTTGTTTTGAGTCAGTCTTTTTGTTTCAGGTCTGCCTTGTTGTATCGAGTCAGTCCTGTTTTGTTAGAGTCAGGTGATTCCGGGGGTGTTACCTCGGGCATCACTATTTTGTTTTGTGTTTGTCTTTTTGTTTCCTTTTGAGTCTGTTTCTGCCAGGGAGCCAGTTGTGCCGACAGTTATGAATGAACAACAGTGATTTTCACATTCTTGTGTTCGCTTCTACCTTGTGCCAGTTATGCCAGAAGTTCTGAATGAAATGGCAGTGCTTTTCGCCTACTTTTCTGTGCCTCGAACTCATTGCATTGACCTAAGTTTTTCAAAACCTTTTGAACATTGTGATGAAAACGAAGAGGAAAGAATTCCTCGAGATTCGCAAAAATTTGATCAATTGAGAGAAAGAGAGGCATGCTAAGCCCTTAATGAATAAAATCATGTTTGTTAATGTGAGTACTGAGAAGGATCCTGGCTTGATCTAGATTAGTTCTACATTGTCTTCCGCGCGAGCGATTAGTCGCTTTCTTAAAAGATTTCAAAAAAATGTTTTGCGCAGTCCTGCGAAGACCTATGTGGAATCGCTCTTGAGATTGTGCAGCTTAGGATCGCTCTCAGCCTCGAGACTCGACCCCCCTTTGCTTTCCAACCTTGAACCTTAACTCAAAATGTTCAATGGTCAACCGCAATGTGAGGCCTGTGTGGCCAGATTCGAAACAGCCCTCGACCTAGGGGCAGAAAAATGTCAAATGTGCTCGAAGAGCCGAAGATGGATCATCCTGCAAATCAATGAAGACTGGCAAGAATGCCAAATCCCAGAAGGGAAGAAAGAAGAAAGCATTGCTGAAGAACAACTGAGTTCCTATCCACAACACTAGGGGCAAATTCAACCCCCATGGGATGGACTCCTGCATCGTCAGCGAACAGCAGCCGTTCTCCTAGATTCAGATGGCTTCGAGATCTCAAACCGATCAATGTGGACAAAGCTACACTTTTACCCTTGAGAGGCTCGCTGGGTCGAAAATCCGGAAGGACGGCCCAGGCAAAAGTTAGAGCAAGAAAAGAAGAAAAAGAACAAAAAAAAGAAAAGAACAAAAGAACAAAAAAAAAATGCAAAGAAAAGAACAAAAAAGAAAATCAAAAAAAGAAATGAAAAGAAAGAAAAAACAGAGCTCGCAAGGTTGAAAACCCGGAAGGGCGGCCTTGGCAAAAGTTAGAGCATAAAATGAGAGGTTAAATACCCGAGTGTACCTTAACCCCCGAACTACGTAAGGCTTGATTCCCATCTTTGGGATACGTAGGCAACTTCATTCTGAAGTCCAGCCGTAAAACACTTCAAATTGATTGTGCCCATGTAATGGTTTTGATCATCTTCGTCTTCTCTGTATCTGAGAATTTGGTTGTGTTCGTCACTCTGAGGATTGACTACAATGCGCTGCGGTGCCATTCAAATAAGGGGCAACTTTCCGTTGCCATTCAATGTGCCGCGGTACCATTCAAACAGGGGGTAACTCTCCGTTGCCATGCAGCTCTCTTCAAGCAAGGGGTAATTTTCCTTCGGATCTGAGGTTGTGCATCTCAAGAGTAAGTTCCGTGTTGGTCGAGCGGTAGCCATTTGCAAAAATAGTTTTTGAGAATTTTTACTAAGGTTGACTGATTCTCCCGAAAATTATTCCACTTTTTTCAAAAACTGGACCCTTTCTTGAACCCAAAAAAGGAAATTTTTCAGTGCTCATGACCTAACTTGCATGATTTTCAAAATCAAAAAGTTGAACAAGAATGTTAATCTAACTCTCATTTTGGTCAAAATTGTTTTAGTAGAGAGCCAAAAACAAAAAATGGTCAAAAAAATGAACTAGGGGCACAGTTGAGTCAGGTGTTCTGTCTTTTCCCCGTTGTCAACATACTTGCCAGAAAAGGGCACTCTACTTGCCAGAAAGGGCATTCTACTTGCCAGAAAAGGGCACCACTGAAGCTAACAACGAAGGGCCAAAAGCTCTCATCCTCCGAGCAACGAGGTATCAAGCCAAGTGCGAAGCACGAACTGGAATGGCTCAAGATATTCCACTCCCTCATCTGGACACATCTGATTACGTCCAAATTCCCCAGCAAAGCATCGTCGACCAATGTCAGTTGCAGATTTGCTACACACCCAGTTGTAGTACAATCCCTCTGTGGAAAAGTTCACTGTTGTGAGTAAAAGAAAAAGAATCTAGCAGAATGCTAGGGGCATGAGCCCGCAATTTCTTGTTCATCCATCAACCACCCAGGGGAGGGATGAAAAACAAGAGATTGAAGAATAGAGAGATGTGCGATGAGAGAAAAAGTGAGAAAAAGGCTTTTTCAGAAAAACAGAGCCTGAGGGTCGAGTGATGTGAGAATCACAAATAAGAAAGAGTGGGAAATGATACCCAGAGAAACTGGCTCCTCGTGCACCAAGAGGTCTCTTGCCTTTGTAACACAGCTGAGTGTTGTGTTTGTGTGTTTTGTTTGTCTCAATTCTTGTTTTGAGTCGTTTGAGTGTCAATAGATGTGTTTAGGTTGTTTTACCTTGTTTTTCCTTTGTTGAGTTAAGTTTAGGTTGTTCTATCTTTATTTTCCGTTTTTGTGTCATTTTGGCTACGGTCAGTTGTAGGTTCAATACCCGGTCAAAAACTCATCTCTCAATTTCAAAAACGAATCATTTTGTGCTCAGAGTGCTGTGCCATTCTCCAGATTTGTGCAAAACAGGATTTGTTCTTTCATAAAACTACAGGGTTGAACCCAAGTCATGCGAGAACAGTAAAACCAGGACCTATCTGAAGCTATGTGGGTTCCAGACTGCAAAGCCAAAGAAAAAAGGGAAAATTTGGAGCATTCAGGTTTGTTTCAACTTCTACAGGTTCCGTTTTGCATCGTTTTTTTTTTTTTTTTTTCAGATCAGACTGTCTGTTCAGAATGAGCTGTGTGCCGAATAAACCGAATATTGTGTTATGAGTTGCGTGTTCAGAATGAGTAGTGTGCTGGTATGAACTGTGTGTTCAAAATGAACAGAATGCTGTGTTGACTGTTTCATTGTCTCAAGCCAGAATGGCGATCAGAAGTGCTCTCCCTGAGTACCATTCCCCGTCAGAGTTATCTTGGCTTTTGTTTGCAATGAGGGAAAGTTGTGAATATGATCAGAAAGAAAAGCGACATCCGTGGCTTTTACATGTAGAGATTACCCCTTGTCAGCAAGAAATCATTCTACCATTCTTCCACTCGCATGGGACGCATTTGGATTTCGAATCCACCTTTCCTCCTTTCATGTGAAACGTGTTAGGATGTGTCGTTTACCTGGTTAAAACCTTCCCTCTCTCCGTATGAAATACGTTGAGATACGCCTATTGGTTACACCATTGTCTTTCTCCCCGGTTAAAACCTTCCCTCTCTCCGTATGAAATACGTTGAGATACGCCTGTTGGTTACACCATTGTCTTTCTCCCCGGTTAAAACCTTCCCTCTCTCCGTATGAAATACATTGAGATACGTCTGTTGGTTACACCGTTGTCTTTCTCCCCGGTTAAAACCTTCCCTCTCTCCGTATGAAATACGTTGAGATACGCCTGTTGGTTACACCATTGTCTTTCTCCCCAGTTAAAACCTTCCCTCTCTCCGCATGAAATACGTTGAGATACGCCTGTTGGTTACACCATTGTCTTTCTCCCCAGTCAAAACCTTCCCTCTCTCCGTATGAAATACGTTGAGATACGCATGTTGGTTACACCATTGTCTTTCTCCCCGGTTAAAACCTTCCCTCTCTCTATATGAAATACGTTGAGATATGCCTGTTGGTTACACCATTGTTATTCCCCCCGATCAAAACATTCCCTCTCTCCGTATGAAATACGTTGAGATACGCCTGTTGGTTACACCATTGTTATTCTCCTCGGTTAAAACCTTCTCCCTCTCCGTATGAGATACGGTTAGGTATGCCTGTTGGTTACACCACCTTCGCACCTTTCACATGAAACGTGTTAGGATTTGTGTTCATTTTCCTGCACTCGCATGAAACGCGTTTGGATCTCAAGTTCACCCTTTCCTTCTTTTCGCGTGAGACCCGTTAGGTTATTGATTTACTCGGTTAAAAACATCAGGTGCGCCTGTTGTTTACACCATCTTTCCTCCTTTCGCGTGAGACGCGTTAGGTCACTGATTCACTGGGTTGAAAACATCAGGTGTGCCTGGTGTTCACACCATCTTTCCTCATTCATTTTGTGTATCTATCGCATTCATTCACTTTGTACATCTAGCGCACACTTTCATTATAATTGTGGTACAGTCTCATACCTTTCTCTTGTATCTCGGGACGCGTGAAGCGCGAGCCCGAGCGGTTTCGGACCTCTTCTCACGGTTTCGGCGTGGATAGAGTGTTCCTTTCCTCACACGATTTCAGTGTGTTTGGAATTTATCTCAAGTTGCGTCATGCGCACACCTGGGCGGGTTGTTTTCAAACCTCTTCTCACGATTTCAGCGTGGTTTGAGTGTTCCTTTCCTTACACGATTTCAGCGTGTTTGGGATTTGTTTTTCCTCCTCTCACGATTCCAGCGTGGTTGGAGTGTGTTCACCCTTTGCATCTACTGTACTATCTGTTACATCGCATCTATTATCTATTGCATCATATCTGTTTTATCGCCTGGTCTAGGAGACCTTAAATCCTCTAAAGGTGCAATTCCTTTGGTGTTTGTCATGCCCGAATGACTTCCAGTGGTCTGGTATAGCCACCTGCCTGTGCTTGCGGTGAGTTCCTAGGAGACCAACTGAGACGGTGGAAACTAGAGTTCGAATGGCTTGTGCCTAGAATGCCAAGGTTCGGGATCTCCGAGACTAAAGTCTGGTTTAAATACCCAGGGGTATATCCTCGGCTTGAAATCTGTATGGCAGCCCCATAGGTTGAGATAGCATGTGTATGTGCCTCAATTCTGGATACTGAACCAACCTAGTCTGTCACCCTGTTGGAGAATAGGGAAAGCTGCGACCATAGTCAGGGAGAAAAGTAGTACCTGTGGTTCAACCAAGAAGAAGCGAAAGATTCCCACATCAGCATGAGGTAAGACATTGCCGAGGTAAGTCATTGCCAATTGCCCCTGTAAGGTACCTTCCCTTCCTAGCTATTACATTGCATTTTAGCTACTACATTGCATTGCATCTACTACATTGCATTGCATATAGTATCTATCGCATGCATCTACTGCATATCCGTTGTATCGCATGTATCATTTCCATGTTGAGTTTGGTCTGGTATGTGCTCATACTTTTCATGTCAAAGCATGGTTATGAGATTTTGTGTACGCACCTATTCCACTAATGGGATTGTGGTTTGAGGGTGACGGCACCATTTCCGTGTTAGACATGGTTTGTTTGTGTCCATGCCTTTCCTAGGCAAAATTTGGTTTGGCCGCGCACCTTATTTGTTGTATCCATTGCATTGTAGTGTAGTATGTTGCATCTAGCATTTAGGATCACGATCTTTCCTGAGCAGATCATGCCTCACTTATATCATGCCACCGAATTACTTGTATTTGTGTTCTGTCTACGCACACATAGTTCTGCATGTGTACACGCCTATTCCACTGATGGGATTGTGGTTTGAGGGTGTCGACACCTTTTCTATGGTAGACGGAATTTGATTTTGCATCTCCATCCCTTTATGATATTTGTGTGGTTTTGCACTACTTGTAGTTTGATTTGCCTTCTTGCTTAAAACTGTCGCATTTATTGTGAATATTTGCTTCGTTACAGCTTTATTTACATGATCCTTACTGCAAGAAATGTAGTTGTTGCTTTGCATTCTTGCTTAAAACTGTGGCATCTATTGTGAATATTTGATTCATTACAGCTTGCTGCTTTGCATGATCATGAGTTACGTTCGACTTGGTACATATCGTTTTGCATTTTGCCCTCGCCTGCAGGCATGCCTGCGGGTATATCTTTATCTTGCCTGTTTGTCTAAGTCTTCGACCTTGTCAAAAATGGGTCGTCTCTAGGCTTTGACATTCACTCTCGTCACTTATGACTTTCAAGTTCTGTCAAAGAGGGGCAACTGTAGACACCCCATTTTTGACCGACCTTAAGACTCAGACGTCACCAACTGAGCGCTCGGTGATGTTGCATATTGTGCTCATTCTAAGGTTGCGAAGTCTCGTCTGCGAGCCTTGCCTTCGGACTTCGGGGCTCTTTTGTGCTTTGCCTCGGTTTGCGAACTAGGCCCTGTTTTCTCTGTTTTCTCTTCCCGAAGGGAGGGAGAGGTCTCGTAGACCATCTTTCAGTGGCCGTAGGCTACATTTCGTGGTCGTAGGTCATTTTTCCTGTTTGGAGGTCAGTTCCCGGTTTTCGGAGCCGTCGGCCGTGTGCTTCGATTCGGGATAGCCTAACAACCTCCGTTTGCTCCGGTTTTTGGCACACGCCTTGTTTCCTCTCCTTAGAGGGACACTGTCGCCCGGAAGACCACCTTCGTGGTCATACACCACTTCCGATGCCTAACAGCCTGTTTTCGGGACCCCAAGCCGCGCGTTTTGGCCCCCGAACCCTCGTTTTGCATCAGTTAGGGTTCATTTTTGGTATGGACCCTATTTTCATTGCTAGGAAGGTGGTAGGATGGTGGGAGACCAGCAATTCTTTCAAAAATTTTCTCTCTCCTCCAGCCGGTTTTTCTGACAGAAAGTTGGTTTTTCTCACTTTTGAGCCACAATTTCTAGTTTTTCATACCACCATTGTGTTGTGCTCATCTGGGAGGCCGCCAATATGGGTAGGCCGACCAGTATTTCTTCTTGACCCTTTTGAACCTTGCTAAAAAGCTGGTTTTTCTCTCTCATGGGTCACATTTTCTGGTTTTTCATACCACCATTGTGTTGTACTCATCTAGGAGGCCACCAATATGGGTAGGCCGACCAGTATTTCTCATTGACCCTTTTGACCCCTGGTCGGCCGACCAGGTAAGGTGGTAGGCCGACCACCTGAACTGGTCGGCCACCTTTCTGCTTTTTTGTCCCACTGAGTTGAAGCCAGCTGTGCCAGCTGGAAGCCTCAGAAGTGATCCTCCATACGTGTATGGAGGATCTTTGAGCTTGGTTTTAAGCTTCCAAGAGAAGCTTTAGCCTCTCTCCTCTATAAAGGGAGGCCTCCTCTTCCATTGCTAGGGTTGAAGCTTTTGGTTAGAGCATACATACACTTCCCTCCATATCTATCTCTTCCAAGCTCCAAAACTCCATTATTCTTAGCCATTTGCACTACACCTCATAGCCTACCACCTTCATCATCCATCCAAGAACCTTGGAGCTGTTTTGCAGATGTTGAAGGCTCACCTTCTTGGTCCAGAAGTTGCTGGAGGTCTTCTCTACAAGGGTAAGTCTCTATTTACCCCATTTTGACATTGTTTTGCTTCATTGTTTAGCCTTATTTGCAAGCATTTCTGGGTTTCGTCATAAACTGAAAAGTGTCTTATTTTGAGCTCCTCTTGAAGTTTGATTAAGGACACTTTTCTGTTTGAGGTCATCTACCTCCTTGTATGCTCTATCCCTCTTTGTAGGCTTATTTTTCTTCATATTTTAGCCCTACTTTTGAGCATTTTTGGGTTTTGTTATAAACTGAAAAGAGTCTTATTTTGAGCCCCTCTTGATGTTTGATTAAGGGAATTTTTCTGTTTGAGGTCATTTACTTCCTTGAATGCTTGTTTGCCTCTTGTTTCGAGCCTTGCATCTAGGCCTTTGTTGCATGCCTTGTTTGGCCTTCTAGCCACTAAAATATAGTGGATTTTCAGTGGCTAACACACTATTTTGAGAGCCAAAATCAGAGGGGGGTGACCCCCTCTCTCCTTGTCTTGTTTGTTGGCCCTTTTGGCCTTCCAAAGGACCCCCATTTTGCATGCTTCAAAGTCTTGTTTCAGGCCCTATTATGTGAGTTTTGAGGTCTGCCTTAGCTCTGTCTGGAGCCCATTTTGCCATATGAAGTTTCTATTTTGCATGTGTAGAGCAATCCCATCCAAGGCCTTTCAAAGGGGCTTTCATTTGCATGCTTCATTGACCAATTTTGGGGCCTTTTTGGTGAATTTTAGGGCTGCCATAACTGAGTTCCAGAGTTGGTTTTGCCATTTTACATGTCTATCTTGTATGTGTTGAGTAATCCACCTCATGGCCCTCCAAAGGAGCCCATCATTTTCGCATGCATTGGATACATTTCAGTGGTTATTTAGGCATATTTTAGCATACTATGTTCCTATTTGTGGCTGTTTTGGTGACCTCTCTTGTGCTTCATATACATGCCATGTAAACCATGCTTACAAGCTTAGGTTGCATGTTGTTTTGGCCCTTCATGTTAGCACTTTTTGGCCATGCCTTAAACTGATATTGTGCTTATTTTGGACTGCCCTAGCTCTGTTTTTTGGTCTCATGGTCGAATGGTGTTTGTTTTACATGCTTGTAGTTCAATACCCATGCTTAACTTTGAGTTTTGAGGTCCATTCCATGCATATACTGAGGTGTGTTCATGTTTTGGGCTCATTATACATCATATTTCAAAGCTTGTTTGAATGCCATATTGCCATGTTTTGTACTCTTTAAATGTGTTTGAGAGTCGGGCTTGTATGCCTCATTTACGGACCATTGAATGAGCTCCATTTTGTTGCATTCCGAGCCATTATTTTAGGCCATTTCCCCACTGTTTCAGACCTGCCTAGGGTCTGTTCGGGGTTGATTTTGCCATTAGTGCATTGTTTTGGGTACCTCTAGAGTAACGCACTTCACTAGTTTCGGCACCCGGGCCCCCTAGCTTGCATTGTGTGCCATGTTTGCATGTTTTGGGACCATTTTGTATCAAGTTTCAGAGCTGGAATTTGTGTGTTTGTATGCCATATTGCATCCTTTTCCATGCTTTGGTAGAGTGGCATTTGATCCCCTAGGATCGATCCCTTGCATCGTGCATGTTTGCATGTATTTCGGTTGTCTCATTTCCATCGTATGGCCACTGATGTGAGTGTGGCTGAGGTCCACTCATATTGGTGTAAGTCCATCTTGCATTGTGTCTGCCATTTTAGTCCATAGTATTGCGTATGCTAGGTTACGTGTTAGAGCATTGTGTACGCCGTGTTGTGCCTCGTGCATTGTATATGCCATTTTAGTCCATAGCATTGCGTATGCTAGGTTGCATGTTAGTCGCATTGTGTATGCCATCTCATTGCATTGTGTTTGGAGTAGGGTTAGTCCAAACACGGGAAACGAGGGACGTTTCGTACTCCAAGTGACGAAACTTGTCTCAATTCCCAGTCGCCGACACTCCGGATTACCCATGATGGAGTCTAAGCCTTGTTGTGTTTTCATGTGCATTCATTTCACATCGAGTCGTACAATTCGACTCCTCGGCCATCATGCATCGAGATGCGTGATTGGTAGCACGAGGATCGAGGTGTGCATACATATGTGAAAATACTTTGCCATGCCCCTTTGTTGCTCTCTGTTGCAGCAAATCAAAAGTCAACAGCTTTCTAAAGCCTTGCACAACATTCCGGGATTAATTGCAAACAGAGGCGAATCAGGGCATCGCAATGGATTTCCGCGCAAGGCAACTCGAGCATGCATCTTTCATCATTCGGAACAGAGCTGAGGCGGTCCATGAATTTGCATACTAGTTTATTGCTTTCCTAGTTAATCTGTTAATTAATTAGGGTTTTGTACTTATTCGGACTGTAATTATTTATTCGGACTGTATTATTCATTCGGACCCTCCGAGGAGGACAATTTTGTAATAAGTGTGCGTGCGTGTGATGTATGTCTTCCAATCCCACGTCTTTCTCCCTTTTATTTACCAACTTATGATGGTTAGATTAGGGCATGTTTCAATTAGCATACTTATGCTTGCATGTTTGCATTATTCATCTGTATTGCATGCACCGGGCTCGGCGCATCATACTAACTGCATCGTATTTCAATTCCAAGTTGAATACGTGTTAGCTGTAGCATCTCATATGCCATCTTAGAATAGCCGAGCCTATTATGGTTGCATTTTTGCATGTGTTGCATTAGGCATTTCTGTATAGTTAGGATCATGCATTGATTTCTAACATAGCTTCTGTTTTGGCTTGGAGTACTCGGTAAGTGTTTATGCTTTAGCATCCTTGCATGTGTGTGAGTGACTGCCATGATAGCATGCTTACCATGAGGTTACGTGCTTATGTAATATAATTGTCTGAATGCCTGTGGGTGAAAGTTGGATGATCTGAATTGGAATAACGTATTGACTATGAGTTTTAAGCCCACTTAAGAGTGGCAAATCATCATTTTTTCTAAGCCCACCTGAGGGTGGCAAATCCACATTTTAGCCTACTTGCGAGTAGCAAACCGTTTTCAAAACAAACATGAGATGTGTTGTTCCAATTTAGGCGATCCAGTCTATACTTGTATGCTGTGCGCATCACGTAGTAAATCAAGGCTAATAACCGGAATAAGAACGCATAATGTTTTCAAAACTCGATATCATGGTTAGTAGAGGCCAATCTTTGATCGAGTGAGCAGGGGTGCTCACGAAGTGACCTTCCTCAATCGTATCCAAGTTCCCGAACCGAGGCAACTTTGGTGATGACAGACACGTTGCCTTAGGCAACGAGTCAGGGTTTCCTAAATTTCCCAAAATAAAATATTTAGGTAGCGACTCTGTATCTGGCAAAGCAGTCCATGTTTGGCACTTCTTTCTAAAAATCTATTTTTCAAAACGATTTGCCGGATTTGGACTCTTTGATGATTCATCGGTCTTGCACTGCACTCTACGAGATTAGATACAGGACCGTAACATTGAGTCCTGAACTGTAGTGAGCCCAAATGAACAAAACGGGATTTTCCCTCCCGGGACGTTCGGGGACGTCTACAATTCCGGGTCGATCATTCCCTTGTTTTGTTAGGAATGTCATCCCTTGTATTATATTGATGCTAGTAAGCATCCCTTGAAGCTTTAAAAGACTTGATAGATGAACTCGGTTCATCCCTTGATTTTGTACAAGCTATGATATGTATTGATTTAATAAAGATCTCGGATATCATTCATTTAAACCTTTATTACTAATATCATTTACTGAGTATTCAAGCTCACCCTCTCCTTATATATATGTAGATGACGAGCAAGAAGGCGGTGACGCCTAGATGTGTTTTGCAAGATGTTTTGGATTCATGTTTTTGCCAGCATCTTGAAGATTATGCTTCTTAGCTTTGTATTACATGTCATTTGTATATGACGGCTTGAGAAGCCTTTTGGTCAAGATGTAACATGCACTTTATTTTATTGTATCCAAATTGTAAAACTATGTTAAATGTATGCCATTTCATTTAATCTATGCACAGCTCTCATGGACTAATTAGATTTAAATTTTATTGCTTTCACACATGTAAGCCCCATATGTATGCTCTGATTGTGTGTGACTTTGCAAGTTGGCCTTTGGTAATCTTGGATTACTGGCCATCACGGCCCCATTCTACTAGGGGCGGAATGGGGTCGTGACAAGCATGTAGGCCAAATATGCCAGAGAAGCGTGTTTGCACTAGGATTAAGTGATTGACGCCAAAATTGGGGCTTGAATTGACTAATTTGCCCTTCCAATCTCTTAGCATTCTATATCTATATTTCCTGCTCTAAAGATTACAACCAGACAACATAAAAACAAAACCAGTCCCCTCATTCCTTTTTTTTTTCTCTCTCTCTCTCTCTATCTATCTCTATATCTTTCTCTCATGTAAAATTTGAATCAAATGTGGTGGGAACTAGTTTGTCTCATCTCTTCCCTTGATTCAACCCGACTACAGCGGTGAACCGATCACCCTACCACCAACCAAAGTTGATCTTCTGTCACAACTCAAACCCACCCCTATAGGTTTAACATCGTAATCGGCCAGTAATTCTTGGATTACCGAAGGCCTCTGAACAGTTTATCACATATTAAGGGGATGCGGAAGCAAATACATAAACATACAAAGTCCATTGAGCTGTGCTGACATACATGGAACAAAATTTTCAAAAACTTATGTATATACATATGACATCATAAATACGGTAGTTTTACGTCACCCAATTACACAGATAAAGTCAAAAGGGGGACTTAGCCCAAAATACAAATAGTCAGAAGCTTGTTCTAAATTCACAAAAGAAGACAAGATTTAATCATAGTTCACGAAACATGACCACTCGACTGACATATTCCGAAACCTCCTCGAGAGGCATAAAGGGTGGCTGAAAAAACGAAAATCTAGGCGATCATCAATGAGCCTGGTCACGTGCCTGATCACCTACGTACTTAAAATAAATAGTGAGCGAAAGCCTAGTGAATAATAACAGAGTAAAGGGTTTAATGAATATTGTCCATGACAATTTTAGAAAATGAAATTCATAATCATGTTCAGAAAACAGAGTTCATATTAGAAACAGAATTAGCATCATTCTCATGATCAGAAATTGCAGTTAATCATATGTGGTACATCCATTAGTACTAGCAGAAACAGTTGACCCATAAGGAACGGCCATAATGGCATACAGTTGACTCACGTGCACGGAGACAATACAGTTGACTCATGAAACGTACAGTTGGCCCATAAATTGGACGTTTTTAAGGATCCATATATAGTTGGCTCATGAGACATACAGTTGGACCATAATTAGGACGTAACAGAATAGATAATAGATGTCATCTAAAGCTAAGGATGCCATGAATACATTTCAGAAACATTGGACAACCATTCATTCATACATAAAATAATATTTCAGAAAACAGATCATCTTATATCATTCAGAAAATACTTATAATTGAATATAGCTTCACAAAGTTATTACTCACAAATGGCTCTAATTGTAGAACAGATGAAGCAGACAAATCAAATAGCTTACAGCATGTGACCTACAAACAACACATAACATGTACACATTGAAACACACGCTCGGAATTCATTACAGTCATTGTGTTTCATTCTTAGTGTATTTCTAAGTCTTATCCTCATTATCATGTCTTAATCATGGCCTAGGAAGGCCTAAGATGCGATGAGGATGGCAAAATGCACTTTGAAACACCTAGTCAATTATGCTAAAAACAATGGTCTCCCTTGAGCGCAACTTCCTTCGCTCGAGCAGTGGGTCAAAAATATGAGGGGTCGCTCAAGCGTAACTGTCACGACCCAAACCCGGCCCTATGGGTTTAGCACCGTAACTGGCCAGTAATCCGAGATTACCGAAGGCCTGCAGAACAGTAATACAGTAAAACAGAGTACAGGGCCTGGCGGAAGCCATTGCAGTAAATAACTAGTGTCCATTGAGCTGTGAAAATCTGTATGCCAAAAACATTTTTCATGCATTCATTCAGTTCAAACAGTACAGTCTATATACAATCATATACATCCTTCAGTACGGGAATCAAATCCCTCAATAACAGTACAGTAAAACAGTAAACAGTTTATACAATTATACAAAACAGTCAAGAGACAGGTGGGGGACACAAAAACACCCCAAGCCATAGCATGGCGTCTCGGAACCTCGCAGTGAGGCACATAGGCTGGCTTGACAAAACTGGGGGACTAACCCACGCTCCTAGCTCCGGTCTGGCTGCTGAGAACCTACATATATATATAAACAGTGAGCTAAAGCCCAGTGAATAACAATAGGGGTAAAGAGGTTATGAATGAATGTCCTTACAGTAATGAAATCCATTCATTATACAGTATTTCAATCTTTCGGTACTTTAGTCAATCAGTATTTCAATCAATCAATCATATGTGGTACATCCATTAGCCTATAAACAGTAGGTCCAGAAGGACCGGGTCTTAACAGACCCAACAGTAGTGATGGCCATCAGTCAGTAAACAGTATGGTTCCACAAGGGAACCGACAGAGCTCTGTAACAGTCAATAACAGTAGGTGCTAAGGATGCCACAGTACAGTTCAGAAATAAAGGACATACATTCATTCAATAAACAATATCAGTTCATTAAACAGTTCAGTTCAGTATTCAAAAGATAACCATTTTGAACATATCTTTACACAATCTGTTACTCACAGAGATTGGGCTACAGTATGCTAGAGCGCGTCCCCGAGTGCCAACCCTAAACAGTAAATAAATAGAACACACACTAAGTTTCACAGTTGGGAAGAGTGATAATTAAATCCCTAAATTTCCTCGTGTGTGGTTCTATGTCTAAATCCTCATTAAGATGTCTTAAACTAGGCCTAGGAATGCCTAGGATGAGATGAGGATGCAAAAATACACTTGGAAGGCATTTTTCAAAAGTTGCTGAAAATAGGAGCCTCGCTCGAGCGAGCCTTCATTCGCTCGAGCGAGCTTCCAAAATCAAAGGCTTCGCTCGAGCGAGGAATCCTTCGCTCGAGCGACCTGCATGAACAGTAAAAGTACTGGTTGCTGGATTTTTACGCGCGATACCACGCTCGATGCTCGCTCGAGCGGAGCCCTGAATAAAGGTGCTCGCTCGAGCGAGGAATCCTTCGCTCGAGCGAGGAAGCAAAATCTGGAATTTCCAGATTTGTCTTCCAAGTTCGAACCAAGCATTCTACCATCCAAAACTCAACCTCTTGGGCCCAAATTCTGGGAAAACATTTCAAACTCATAGTACAACAAGTTTTAAAGCTCAATTTATGAATTCAAGCCCCAAAGGTTGGTCAATTAAATCCAACATTCAAACCCATTTCATGAATAATCTTTAAACATGTAATGCATGAACTTTAAACCAAAATCAAGGTTCAAATCTTGCTCTATTGAGCTCCAATCTTTGAAAACAACTTGAAAACATGGACTATGATAAAAACATGGACATGCATGTATCATTCTCAAGAATTCAACTTCAAAAGTCCACAAATTCAACATGCATGCATGAATTCTAGCATGAATCAACCTATATGGACTCAAACATGGTTTAATTCTACAATTGAGCAAGAATCATGCAAAATGAAGCTCCAAGATGACAAGAAGACAATGAATTCCTTACCTAGAGTGTTGATTTCAAGTCTAGCAAGCTTAATTTAGCCAAGTTACACTTTAATTCCAAGCAATTTCTACAAGATGAGCTTAATACTTCTCTTAACTCTCACTCTCCCTTGTTTCTCTTGTTTGGTCGGTTGAGAGGCAAGAAAATGGCTGAGGGAAAGCTTTGATCAAGTGTATAGGTTCAAGTAATATTAAACAATGGGTCCACTAAGGTGGCAATGTGGTAAATAAGTCCAACTTGACAATTAACTCGTTTAAATCTAATTTAATCATTCCTAATCAGTTTTCAGATAAATATACCATAAAATCACAAATATTCTACTGATTACAAAACACTAAACGATTCCTAAATCGGCCGCCGATAAGGCCTTCAATTAGCAGTTTAAACATATAAAGTCAACAGTTAATCAATCAATCAAACAGATGCAATATACAATTCAATAGGTAAACTCATTCAATTTCAGTTTCGATTTCAATCGGTCCATTCAGTACTTCGGTTGATTCGATTATCAGTCATTAGCGGTTCAATTTAGCAGTAATCAGTATATAATTCAGTGGTTAATCGGTAATCAATACGAGGGTTGTTACAGTCTCCCCTCCTTATAAGGAGTTTAGTCCTCTAAACTCGAGTTACCTTCAGTTTGGAAGAAAACAGGATTCAGCGGGAACAAATCAGGATATCGCCTAGCCATGTCATCTTCCCTTTCCCAAGTGGCATACACACCACCATGGTTCTGCCAGTCAACTTTCACTAGCGGGATCTCTTTGTTTCTCAGTTTCTTGATCCGTCTGTTTACAATCTGTATAGGCCTCTCCTCGTAAGTGTAGTCATCACTCAACACTATCCGAGTAGGCTCAATCACATGGAATGGATCCCGAAGATAATCTCTCAACATCGAAATGTGGAAGACGTTATGCATATGCTCCATTTCAGGAGGAAGTGTAACTTGATACGCCACCGGATTGATTTTCTCAACAATCTCATAAGGTCCAACGTATCTCGGCGCTAACTTGCCTTTGACTCCGAAACGAGTCTGGCCTTTCATTGGTGTCACTTTCACAAAAACGTGATCACCCACTTCATACTCTCGGTCTCGTCTTCTAACATCTGCATAACTCTTCTGTCTACTTTGTGCAGTTTTCAGTCTTTGCTGTATCAGTTTTATCTTTTCGGTTGTTTCATACACAATCTCGGGCCCAAGCAACGGCCCGTCTCCAACTTCTGCCCAGCAGATTGGAGATCTACACTTTCTGCCATACAATGCCTCGAAAGGCGCCATACCAATACTCGAATGGTAGCTGTTGTTGTAGGCGAATTCAGCCAACGGCAAATGACTTTCCCAATTTCCCTGAAAATCAAGGACACACATTCTCAATAGATCCTCCAGAGTCTGGATGGTCCTCTCTGACTGTCCATCTGTCTGAGGATGATAGGCACTACTCAGCCTCAATTCAGTACCCAATGCAGTCTGTAGGCTTTGCCAAAACCTCGATGTAAACTTCGAATCCCTGTCAGAAACAATAGACACAGGCACTCCGTGCAGTCTAACAATTTCATCAATATAGATAACAGCCAATTTGTCCGCATTAAAGATTGTCTTGACAGGTAAGAAGTGAGCAGATTTAGTCAGTCTGTCAACAATAACCCAAATTGAATCCATACCTTTTCTGGAGCGAGGTAATCCAACGATAAAATCCATCGTGATATGCTCCCATTTCCATTCTGGTATGGGTAAGGGTTGCAGTAATCCAGCAGGTCGTTGATGTTCAGCTTTGACTTGTTGGCAATGAAGACATTTGGACACAAAGTCGGCAATTTCTTTCTTCATTCCCGGCCACCAGAAATTCAACTTCAAATCTTGATACATTTTCGTATTCCCTGGGTGGATAGAAAATTTTGAATTGTGGCCCTCTTGCAGAATTCTTCTTTTTAGTTCAGTGTCATTCGGTACACACAGTCTTTCTTGAAATTTCAGTACATTGTTCTCAAATTTGTATCCCGGTCTCGGTTTTGAATCTCTTTCTTCAATAATCTTCTTTAAGAAATCATCCAGTTGCTGTTTCTCCTTAATTTCTTCAATCAATGCTGGTTGAGCAGAAATAGCAGCTAAGGTTCCACCTTGTTTCTTCAAAACAATTTCAATTTCAGACTTTTCAAGATCACAAAGCAACTCTTTCTGTCCAGTCAGCAAACAGGCTAAGTTCCCAATCGATTTTCGGCTCAAAGCATCGGCAACGGTGTTGGCTTTTCCCGGATGGTACAAAATCTGTAGGTCATAATCTTTTATCAGTTCAAGCCATCTCCGCTGTCTCATATTCAGTTCTTTCTGAGTGAAAAAGTACTTCAGGCTCTTGTGGTCAGTATATACTTCACATGTCGCCCCATAAAGATAGTGACGCCAGATTTTCAATGCAAATACCACTGCGGCAAGTTCTAAGTCATGGGTCGGGTAGTTCTTTTCATGTGGTCTCAACTGTCGGGAAGCATAAGCGATAACTCTCCCATTCTGCATTAAAACACACCCCAAACCCTTATGAGAAGCATCACTAAATACAGTATAACCATCCGTACCTGAAGGTAGAGTCAGAATTGGTGCAGTCACAAGTCTAGTTTTCAACTCCTGAAATGCTGATTCCCGTTGGTCAGTCCAGTCAAATGATATCCCTTTCTGTGTTAACTGAGTCAGAGGTAAGGCAATTTTGGAGAAGTCTTTGACAAATCTTCTGTAATATCCAGCCAATCCCAAAAAGCTTCGGACTTCAGTCACGTTGGTTGGTCTAGGCTAGTTCACTACAGCTTCAATTTTCTGCGGATCAACAGAAATTCCATCTTTGCTAACAACATGCCCCAAAAACATAACATGATCAAGCCAAAATTCACATTTAGACAGTTTACCATACAGTTTCTGTTCTCTTAAGGTTTGCAGGGCAAGTCTCAGATGGTGTTCATGTTCTTCTACAGTCTTAGAATAAATCAATATGTCATCAATGAATACCACAATAAAATCATCAAGGTATGGTTTAAAAATTCTGTTCATGAGGTCCATAAATGCAGCTGGGGCATTCGTGACTCCGAACGGCATAACTAAAAATTCATAATGACCATACCTCGTTCTAAAAGCAGTTTTGTCAATGTCTTCCGGTTTAACTTTCAGTTGATGGTACCCCGATCTAAGGTCAATCTTGGAAAACACTTGTGCACCCTGTAGCTGATCAAATAAATCATCAATACGCGGTAAGGGATATTTGTTCTTTACAGTTACCTTGTTCAATTCGCGGTAATCAATGCACAGTCTCAGTGAGCCATCTTTCTTCTTTACAAACAGGACAGGTGCACCCCACGGTGAAGTACTGGGTCTGATAAACTTCTTGTCTAACAGTTCCTGCAATTGTACCTTCAATTCTTTCAGTTCAGTTGGAGCCATTCTGTAGGGAGCTTTAGACATTGGCTGTGTACCCGGAATCACATCAACAGTAAATTCAACTTCCCTATCAATCAAATCCCCTGGCAGATCATCTGGAAACACATCTGGGAATTCTCTAACTATAGGAATGCAATTCACATCAGTTTTAACATTATCATTAGCAGATACAGTCAGTACAGAACACAGATATCCTTTACATCCCTTCCTAATCAATTTGACAGCTTTTACAGAAGAAATCAGATACGGAGGAGGTACTACTCCAACTCCACTAAATACGAATTCAGGTAAACCCGGTGGACGGAAAACTACTTGTTTTGTTACACAATCTATAGTGGCATGATATTTGTGTAGCCAATCCATCCCCAATATCACATCAAAATGATCTATGTTCAACGGTAGTAAGTCAATAAACAGATGCATATCCCCAACAATGATTTCACAAGCAGGATACATATATGCACATGTCATGGATCCTCCAACAGGTGATGATACAGCTAACAAGTAATTCATAGGTTCTAAGGGTCTATTCAATTTCCGTGAAAAAGCATGCGACACATAAGAATGTGTAGACCCCGAATCAATCAATACATATGCATTTTGAGCACAAATAGAGAGGATACCTGACACAACGGTCTCAGTATTCTGAACATCTCCCGGTACTAGGGCAAATACTCGGCCCTGCCTCACAGGCTCTTTCCCGGTAGCTTTGGGGTTAGGCTTTGGTGCTACATTTGATGCTGCTGCGCTTGGTGCAGCTTTACCACTAGCTGGTGGAGCAGAAGGGCAGTCTTTAATTCTGTGGCCCACCTTGCCCCATCTGAAGCAAGCTCCTGAAATCTGGTAGCAAACCCCTTTGTGTTTATTGCCACATACGGAGCAGGGTGGAATAAATCCACTCCCTTGGCTGGGGCTAGTTGTTGACCCCGTATTCTGTTTCTTGTTCAACTGATTGTGCTTGCCTTTCTTAAATTTGAAACCCTGTCGTTTACCATGCCATTCAGTTGTTGGTGTTTCAGATTGTTTCACTGCTGCAATATTTGACTCGGCCATCAATGCACGGTCGAGCACTCCCACATAAGTTGGCATTTTCAAAACATTTATTCGGTCCAGTATAGCAGCACTAAGGCCTCCTTCAAACCTTCTGGCCTTCTTATATTCGGTGTCCACCATCTGTGGTGCATATCTAGCAAGTTCAGTGAATTTCTTCTCATACTCGGCAACAGACATTGTGCCCTGTTTCAGTTGTTCAAACTCCGTTACTTTTCTGTCCCTGATGCACTGAGGGAAATACTTTTCAAAGAAGGACTCCTTGAACTGAGCCCAAGTTATAATAGCATTTGTGTCGCGGGTTAACATCCACCACCTTCTTGCTTCTTCCTGAAGAGTGAAGGTTGCTAACAGTACTTTATTGGCTTCAGAGCACGGAAACATTTCAAACAACTTTTCTGTTTCAAGCACCCAAGCTTCAGCCTTTAGCGGTTCCAAGCCTCCCTGAAAGGACGGCGGTTTCAATTTGCTGAACTTATGAGTCAGTGCAATAATGTCCACCTCATTAGCATTCACATTCTGTACATTTTGTTCCGGTTGCACCGGAGGAGGAGGAGGTGGGGGCTGTTGGTTCTGTTGTTGGTCCAGTCTTTCAAGTACCAATCCCATCATTTGTTCTAGTCTGGCCATTCTGGCCTCAGAGGATGATGATTCAGGTTCATTTGCATTATCCATTCTGCTATAAGCAGTTATAACAGTTATCATTATAAGCAGTTGTACAATTAAACAGTTTAGCACTTTAACATATATTCAGTCAATCATAAGCACACACTTTTCAAGTTCATGAGATGCCCTAATCACTTTTCTAGGACACCCTATAGCTCATTTGGACACGTGTGTGCGGTATAACTCGTGGTTAAGTATCGCTCTGATACCACTCTGTCACGACCCAAACCCGGCCCTATGGGTTTAGCACCGTAACTGGCCAGTAATCCGAGATTACCGAAGGCCTGCAGAACAGTAATACAGTAAAACAGAGTACAGGGCCTGGCGGAAGCCATTGCAGTAAATAACTAGTGTCCATTGAGCTGTGAAAATCTGTATGCCAAAAACATTTTTCATGCATTCATTCAGTTCAAACAGTACAGTCTATATACAATCATATACATCCTTCAGTACGGGAATCAAATCCCTCAATAACAGTACAGTAAAACAGTAAACAGTTTATACAATTATACAAAACAGTCAAGAGACAGGTGGGGGACACAAAAACACCCCAAGCCATAGCATGGCGTCTCGGAACCTCGCAGTGAGGCACATAGGCTGGCTTGACAAAACTGGGGGACTAACCCACGCTCCTAGCTCCGGTCTGGCTGCTGAGAACCTACATATATATATAAACAGTGAGCTAAAGCCCAGTGAATAACAATAGGGGTAAAGAGGTTATGAATGAATGTCCTTACAGTAATGAAATCCATTCATTATACAGTATTTCAATCTTTCGGTACTTTAGTCAATCAGTATTTCAATCAATCAATCATATGTGGTACATCCATTAGCCTATAAACAGTAGGTCCAGAAGGACCGGGTCTTAACAGACCCAACAGTAGTGATGGCCATCAGTCAGTAAACAGTATGGTTCCACAAGGGAACCGACAGAGCTCTGTAACAGTCAATAACAGTAGGTGCTAAGGATGCCACAGTACAGTTCAGAAATAAAGGACATACATTCATTCAATAAACAATATCAGTTCATTAAACAGTTCAGTTCAGTATTCAAAAGATAACCATTTTGAACATATCTTTACACAATCTGTTACTCACAGAGATTGGGCTACAGTATGCTAGAGCGCGTCCCCGAGTGCCAACCCTAAACAGTAAATAAATAGAACACACACTAAGTTTCACAGTTGGGAAGAGTGATAATTAAATCCCTAAATTTCCTCGTGTGTGGTTCTATGTCTAAATCCTCATTAAGATGTCTTAAACTAGGCCTAGGAATGCCTAGGATGAGATGAGGATGCAAAAATACACTTGGAAGGCATTTTTCAAAAGTTGCTGAAAATAGGAGCCTCGCTCGAGCGAGCCTTCATTCGCTCGAGCGAGCTTCCAAAATCAAAGGCTTCGCTCGAGCGAGGAATCCTTCGCTCGAGCGACCTGCATGAACAGTAAAAGTACTGGTTGCTGGATTTTTACGCGCGATACCACGCTCGATGCTCGCTCGAGCGGAGCCCTGAATAAAGGTGCTCGCTCGAGCGAGGAATCCTTCGCTCGAGCGAGGAAGCAAAATCTGGAATTTCCAGATTTGTCTTCCAAGTTCGAACCAAGCATTCTACCATCCAAAACTCAACCTCTTGGGCCCAAACTCTGGGAAAACATTTCAAACTCATAGTACAACAAGTTTTAAAGCTCAATTTATGAATTCAAGCCCCAAAGGTTGGTCAATTAAATCCAACATTCAAACCCATTTCATGAATAATCTTTAAACATGTAATGCATGAACTTTAAACCAAAATCAAGGTTCAAATCTTGCTCTATTGAGCTCCAATCTTTGAAAACAACTTGAAAACATGGACTATGATAAAAACATGGACATGCATGTATCATTCTCAAGAATTCAACTTCAAAAGTCCACAAATTCAACATGCATGCATGAATTCTAGCATGAATCAACCTATATGGACTCAAACATGGTTTAATTCTACAATTGAGCAAGAATCATGCAAAATGAAGCTCCAAGATGACAAGAAGACAATGAATTCCTTACCTAGAGTGTTGATTTCAAGTCTAGCAAGCTTAATTTAGCCAAGTTACACTTTAATTCCAAGCAATTTCTACAAGATGAGCTTAATACTTCTCTTAACTCTCACTCTCCCTTGTTTCTCTTGTTTGGTCGGTTGAGAGGCAAGAAAATGGCTGAGGGAAAGCTTTGATCAAGTGTATAGGTTCAAGTAATATTAAACAATGGGTCCACTAAGGTGGCAATGTGGTAAATAAGTCCAACTTGACAATTAACTCGTTTAAATCTAATTTAATCATTCCTAATCAGTTTTCAGATAAATATACCATAAAATCACAAATATTCTACTGATTACAAAACACTAAACGATTCCTAAATCGGCCGCCGATAAGGCCTTCAATTAGCAGTTTAAACATATAAAGTCAACAGTTAATCAATCAATCAAACAGATGCAATATACAATTCAATAGGTAAACTCATTCAATTTCAGTTTCGATTTCAATCGGTCCATTCAGTACTTCGGTTGATTCGATTATCAGTCATTAGCGGTTCAATTTAGCAGTAATCAGTATATAATTCAGTGGTTAATCGGTAATCAATACGAGGGTTGTTACAGTAACTTCCTTCGCTTGAGCGGTCTGTAAATTCTAAAAAAGTACTGGTTGCTTGATTTTTTCGCTTGACGCACCCTCGATGGTCGTTCGAGCATGAGATTGAGGTCTTCGCTCGAGGGCAATTCTTATCGCTTGAGCGGTCTGCAAAATGTGTGAACTTCTGGGAGCATGCATTTCAAGCTCGAGTCAACTTTTGGTCGCTCGAACGGAAGTGCAAGATCACAGAATGGTCGCTCGAGCGTAGGTTTTGTTGCTTTAGCGTAGAAGCAGAATTCTGAAATTTTCAGAATTGCTTCTAAACTTCAAAACTCAAATTCAATGCTGCAAAACATGCTCTCTTAGGCCAAAAACTCAAGGAAACTTGTGTAAACACGGAAAACATCTTGAATTCAAAACCATTTCGCAAAATCAAGGCCCAAGAGTAAGTTAATTGTGCAAACTCATGCTTAAAATTTAAAGAACATAACATGTATGCATTGATATGAATTCAAACCTTCCAAAACATGATCAATTAAGGTCATTTGATAGGAAATGTGGTGAATTCTTAAAACCAAGCTAGAATTATTACATGGATGAGGGAATTCTCTTGAAAGCAACATCAAAACTCCATGAAATGCACATGCATGCATGGTATGATCTAAACTCCTTCCTTTCTAGCTCAATCCTTGTCTTACACGACTTCATTCTCATGAATTCATGGCTTGGACATCAAAATTGTACATTCAAAAGGTTGAATTCTTACCTAGACTTTCCAAGGTGAGAGCTAAAGGCTTAATTCTTAAGTCTCTAAGTCTAATTCTTCTTCTTCCTAGCAAATCCCTTAGTTTGAGCTCAAATCTTTTCCTTTCTCTCCATTTTCTCACGTTTGTTGTGTGTGTGTGTGTAGGCTCAAAAGTGTGATTAAGGAAACAAAAATGAGTAATGGCACATATAGGAGCCTTATATAGGCTTGATTAATGGTGATTAATTAAAACTAATCAAATGGACATTAATTATTCTAATTTAATTGTTCCAAATCGGATTTTACTTAGACCTACCATAAAATTCCAAAAATTTCAAATAACACATAACTTAAGTCAATTTCGTGATTGGATACTGATAAGGCCGTCAATGTGCAGAACGAAACAAAAACAGGAACAGATATTTCTACGATAAACAGATATAAATACAAATAATGCTATACACATGTAATTAACATAGGATTTCATCTTAATTACGTATTAGGCATCTTTAATCATGGTTTAACAATTAATCTTAAGTGGGGGTTGTTACATCTTTCCTTGCGGTAGATTTCATATATATATATGTATACAGAGAGAGAGAGAGAGGATGGATGGGTGAGGAAAGGTTTGGTCAATCGATGGTAGTGATGGGGAGAGGAACCACAGTTGGTAGTGTCGTTGATAGTTGATGAGATGATAAGAATTTATCTGCCATTGACAAGGGTTGAAAAAAGAGAATTTAAGAGAGAGAAAGTTATGGCACTAAATTGCCCATGTCCCAACAATTTCCTAATCGTGTACCTTTTATCGAAATCTTTGTTGTACCCAAAATTGGTTCACTTTTCATATGGAATAACACCGCTTGATCGCTTTGGCTTAATCTGTTGAGAATTCTTGTCCTGTTGTTATTGTTGTTGAGAATGTCTCTATTGCGTTTTCTATTGATTTGAATTTGTCGTGGTTGTTATTGTTAACGACGGTTTGGTGCTCTTTTTGCGGTTTCTGTTGACTGTCACGGTGGTGGTTACAGAGGCAGCGATGGTGTTGTTGTTTGAGCCACTCACCTTGATGGTAGACAAACAACTGCCCATCTTCTAGTTTTTGTCAAATATAAAAAATTCAGAACTATGAAAAGATCAAACCCACCCAATAATCAAATAGATAACACTAATCATATACACAGAGATGTATGTCTCTGTGTGTGTATATATATATTGAGAGAAAGAGAAAGAGAGAAAGAAATGTAATGGGGAGTTAAGGAGGAAAGTTTGGAGCTGATGGAAGGAAGAAATGAAGAATTGGAGGGATGGTCAAAAGAGACTACTATTAAAGAAGAAGAAGATCATGATGAAGAAGATGAAGAGAGAGTCAGAAAGAGTGTGAGAGAGACAGAGGAACCACAACCGGTGGTGTCGTTGGCAGTCATGGAGTGGATATGCCTTGGGTAGAAGAGGCTGTGTAAAGAAAATAGTGCCTCATAGTGACTGCGTGGATGTAACGCCATTGGGAGTGGTTGGGTAGCCCAATTTAAAAGAGAGAAAGTTATGGTAGTAAAATGACATTCATAAGAAAATTGAAGAAAAAAATAAGGGTATTCTAGTATTTGCACTAATTCCGTCAGATCTCGTCACTTTTGCACATCACTCCAAATCATAGAGATTTTATGAGTACATTTATAAAAGTCAGGAAGATAATGTGTAAATGTGCGAAATCACAAGGGGATAAAATGTAATTATCCCTAAATAAATTATGCAGGTACTATAATAATAATAAATAAATAAAAATTGGATTTCAATAACTATTTTCAACCGCAACTCATTTAATAAACAAGACGAAAAATTCATTTCAGTATCACCATATGAACTAAAATATATTTTAAAATCTTTTAAAAAATGGCTAAATTAGGAGGACTTATCTGCACAACTATTTTAATGCATAGCTTAAGTTAATTATTTGTGCGGTGAGAACCACATTGAAAATAAATTTAAGTTATACATCAACAACAACAAAACAAAAACAAAAAAAGTTGCATATTTTTGTACTTTTTTCTTGTACATGTAACATTATTTTATTACAATAACAAATCTACATCAAGCATATGTTTAAATAATTAGGGGCAAATATTAATTTTAAAAAAGTGGTCACTCGAAAAATTGCTCTCTGTATTTTCTGTATGTGCAATCAAAAAATTTATGAGAAAAAATAAAAAAAGGAAAACGCATTAAAATGCGAGAAAATATACGCAACCAAACAAGACCTACAACAGCCGATAAGAGAGAGAGGGTTTTAAAAGCCGGACCTTTACTGCTCTCGGGACAGCACAGTAGTGTATAAAGCAGCAGCTGTGTGGAGTCGAGTCGAGTCGAGTCGATCAAATTCCATCCATCATCCATCTCTGTGACTGAGAGAGTAACCCTTTTTATTTTTGGCCTTTTGGCTTTTTAGGCTTTCTCTATGTTCTCTGCAGCATAAATGGCATCGGCTCTTCTATCTAGAACTTTCCTTGCTCGTCATCGCTTTCTTCATTCTTCCTTCTCCTCCCTTGCTTCCCCCAAGCCCCAAATCTTCACATCTTTCTTCAATGTAAGTTCCTCACCCCCATCCCCTTTCTTTCGCACTTGTTTATTATGTATGTATTCTGATTGATGTGTTCTTTCTTTAACTCTCGCAATTCATGTATTTCTACACTTCTCTCTCTCTCTCTCTCTCTCTCTCTCTGTGTTTTAATGATCTATGTCTTTGTATTTGCTGGTTTTGCTTTGTGATCGTTTCTTTTTGTCTAGTTGTTTGATTTTTTTTGTCAAATTTAGTGGTTTTAGCAATTAGAAATAGGGGTTTTGAACGGTTATGTGACTTCACTTTTGGGGCTTCTACAACGTTTCAAGTGTGTATAAACTGTTCTCTGATACTTTCCAAACAAAAAAAGTTCCTTGTGACGATGTAGGGCTCTATTTCTGTTTATGCAATCAGTCTGTCAAAGTTGTAAAGATTGTTGTGTTTCCTTTCTTTCTCTTTCTTTTTCTTTTTTTCTTCTTACTCATTAATATTCAAAATGAAGAAGGTCTTCATTTTTATATTTTATTTTTTATTTTTTATTTTTATATAAAAAAATTTTAAAAATAAATAAAATAAATAAAAAAAACTACTTTTTGTTGGAAGCCATATTCTATGCTTTTATCTTCGATTAGTCTTCTGATGATTTATAATTTGATTATAATTTAGGGAAAGATATTAGCTCGCTTACCAATAAATAAGTAAATTAGCTTCGTACCATTCTCAAGTTCTTGGACTAGTGATTGTTTCTGTCCGTTGCTATAATTCTTAATTATGGTGTTCTTTTCTGTCAAGATCTAATGTTATATATTTATTATTACTTGTAGAAGAGACCATTACACTTGCAGGCTGCTCCTGCCTATTTGGTGTACAAAACTTCTGGTTTTGTTTCTTGTGCCTCATCATTAGGAGGGTCAAAAGGTTCTTTTTCAACGCAGTCCATGTCGACTAATCAACCTGTTGTGTCAGTTGACTGGCTCCGTGCAAACCTCAGAGAGCCTGATATGAAGGTATGCTCTTGATGCTTGTTTCTGCTGATTATATGATTTGTTCTGGTAGTGGCCGCATTGGCATTTGTTTGCCACAAGGAAATAAGTTTCTGAAAGCTTACCTAATAGTTTTGCTTCTGGTAGTTATTTTTACTCAAAATGTCGATAATAGTTGCATTTTCTAGATGCTTGTCATGATCATAATATTCTGTTTTTGACCTTTTCAGGTGTTGGATGCATCCTGGTACATGCCAGATGAACAGAGGAATCCACTTCAAGAGTATCAGGTATTGACTGTGATTATACTCTTGAACTATTTAATACTGATTTGTTTTACATGAAACTCCAAGTCTCCAACTGGATGATTACATTGTCTGTTCAATTCTTCTGAGATTTTGTTTTTCTTTGGTATTGATTTAGCGTGGTGTTGCTTTAACAGGTTGCCCATATTCCTGGTGCCCTTTTCTTTGATGTAGATGGTATATCAGATCGAACTACTAAGGTAAGATGGTTTCTTTGATGCTTATGTGTGTTCATGTTGTTAGTGCTTTGGAAATGACATTTACCGAAACTTTACATGATTAATTGGTGTGTCTCAGTTGCCACACATGTTACCATCAGAAGAAGCATTTGCTGCCGCTGTTTCTGCCCTTGGTATAGAGAATAAAGATGGGGTAGTTGTTTATGATGGAAAGGGAATTTTCAGCGCAGCTCGAGTTTGGTGGTAAGTTGTAAAACTTATACTATTTTTGTCATATCATGTTCCCCAGTTATGTTAACTGAATAATTAATTTTATTTAATTGAATGAACAGGATGTTCAGAGTATTTGGGCATGATAGAGTATGGGTGTTAGATGGTGGCCTGCCCAGATGGCGTGCTTCGGGATTTGATGTTGAATCTAGTGCTTCTAGTGATGCTATTTTGAAAGCAAGTGCTGCCAGTGAGGCAATAGAGAAAGTATATCATGGACAAGCTGTAAGTTTATTTGTTATCTGCCTTGGTGTTGTTTTCAAATCAGTGTTATTTAGCCTCTTCATGGTCCATATATGTAAATATTACACAGGTACATTCAATGAAAACAGAAATTGAATATGTTCTTTTTTATTGCTAGACTGTACCCCTCTTGTTCATGACAATCTTAGTAAGGATGTCACAAAGAGAGAGCTTCTGGACCTGTCAAAATTAACATCTTTCTCAGAGGAAGAAGACCTCTTCTCTTATGTTATGTCATGAACTGTTCTGCTTTTATCTCTTAGATTTTGTGGTTTGTTCTTTTTTTAGATCTGCAAACTCTTCAAGAAATTTCTTACTAACTTTGTGCAACTGTTCTTTTTGTATAAGCTTGTACTAACTTTATGCAATTACTACGCAGAAAATTAGACAGGAACTGTTATTTAGATGGCAATATCTACTTTTTCCTTTTTCTTTATTAAAAAAAAAAATTTTTTTTTTCCCTTTTGTGGTTAATCTTTTTCTTATGTCTTTTCAGGCTGCTATGTTTGAGTTTGTCATGCAATGTCTTTTTCAGATTTGCATTCCACTATTTTATTTCAATTGATGTTTTGTTTCTGCATTTTCTTGGCTAGAATACGGCGTGTTCAAACCATTTGATTTTTGCAGGTTGGCCCAATTACATTTCAGACCAAATTTCAGCCACATCTTGTCTGGACACTCGAACAGGTCACTTTAATGTTTTTTTTATTTATAAAATTACAAGTTTTTTTTATTTCATTTTACAATGTGGAGCCAATGCCTTCTGGTAAGCCATTAACTATGTTCATGGACCTCTAACCTGCCATCAAGCTCTCCATGTGTGTGCTCTGAGGTGTGTTTGATAGTGTGCTATTATGATATATATTAGTCATCTGATGCTTACAATAAAATATGCATCCTTGTCATAGCAGATCAAACACCATAAAATAATGAAGTAATAAATCTTTTAGGCAACTAGTTTCATTGGTAAGTCATAATCATGCATTTTAGCAAAAAGAGATGGACTTAATGCTACAAGGATATAGGTTTTGTCTCACTATGTCTGACATTCCAATCTGCTAAGAAGAAATTCTCTTCATGTGATTGGTTAATATTTAAATGCCACAATTTGCTCTCATTCAACTTAAATTTTCTCAATGTATTTCAGGTTAAGAAAAACATTGAGGACAAAACACATCAACACTTGGATGCCCGTTCAAAGACCAGGTATCCTTAACCTTTCATTTTTTTTGGTTATCTATTTGGTTTGGTGTTCTCATATTCACTATGAGTCAGAAGTATTTGATTATGCCTTCACACTACAGTTATTATGTAATTTGGAATAAGTAGTTCTAGTAAAAACTTTCTAATAACATGAGAGTACATGGTCAAAAAAGAGTCATATTGATTAGTTGTTAAAGAATGAGAGTGCTTTCAGATATCCTTAATGAATGTTGTTTGTCTGTCCTTGACATTCGGAGGCATTTATGCATTCTTAAAATGGATTTGTCACAAAAGCAACTGGAAGTATTAACAAACACAGGGCACAATTGGAATGTGCAACTTAAGGCCGGAAATATAATTTGGTGCAGCCAATTCCAAGTTTGGTGTTCAGAGGTGGCAAAGGAATAAAGTCGTGGGCCTTTCGTCCTGGTTCGATGCATTAGAAATAACTCTCAAAGATAGAAGTTTGAACTTTTAATTGAAAAAACAATGAACTATCTTTGCCTTTAGGCTTACATAACTATTTATAATGAACTAAAATAAACCCAGTTCTTGTAGAACACGAAAAACAATAAAATAGGAGAACTAAACCAACATAAATTTAGAAACCTAATCATTTTATTCATACTAAATCACAAAATTCATAATCAAGTACTAATTCTAAAATAATATTTAAATTCCTAAAACCTTTGGCATTTGGTACCTTGTTATATGAATCTAGTACTTTATCAAAGGACTTCTTATAGGGCTTTTCATTTCATGGCATGCCTCTAGGGTGATGCCTGCATGCATAGGGAATAGTGTGAAACATGCATAGGAAAATAAATGCAAAGTACAGCATGAATGATAGCATAGCTAAATTGAAGTTGGTGAGAATACAAAACAGGGATACAGTCGAAATTACTGACACGGAAGAGTGAGTTTTTCAATCACCTAGAAAATGCTCGTTGCTAAGCTAGAATTTTCTACTTCAAGGAAGAATGATGTTTTATGGGAAATTTGGCCAATAACGCCTCTTACCTTCCTTTTTTTGTTAAAAGGACCAAAAAAAAAAATTTATATTTTCAAAACCCCCTCATAATTATAAAGTATTGTATAAAGGACAAAAAATTTCAGATTTATATTGTGTGACAAATTTACCCCTTCACACACACACACACTCTATCTTTCTCCTCTTTCCCTCCATCAATTTGCCATCTCTCTCTCAGCTCTTTCTTTCTCTATCTCTTTCTAAGAGCTCTCACCACCACCACCACCACCACCACCACCACCATCTACACCACCACCACGACTACCATGACTACCATCGTTTCCACCGCGTTCGTCGTCTCCACTAACACCGTCTCAACCATTGATGCAATTCGTCACCGCCACCACCGTTTCACCACTAGCATCTCAACCACCAGCGCCATTCGATGCCACCATCGTCATCCTTAGCGTCCAAGACTTCAAATTTGAGATTGATGACCTCAGATTTGAGATCTATCATCTCAGATCTATATTCTCTCTTGCTTTTTCTCTTTGTCTCCTCATCATGCTCTATTTTTCAGACAGTAAAATTTTACTCTGATTTGAACTAGATCTAAGGCAATATATATGCTCTCTCTACCTATCTATTTCTCTATTTTTTTCTCTAGTATGTCATTTGTTTTTGTTTGACAAAATGAGAGTAAAATTTTGCTCTGGTACATGCTATGTTTTTGTCTGATAAAATGAGAGTAAAATTTTATTCTGATGTGTTCTCTGTTTTTGTTTGATAAAGTGAGAGTAAAATTTACCTCTAGGCAATATATGTGCTTAACAATATAAATTTTACTTTGAATCATAATAAATTTTACTCTGATTTAGAGCAAAATTTTACTTTGAATCAGAGTAAAGTTTACTAGGATTCAAAGTGAAATTTTACTCTGAAATACGCTATGAGGATGACTTTACAGGAGAGCTAATATATGTGTGTGTGTGTGTGTGTGTGTGTGTGTGTGTGTGAGGGTAGTATAGTAAAAGAAACAAGTTTTAAAATATTCGGGGATTTTGAAAAGATCTATATAATTCTTGTCCTTTTAAAAGACAAATTAGACAGTAAAGGGTCTATCACCAAATCCCTCTATTTTTATTGCCAACCATATGAGGTGCATGAGATCACACGAGACCACTTTGATTGAGCTGGGGAATTCAAACTTAGCGACACTAGAATACCTTTTGCGTTATTTTTGTAAAAAGAACATTCATTTTGATAACATGGAGTATGGAGATTGGCTATTTGGAAGATACTTTGGCAGAAATGGAATCGAAATTTCAATTCTTTCTGCTACAAATGGACTCCAGCTGGACTAAATCATGATTTTAGCTGAAGTATATAAAAGTGATCTCATAATTTGAATGCTACGAATATATGTTTGGCAACGTTTGACATATTATAAATTTGCATAAGACTAACTTTTTCGTTTGTAAGTTAGATCGTGGACAGTCAAAAATTTTGGGTGTAAACTCCATCCCCCAGATGACAAGATCCTGCTTATATGAGTTTTCAATCAGTGTAGGAATTGATTATTGTGCTAATTCCATGATTACAAAAAAGAGGCTGCATATGGTTGAATTTGACAACCCTTGATAGTAGGAATTTCAAAGTCTGTAGTATCCTCTTGTTCTATAAAAAATGAGGCTAGGGGTGATCCAGATTGTCCAGAAAATTCATCTTAAGTTGGAGTGAAGTCTGAAATTTTTGTTTACCTTTTCAGAAGCGTTTCTGATGCACATATGAATGGGATGGATTCCCTTGTTCGTGAAACTCATTATTGGGTTTAATGGAGATTTCAATCTTTTGCAGGTTTGATGGGGTTGCTCCAGAACCTAGAAAGGGGATAAGAAGTGGTCATGTACCTGGCAGCAAGTGTATTCCTTTTCCCCAGGTAAAATATTTATCTTTTGTTATTTTGGTCCGTTTGTTTAATTGAAAATTCACAAGACTTAGTTTCTTTTACAATCAGTTCCATGGATCCATCAGCCCCAGTTGGTTCTTTGTGAGGCCTTATCTTCAGCTAGTTGAAGTTAAATAAGGGCATTGAAGTTGAAGTTGGTCCGGGTTTTTGCTGGCCATGAGATTTTTCATCTTATGATACTAGTGTACCTAGCTTTTTTCTTACAAACTGTTTCACCAAATACGAAGATGACTTCACTGTCCACCATTTTAATTGTTTGAGTCCTGTAATTGTAAGGACCTTTCTTCTTTGAGGAGGTAGTTGTTATGTGCCTTCTTCTTAGTTCATTGCTTCCTTTTAGTGTTCCATGTAGTGTGTCAACAATCTAACAAGTATTGGTAATATTTTCAAGAAGGTAGCCTTTTGAATACCCATTGACGGCTTTGATTGTTGTTACTTTTGTGGATCAGTCAAGAATGGTGAAATAGAAAATAGAATAGGGGGGAAAAAAAGGTTTCCATAATGTAATTTAGCTTTTAGAACCTAAAAACATCCACTTCTCTTTTTTTCTTTTTTCTTCTTTTTTTCTTTTTTTATGTTTTGGGAATTTAGCAAGGACTTTATCCTAATCCAGTGAAACTAACATGGTTTGGACTTGCTAATCTTATGTTTTATTAGACATCAGCCTTCTTTCCTTTTTCTTAGTTTGAAATCTTTCTTAATCGTCAGACTTTTATTTTTCATTAAAGCTGTTTTTGATCCGCCGTTTGTTTCACTAAATGTTCAATTATTTCTTGCAGATGTTGGATGGCTCACAGACACTTTTACCTGCAGACGAGCTTAAAAAAAGATTTGATCAAGAAGGTAAAGATGTTTATGTGCATGAGTGTACAAGTGCATTAGTATGTTTGTTTCTGTATCCCTGAAATGCATTTTTGCTTTTGCTACATATGCTAGTGTGGTTGATTATGTTTGCTAATGTTACTGGTTTTCCAGTTATTCCAACTTTGTTGTACTTGTGGTTGCATGAGTATGATGTGATTCTTGTGGAGAAGTGACTGACTCAATCACTGGTTATGTTACTTGTGTGATAACATTGGGGTTACGAAGGATATACGCATATACTACTTTTGTGCATATTTTTTTAATGTACAGCTACCAATAGAAGTATGTGTCCATTTCCTTGTATATTTCATGTGTGTACGCTTGCTATGTTCACTAATAAGCTAAAAATTGGGAGAAATTCTTACTGTCTAGATCTAGGATGTTACAGAAATGTTAATGACAACTTGTTATTAATATTTTTAAAGAAAGGAACTAAAAACTTCTTTAAAAAAAATGTACGAGGAAATTCGACTGTCATAATGTTTTAACTTCTCTCTCTAAAATTTAAGGAAAAAAAAAAAGAAGTTATGGACAGTATTGTATCAGCATACTTAAAATTACATCCTGTGATTACAAAAATACATTTCAAGACATCAATATGTGGTGACCAGCTATATTATTTCCTTATTATCGAGTGCTTCATTGTTCACTTTAGTTGGTAATATTATAAATCATTTGATGTCTGCTTAGTGGATTCTAACAATCCAACCGTATACAATTGTGCAGGCATCTCTTTGGACAGCCCTGTTGTAACTTCATGTGGCACTGGTGTAACTGCTTGCATTCTTGCCCTGGTGAACTTTTTTCTCATTTCCCATGTCACATTGCTATTAAATCTTCCTGTTTTGGGTTTTTTTTTTATTCCCTGAATCTTTTTCCTCCCCCACCAATAAAAACTAAAATAAAAAAAATTGTGTGCACACTAGAGACAGGGAAGGGAGTTGGTTGTAATACTGCCAGGGAAAATTTTACACTCTTCTTCTGCTTAACAGTTGCATCTTTTGACACGAAACTGGGTTTATTGTAGTTAACACGTTTTATTGTACTTTCTACTAAAATTATGGAGAGAGATGGCGTTTGAGTTTGAACTTGGTTTTTGGCCAAGAGAAGAAAAAACATATTACCCTTGCATGATCGCTGCTCATCTTTTTCAGGGTCTCCATCGACTTGGGAAGACTGATGTTCCAGTCTATGATGGGTCATGGACAGAATGGGGAGCGCATCCAGACACGCCTGTCTCAGCTTCTTCTTCATGAAATGTTAATGCCATAGCATCAGACACTTGTTGGCTACATGCACAGCATGAGGTTTACCTTGTTTGATAGTCATTGGGGATTTTGACGAAAGAGATTGTATCTGGAACAAGTGAATTATGTATCTGGGGTGTCTCATTTTCTTGAGTTTTGAAAGCTTTAAATTTGGACCTCATAATCACACCTATGAATAAAGAACTGGAGTTGTAACTTTTTAAGCTATTTGATTTGGAGTTTATTTGTCAAACAGGATATGAAAATTAGGAAACTGCGACAAATGTCATTTGGCATTTCATTTGCTAGGCTGGTGGTTCTTGAAAAAAAAAATTACACTGGAAAAGTGTTCACAATATCAGCCCTTAATTTAGACATCCAATTGGAATGATGCATGTTGCTGTTTACCAACATGATATATGAATGGCCTATCTGTTTTAGAAACTTTATTGTTTAGCAACTGTATCAATACCACGTTGTTTTAGCTATTAAGCTTCGTAGATGAGCATAAATAATGGTCCGGACAGGTTTTATTTGAAAGAGAGATTTTGGTCCATCCCTCTTGGTTTAAAAGAGACAACAGAGTGAAAGAATAGTGGATTAGAGATTTGGCCCGTCCCATTTGATTTTTAAGACACAAACAAGGGCTAATTCATGTAACCTGAAAAACACTGACAGTAAAGATCAGATTCAAAGGAAGAGTTCAGCCAGATCCATCCAAAATTCTCAATCCAAAGGCATAGAAAGGTGAATCAGATTGATTCCGAAAAACAGATCTTATTATACAAAGTTAAGTTGAAAGCAATTATATTGAAATCTAAGCAAATGAAAGACCAAACTGGAGACTGTATAAAAATTCAAGAGCTGTTACAAAAAGTAAAGCAAATGCATATTTATCTCTTCAAAACAAGAACAAGTATTGGAGCCAATGGTCGGTTCAGCATCTGAAGCTTGCAACAGATCCAATTCTCAACAGGTAATCCAGAAGCAAAAGCTTGTACTGCCTCGTATTCCTCCCTATATAATATCATAAGCAGAAGTTAAGCTCTTAGCATCTACCATAATGCAACCTAGTGTTAAAAACCAAAAACAAAAAGAAGCATCTACAACACTTCAATCCATTTTAACTACAAGCATACAAGTATCTGTGATTGTTGTCAATTTTGTAAACATCTTCACAATTAACACACTTGAGTCCTTTCTTATCAGCCACACATGAAAATGTGAAAATAATTAATCACGATATCCCAAAGGGGAAAGAAAAAAAAGAAGAGAGAAGAAGATTTAATACTGCAAAAAACTGGTTCAAGAACTATTACCTTCCTTGAGGATGGCCCACATAAACCACTATGCTGATGAGCCCTCCAGGTGCTAGCATTCTCTTCGCAGCTTCCAGTGCTTGTAGTGTTGTTTCTGACCTTGTTATTAGTGCTTTGTCACCGCCTGGAAGGTAGCCCAGGTTGAACGCAACTAGCCTAAAAACAAACCAAAACCAATGGGAGAAGCAAATTTGGGGAATGGAGTGACCAAAAAAAAAAGTTTAGGTCACTACTCACTGGAGTATAAAAAAATAATTTTAAAAAATAGTTCGGACAAACAGCTCAATGACTACAGCACCATCAAGTAACTTGATTTGCGTTACATACCTCACAGGGACACCCTTTGGAACAACTTCCTCCATTTTACTGTGGCAAATGGCAAAGAGCTCAACAAGTCCTCTCTAAGTAAATAAGAAATTCAATAAATCAACAGCAGTAAATATTTAACATGAACACTAATTACTGGCTATAAGATCAACGTGTTTTTCCTACTACTTTTGCACCTGTTTACTAGACCATATTGAATAGAAAGCAATATAGAATCCAATTAAATAAGATTCAAGACCAATTCATATACTTGTATTGTATCATAAGGGATAATACAATTACGAAGGGGGAGATTGTCAGTCGCAAATTCAATTTTTTGCCTTGTGCAGTTTACCAATAGAAAATTGGATAGAAGGGGCACCTCATCTGAAGTAAGTGATTCATCTAGTAAAGACGACGCATTTTCCAAGGCAACTTTTTGAACATCCATTGCATACACATGTCCACAATGTGTCTTATCAGCAACCATTTTGACCATGGCTAAGGTATCATAACCATTGCCGCAAGTGGCATCAATAACTGTATCACCTTTCTGGACAATATGCCTCCATACCCTGATGAGGAAGGAAAGGGAAAAATAAATGTCGTCAAGCAATCAATTTTGCACCATAATTAGAGTACCATCTCCAGAACCTAACATTTTAAGGCTAATTAATTTGATGGTTACTGACATAAGGTCCAACTCAGTTTGTTTAGTATTATGCTTGCCCAATAATTTCTTAATTGTGTACAATAGTGTAGCTTTAATGGCTTTGTCGATAGAAGAGATGGGAAGCTAGATATCAAATGTTGACCTAAGAAGGAGGAGAAGAAGAAGAAGAAGAAGAAGAGGAAGAAGAAGAAAATAACAAGCTATTAAAGCTCTCAAATGAGCTTCCACCAATTGCACGAAATAACAAGCTAACAATGCAGTCACAATGGACACCTAGGTAAACAGTCCAAGATATTGGCTAATTGAGTAGTACCTGAAACAACTAATTCTAACTACAAGAGAGCTCAACCTATGGTGATGGAAATTTGGGTAACAAATTTTGGATGCCATTGGATGTGAAACCAATGCATTCAATACTTGAGATGAGATATCCAAAATTTAGAATTCCAAATTTGGTCATCATAACATTAATCTGTTGTGTGTTTTGTACACTCAATATTATTATAAAAATCCTTAGGGATTATCTGAATTAGCAAGGTTAACAAAGGCTTAAGCTCTAGTGCACAAAATTTTGGCGATTTTAATAAGTGGAAGACTAGTTTGTTTGTTATCCATCATCTTAGAATGAAATGAAGCAGTTAAAAGGTTAAAAAGTTAGAAGATGGGAGGGAGTACCTACGAGTGAGCAACTTGAGTGGCCTTTCTCTTGCCAAAGATATAGCCCATCATCACATCTTCCAACCCTAAATAATAATAATAATAATAATAAATGAAGGACATAAGAGAACCACCGTCATGAATTACAACAGAAAAAACAGAAGCCATAATAAACAAATAAATATGCAAATTTAATAATGTAGAAATGGACATGGCAATCAACGTAAGCAAGCAAACTAGTGAAAGAAAAGAAAAGAAAAAGAACCAGAAAGAGGAGAGTCTTTGTCTTTGTCTTTGGGAAGCACCGAAGGAGGGGTTGAAACAGAAACAGAAACAGAAAGAGGCAGTGGATGAGGTTGTTGTTTAATTGATTTGGCAAACAAAGATAGATGACGATGATGGTGTAGTAGATGTCGTCGCCTAGTACTAGTGTTGAGGTTGTTTGTCTTTGACGATGGGAAGAAAGGGCTCAACAACAACCTCACATACTTATACGAATTTCGATAAACTCGCCATGATGATCCTACCACCACCATTTCCATTTGAGCCATCAGACCCAAAAATAGGGCAAGGGAAAAACCAACCCACCACCAGGACTCGCAAGTTAAAGTATCAAGATTCAAGTGCAAATGTTAAATTTGACTCATACGATTGCATACTTGCAATTATAGCTTCCTTCCTTTTCAATTCCTTTCTAGGAGGGCCCCTTTCTTTCCTCTTTTTTTTTTTCAAAAAAAAAAAAAAAAAAAAACTTTATTCTATAAATATAAATAATCACATTTTATCTCATTTTTATCATTAAATATCATATTATTATTTTTTACTTTAAAATATTAAAAATAGTATAAAAACTTTATTTTAAAAAAATATTTAAAAAAGAAAAGAAAAAGTGAAAGTGAAATCATTTTCACAACTAAATAATCTAGATGTTTGGATTTAAAATTAAGAGATTAAATCAATATCAAGTAATAATTGAAAAAATAGTAAAATATAAATAATCTCCAAAATAAAAATACACACGTCGGTGCATAAACATAGGTGGTCATTTTACACTATTCTGTACAAGGCACTCCACATAGAGGCATAATTTGATACGGTTATTCATTTGGATAGAAACTTTTTTCCCCATAGACCGACTGAACCCATTTAATTTAATCAAGGCATATGAAAATGGATAGTGCAATACCCATAAATTATGCACAAACATGCTAATGAGTTCAATCAGATTACCAGTAGGCTACACCAAATTATTCTGAGTCAGTTTTGGTGCCTCATCAAGCTGTTCAATCACAAGGGAAAATCAACATATGCTTACTAAAATGACAATAATTAAAATAAGGGGGAAAAAAAAGTAGGGGGAGGGGTGGGGGGGCTTTTTTCAAAACAACAAACCTAAGCTGAATCATTAACAACTCTTTCACCAAACGGAAGATTCACATTTGCCTAGCAAATCGATCAATCCCACTCCAATCAACTTTATTCAAACTTGATCTATTACTCTACAAAGTTCAAGTCCATTATATGATTCAAATCCGCTCTGATCAAAAACCACCCCAGATATAAAGCATCAACAAAAGACACACAATAAACGGGAACGGGAACGGGAACCATGCGTTACTCAAGCATCATCAAGGGCAAGAACTCCAGGAAGTGATTTTCCCTCGAGAAGCTCCAAGCTGGCACCACCTCCAGTTGAGATGTGACTCATCTTGTCCGCAAGCCCATACTTCTCAACAGCTGCAACAGAGTCACCTCCTCCAATTATTGTCGTCACCCCCTTGCCAGCGAGATCTGCCAGTTTCTTTGCGATGGCCTGTTCAAGGAAAAAATAATACACATCCCTCAGTAACATATGCAATCTACAATGTAGTCATGTAATCAATCACTTTAGCATAACAGTAGAAAGGGACTTGAACTACAAAAGTAACGAAAACAGGTTTTAAACAACCACCCTCCATTTCAAGGTTTGATCATTATAGCACAAGGATGATGCTAATGCTATAAATAAGATCAGGTGGGTTTTGTACCTCCGTTCCCGCTGCAAACTTTTCGAATTCAAACACTCCCATAGGTCCATTCCAAATAATGGTTTTGGTGGTATCCAATGCTTCACCAAAGACCTTGATGGAATCAGGTCCAATGTCCAATCCCATCCAACCATCAGGAATACCAGATGCTGGGACAATCTGCAAAACATATATTACTAATGTTTAACCACACTGTAACCAGTTATATTAGTTTTGCAATCAACTAAAGTATTCACTTAAATGCAGACAATCACAGCCATGAACATCTTATTAGAAAGGAAAATTTCTCCTCATTTTCACCCCCTAACTTAGCATCCTTGAAACTAATACTAAATCAGATTCAATGAACATGTCAAGGCTGGAGGATTTCATCTCAAGCTAATCCTGAACACATGATCAGAATACTTATTTTACTAGAGAGAGAGAGAGAGAGACCAACCTTACTGTTGGCATCAGCGGCAAACTTGTCAGCAACAACCACATCAGAAGGGAGCATTAAAGACACCCCTTTAGCCTTAGCCTTCGCGAGAAGTGATGTGGCAAGGTCAAGCTTGTCTTCCTCGACTAGGGAGGATCCAACTGAGTACCCTTGGGCCTTGTAAAATGTAAAAATCATACCTCCACCTAGCAAGAGCATGTCAACCTTCTCCAACAAAGACTCAATCACACCAATCTTACTCGATACCTTGGCGCCTCCAACAATGGCAGCAAAAGGCCTCTTGGGGTTCAACACAGCTCCAACTAAATAATCGAGTTCCTAAAACCAAAAAATAAGTCAAGATGTTACAACCTGTGAGGCTTAGCAAGCAAAGCTCAGATTTTTGACAGGTTGAGCACGAACAAGTCATACTAAGGTATATTCATATATTTATTTGACAATTGTTCAGAAATTCAAAACTTCAAAATCTCCAGTGTCTTAATTCTGCCAGAGAATGGTGCTGAACATGTATTTACCCAGTTTTTATGTGCGCACACAGATTTTAAATGGTTATATTTTGTTTCTTAAAGAAAAATGAACCAATAAAATAGAAACTAAAAACCTTCTGCATAAGGAATCCGGCAACAGCAGGCTTCAAATACTTAGCCACTCCCTCTGTGGAAGCATGAGCTCTATGAGCAGTGCCAAATGCATCATTCACATAGAGGTCTGCAAGGGATGCCAGCTTCTTTGCAAATTCAGGATCATTCTTCTCTTCCTCCTTGTAGAACCTCACATTTTCCAGAAGAAGAACACACCCTTCTGGTAGTTCAGCCACCATTTTCTGAACTTCTTCACCAATACAGTCATTTGCCATCTTGACCTAAACAAGATTAGCAAGCATTTCATGGACTGACAAGTAAGCCGACAAAAAGATCTGGAAAAATAGAAATAAACAAACCTCAACACCAAGAAGCTCAGACAGCCTAGGCACAAGAGGCTTCAAGCTGTACTTTGGTGTGACACCCTTTGGGCGTCCCTGCAACCCAAAATTCAAAAAATATAGTTAACAATGTGGTTTTTTTTTTTACAAATCGCATAAGTTACATTTTCAACATATTTAAACTACCAAAATAAAACAATACATAGTTAGAAAATGGAATAGAAACTAAACTCAAATGCCTAGCTATTATCCAAAGTGAACAGTTCCATTTAGTCTCATTAACTTTGGCAATTGGACATTGACCAATTTTCGGGCATAAAGATGGCCTTCTACTGCTTTCCATGTCAACAAAAGACATCCACAGGATCTAATTACTTCGCCCACTCCCGCCTTTTCCCCTTCCCCTTGTCTCTAAAAGTTGAAATAAGCCATTTTAATCCCTCTGTTTCTTTAGGCTTCGTTTGGCCCCAGCTTTCAATCTTTTTTGTCTTTAGCAGACTCTTTCAAATTTAATGAAAAAATTTTACTTCTTAGGTGCTTATAGACTAGAATCCCCCAAGTATTTTGGGGGGAACAATTTCCACTAGAATAAAACTTAAAAATGGTTCTTTCATTCTTATTCATTTCTAGAAGAGGGTTGGTAATATGCCCCACCAAGCAACTAACAGGGAAACACAAGAGGGGGAAAAATATATCACAGCAAAAAACAAGTATTTTAGGTGACATCAATCAATCACTGATCAAAATATATAGTAGAATCCAATGTAAACCAATGACAGAAGGGAAACACTGGTGCACACCCCTTCATATGCACCTAATAACTTTAAAAAAAATAAAATAATTCTAATTTTTTGAATCATAATTTTTTTTTTAAATGTTACCAAACGACCTCATGAGTTATAACTAAAATCATATCACAAGTAGGGATGTCTACCATACTCTGGTTTTAAAGGGATGTATGTTAAAATTTCCCATGGCAGAAAGAAAGAAATAAAATGTAATTCAATACAAACAAATCCGGCTGCACAAACCAGAAAAACAAAATAAAAAATGTAAATCTGTTGGCTACATATTTTGTAAAAGCCAATTACAATTCGACACGTGGCAGAATAGGGGTATTATGGGAAGAAGATTCAGGTCTTTGATCCCGGACGTACACGTGGCAATGAATATTGGTTCTTATGTGATCTGAGTAGTACTAGATCAGTAAGGAGATACAAGGTGACGTGGCTTCAACGGTTGCTCATATTCAAATTCAAATACAAGAGGGAAGCTTAACTGCAAGTGATGGCATAGTGGAACTACTTCTAAGGCAGCATGATCAACGATCATGGAGGAGCAGTTCGACGGTTTGAAGTGCAGTTCGAAGGTCATCCTTGATAAGTATAAATGGCAGGGAAGCCCCCAGAAAAAGACCCCCAGACTCAGATCATACAAACCAGTCTTTACTTCATATTTTCCTTTTCAGTTTTACATTTCCTGCAATTTAAATACTTGCACTTTAAATGCCTGTTCTTTAAATACCCGCACTGTACTTCGATTCATAGGAGTAGTTTCAAATAGATTCAAGTAGGCTGTTGCTATAAACCTCTTCGAGGCTGAGTTTGGACCATTGTAAGTGTTCATTTTAATGAAATACTTCGATTGTTCTTCACATTAAACTGTTATTTCTTGTAATTTCTCCTAAGTCAAGCCACCAGTAAAAGTCCTCTTCATTGAGGCTGAAAGAACTATAACACAATCGTCTGATAATTGGTTGGCAATCATAATTTCTGTAAGGGCTGATTGATCCTTACTGGCACGCTCACATTCACTAAAATACCCTTCGAAAGCCAAAAAGCCAACAAAATCACATCAAATGGCATTGGCAACAAAACAAACTCCTAGCAAAACAAGTAGACAAAATATACTAGGACAAATTTTAGTTTCAAATTATAATCTGATGAAGTGTGCCAGTAGTAGCATAAGCTAACAAAACCATGTCAAAGATGAAGCTATTTTGTATCTCAAAAAACAAAAGACCCATAAATTTAGCAAAAAAAATGGAAAAGTGAAAGAAAAGATGAATAACCAAACCATGACACAGCAAAGAAAAGAGAAAGAGTAGTAATATTTGAGGAGGAGAGGAGGATGTTGGTTTGGTGGTTACCAGATGGGAACAGAGGATGAGTTTGGAAGCATGAGGCATCAAGTAGTTGATGGTTGGGACAGCAGCTCGGATGCGGGTATCATCGGTGATGTTGAAATTGTCATCCAAAGGAACGTTGAGATCAACCCTCACCAACACTCTCTTTCCTTTCAAATCAACTTCCTTCAGATCCCCTACACTCTTCTTTCTCCCCATTCCGCTTCCTTTTCCTTTTCCTTTTCCTTTTCCTATCAACCAAATATAAACAGATCATACACTCGTTCATTCATTGTCTTTCTAAATGCACACTTACTTACTTACATAAAAGTAAAATATACACAAAATGTATACAGTCAGAGACAGGTTTCAAAGCTATGAACTCACTACTGCTATGCTATGCTATGCTATGTATGATCAAAGGATTTAGAGATTCGAGATTTCCAATGTGAGTGAGTAGTGATCACAGGAATCAGGATTCAAACAAAAGCAAGAGCAACCAGTGAAAACAAAGTAGGATCGAGAAGATTTCATAGGTAAGAAGGCGCACGATAAGGTTAGTAATTCTATAATGAGCGTGGTGCTTGCTTTATGCGCGCACCTACTTTCTTTCGTATTTGCCCTCCCTCTCCCTCCTGGGTGTTAAAATTGCAAAATATCACTTCACTATTCGTATTTCGGTAATTTTTCTTTTTCTTTTTCTTTTTTCTTTTTTTTGTAAAATAAAATGTTAACTGATTAGTATATTAATTTACTACTATTTTCCCATAAACTAACTTTCCCTTCAACTAAAGATTAAATTAGGAACGTGTGAAGAAATCGACAAAATTTACAAATCAAACTTGTCTAGTTTAATTCGGAAAGTTTTGTTTGATTTTTTAAATTTGAGGTGCAATTATTGTTTGGAAAATTGAAGAACCGGTCTCCACAGGTTGATTCCAAATTAATATCGAATCAAACGATATATAACTTAAACCATATATATACCATACACCTTGATGCATATAATCCTACTCTCTTATTCATAAACCAAATCCTAATTCATAACGTTTCAGATTAATGTAATAATAAAAACCATAGATTAATGTTAAACAATGTTTGCTTAATGTTATGTTTTTGTTTGATGGATATGTTATTGCTATTTTTAAAAATTACGATAGGTCAAATTTTTTTTAAAATGTTATATGATTATTCTTACAAACAGATTATGTGAAACTGTAATTCGAAATCGAGCCGAATCGTGTTTAATGGATTTAATTCGGATTGATTCTATAATGTAAATATATTATTTTGGTTCCAATTTTTATAGAACCGTAAACAACAAATTAGTATTAATTTTACTTCAAACTAAATCAATTCGAATCATGTTTATCCCTAAATTAAATAATGATTAACAAACTTATTTTGCCCGCATATAATAAGTGTCAATATGATGATTATTATTTTATACTAGTTTATTTTAAAGTGAGAATTTTGATTTTCAAATTATATAGTACACACAATTTGTAATTTTGTTTTACGGTGGACTTAATATCATATTTTTTTATCCCTATAGTTTTCCTTTTGGACACCTACTTATTTGGATGTTGAACCTTTGGAAAATATCATCATCAGAGCATAGAAAGCATATCCTATTAGTATATTCTCCTTGATTTATAGGTGATTTGTGAGACTCGTTTAATGAGAAGAAACACTAAAACATAATACACTGATTGACATAGTTATTCATTTCCTTCACTTTGACAGCTTTTTTTTCTTTTTTTTTGATATTTTACATTTAAAACGCATAATATAATTATTATTATTATTTTTTCAACTGATTTTGACATAGGTGATTTGTATTTTTTTTTTTTTCATTTTCTATGGTAAGCTAATTAAACCATCTGTTAAATATTAATAATTTATATAATTGAAAAAAAGAAAAGAAAAAAGTCAGAGGCAGTTGAGTTGCGGTCAACGTACGATATGCTCATTTTCGTGGGCAAAAATGAAATATCGTGATTCATCTGTTTATTGTCACAAATTTCCACCTATGTCCACATAATTTAATTAATATAAATTCTCCCATGCTGCGATAGTTGAAAATGTTAAGAGGACGTGCCTGTGTGACCTTTGGACGGAGAGGGCGAGGGAGATACAGAAAGGCATCACTTGTCTCAATCGGGTTATGCTCCTTTCCAATCAACTCGGAGGAGTTGTGATTATGCATAGCTTAGCCTAACCTAACCTAACCAGTGTCTCCTCTGTCAGTCCCAACATTGCAAGTAGACAAAGCTAGCTCTGGAAGTCATGCCATATCCTCCAAACCAAACAGATTAATTTTTATGCATACAGTATGTCTGAATTACCATATGATCTAAAATTTCAGATACTGCAAAGAAACTACTGGTTTGATCATCTCCCTCATCCAATAAATATTTTGCACCCAATGTTGGGTTGATATGGCCATCATCTGTAGCCCAGTATTAGAAAGTTTTTAAACCATATAACATATATTATCACAATTGAATTCCTCCATGGTTGAGAGAGCAAACTGAATGATGAACATTCTAAATTCACCTTGTCCCTCAACCGAAAGCTACAGTTTGGCAGCTATCTTCAGTCTTTTATCCTTTTCATGCTCTTTTCTGTACCCATACAAATGGAAAGGATTGGGTCATTATCATTCCATGGTTGTAATGTTACTTACAAGCTTAACAGATTTAAACCCAAAAACAAAAGACACAGCAAACAAATTTAATTTGGAAAAAACAAGGTTTTCAGGTGGTGGGGCTGACAGGCTGAGAGGGTGCCCAATTTATTAATGACTAGAAAAGGTTTCTTGCCATTAAAACATTTCTTACCATCCTTAATGTGAACAAGGGGTCAGGAAAACAGGGTAAATGGGACCTTACATTGATGGCAATGGTGAAAACCTACTACACGAACTCGTATTTGGCTACAACATTTCTCGTTTACAAGCCCGAATTGACACGTCAATAAGGGGATGGATGGGTGAGGGGAAAAAATCATATGAAGCTTGTCTTACGCAGTAACTAGTGTGGCTTCATCAAGAGCAAGGACACCAGGGAGCTCTTTGCCTTCCAACAACTCCAAACTGGCACCACCACCTGTTGATATGTGGCTCATCACATCAGCGACTCCTACTTTTTCTACAGCTGCAACAGAGTCGCCACCTCCAATTATGGTTGTCACTCCCTTCCCACTGAGTTCAGCTAACTTCTTTGCAATTGCCTGCAATAGCAGTTACAAACTTTAACTCACCAAGCAGAAATATAGGGATTGCAATGGGAGCAGGTAAATCAAGTAATCTTTACTATTTCTCCCTCTTCTGATGGGCTCTTTGCATAACATAGCCCAACGATTTGTATGGGTTAAAATTGGACTCGGTTCAATGCGTGATCAAGTTTTCTTCGCTTAATGCAAAGTTTATCTACTGCATTCAATTCGAGGGTAAGATGAATAAAACCAAACATAAATAAAAGAAAATTCTCAGTAATTCCCAGCCAAGACTTTCTTGGGTAAGTTAGGCATAAAAGTGGCACCATATCGTCCCAGACCCAACCCCATTGTCATCCCCCCAAGGCATATGAATTTTTTCACATGTATCATTACATGCACATGTAGAAAGCAGATACACAATATGATTCATCCATTTTTGGATAAATTAAACCAAAGAAACAAGCAAGAAAATTATTGCACACCTCTGTTCCAGCAGCAAACTTGACAAACTCAAACACTCCCATTGGTCCATTCCAAATAACAGTTTTGGTAGTGTCCAAAGCATCATTAAATATCTTAATAGAGTCTGGTCCAATATCTAATCCCATCCAGCCATCAGGGATGCCAGTTGCTGGCACAATCTGCAATGACCGAAGTAAAATATTATTACGTACCAACTAGTGTGGTAAAACAAAATCATAGAGATCACCAGTTTGTGGAATGATGGTTACTATCAGACTGTCAGTTTTAATCAAACAAAATGATAGGTTTTCCATTGCCAGTGAAGGGACCTAAAGATTTTGAATGCCAAAAGTAATAAAACTTGAGCAAAATGAAATTCCAACTGGAGCTCAAGGAACGAACCTTGCTGTTTGCATCAGGAGCAAACTTGTCGGCAATTACCACATCGGTGGGTAATAGAAGAGATACTCCTTTAGCCTTGGCCTTGGCAAGGAGTGAAGTTGCAAGATCAAGCTTGTCTTCCTCCACTAGAGATGAACCCACAGAAATACCTTGTGCCCTGTAGAATGTGAAGATCATTCCTCCACCAAGAAGCAGGATATCACACTTCTCCAAAAGCGACTCAATCACTCCAATCTTGGATGAGACCTTGGAACCACCCACAATGGCAGCAAATGGCCTCTTTGGGTTTGAAACTGCCCCAACAAGGTAGTCCAGTTCCTAATACAATAAAAAAAATAGATTAAAGCGAAGAGAGACATAACTAGTGGAGCAATAGAGATATGATGAAGACATTCATCCACTAAACTTTATATACCAAAATATGATTTCAAGGGGACCCAATCTCCACAAGTATATGAAGCATAATTCTTTTTATGTGCCAATTTAGTTCAAAAACTCTCTCCAGGCTCCACTATATGCAAATGCAAATGATAAATTCAACATTTTTAAATATTTTGTTGTTACAAAATTATGATGAATAGAAGGGAAGTTACAAATCTGCTATTAGGCCCCCCCCAAAAAAAAAGTATAATTCATTTCTTTTCCTCTTTCTCCACAACCACCAACACCACCCCACCCCCCCCCCCCCCCCCCCCCCCCCCCCAAGACAGTTGATCCAGACAGTCAATCTGTTCAACCTATTAACCAGTAAGCCCTGCTCTAGCCACATAGGCAGGCCAGGTTTAAAAATATCGATTTAGCAATAAATCATAAAATGTGTTATGCATGAGTGTTGAAATTTTGATTTATTTTAAGGCTTCTGTGAAAATGGCCACAGGTGAAAGATCAGAGACAACTAGACAGAGTTATCCAACCTTCTGCAAAAGGAAACCAGCAACAGATGGCTTCAAGAATTTCGTAACCCCCTCAGTTGAGGCATGGGCTCTATGTGCAGTGCCAAATGCATCATTGACATAGAGATCAGCCAATGAGGCAAGCTTCTTTGCAAACTCGGGTTCATTCTTTTCTTCCTCCTTGTAAAATCTCACATTCTCAAGAAGAAGAACACCACCATCAGGAAGGGAAGCCACCAATTTTTCAACCTCTGGGCCAATACAATCATCAGCCTTCACAACCTGTTCCATTCACATGGACGAGAAGAGAAGAGAGGAGGGGGGGGAGAGGAAACCCGCAACTCAGTCACGACATCTGAAACTGGTAAACTTACTTTATATTTATTTCAGAAGATATACCTGAATGCCAAGAAGTTCAGACAACCTGGGCACAAGAGGCGCCAAGCTGAATTTTGGAGTGACACCCTTTGGTCGCCCCTGAAAATTCAACAGACACAATAATTCAGCTCAACTATTTCAAATGCAGAGACCATAAGTGATACTCAAAGTACCAAAAAAACCAAATCATAAACGTTAATGAACCAAATAAGCTATGTTTATTATAAACGTAAAGATGGCATCCTGCATAGCAGAGAATTACTTGCAGAATATTAAACAAATTAATCATATCGTAACCTAGTCTCCAGAAACTGGCACTTCAGAAAAATATATAGGGAATATACGGTAGATAAGCCTCCTTCTTCCAGGAAAGTGCCATGGAACCAATTACTAACAGCCTTTGTAAGGAAGATACTGTATAAGGGGAAGGAAGAGAAACATTTCATGTGGTCTGGCCTCGTGAACCCACTACGGGCCCACTTTCATGATTCGATCTGATCATTTTATAGGCATCTGTGCACAGATCATGCATACCAAAAAACAAAAACAAAAAAGATTGATCCTACATTTGTAGCCACATGATATATCACATTTATCTCCAAAGAAAAATAAAATGAATGTGGTTTATTAACTCGTACTTTTCGTCCAATTTTTTGCATACAAATGTGATGAAATGATGTGTTTATAATTATTGGATCAATCTATTTTTTCTATGCATGGCCTATAAAATGAATGGTGGACTGGAGAAAAGCTCTTCTCCAATTCACAAACATGCTTCTTCATAACAACAAATTGAGTAGTAAAATTACATGCAGAATAGCTAAAAGTAAGCACAAAGAGATTTGGGATATGACCAAATTTACCATGACAAGTTAAAAGTGTAAACTTCTAAAATCCATATTTTTAATATGTAGCAACTCTGTATCATTATCTAGAGACACTGACTCAATCATCACAACCACTAAACCAGCACACAAAAGAGAGTCACGAAATCATTGAAATTCAGTTTTACCTTCCAAAGCAAAAGTAATAATTCTGTCAAACAATAACCAAAATTGTGAAGCTGAAATAACTTTCTATGAGGTAATTGTATGGAGAGATGTAGAAATGGGTGATAAGAGAAGTATAAGTCAAATTTGAAGTACAAAACGACTACACATATAATAGCCAAGACTACCCAGTAGAGAAAAATGCATTCAAAGTACAGGTTGACAACAGAAAAATGAAAAATGGAGTCAACAAAAGATCCAACACAAGTCACAGATGATTTTAAAAGATACAGGAAGATAATTCAATATGAGATCAAACAAGATTACAACTTGATAAGTCAAAAAAACAACTCACCAAGTGACTGGAAAGAATGACTTTAGCCCCATTGTCAATCAAGTGCTTGATGGTAGGGACAGCAGCTCGAATTCTGGTATCGTCCGTGATGACCTGACTATCGTTCAAAGGGACATTCAAATCGGCCCTCACAAACACCTTCTTACCTTTCAATTCGGCGGCGGTGAGGTCTCCGACGCTCTTCTTGGCCATGGAGGCGACGCCCCTAGAGGCCTTGCCGGTGGCCTTGAGGGATCGGAGCTTGGAAGCGACGTGGAAGGAGAGAAGAGGGTCAGCGGCGGCGCCAGCGAAGCCAAGACGGCGGGTGGAGGAGCGGAGGAAGCGGGTGGCGGGAAGAGAGGAGGGGGCATTGAGAGACGATCGGGTGCGGGAAGCGGAGGAGGAAGTGGTTGGGATGAGTGAAAGGGAGGTTGGTGATGCTGCAGAGGCCATTGTGGAGAAGCCGAAGAGAGGGAGGGAAGATTGGATAGAGACTTGTTGTGGAGAAGTAAACAAAGGAGAGAGAGAGAGGTATGTAGGTATGTATATGTGGATGTGAAGATTTTTGGGGAGGAGGGGGGTGAGGATTTTCTTATCGTTGAGGAGAGGTCGAAGAAGTTCGATGCTTTTCAAGCTCACTCATCACTCCCATTGGCCATCTTTGTTTGGACTCTAGGATTATGTTTTGGGGAATTAGATCAGGAAATGGGGACAAAAGCATGGGAGCTTCTATTTATTACCGCAATAAACACCATTTCTAGCTCACACTTCCGCACTATCTTCATTTTCATTTTTTATTATTTTCTCAATTCACACCGTCCAAAGTACCTTAACCCTACCTACCCCTAACCCAGCCACCACCAGATCCGGCGACCCACCCTTGCCCTAATCCACCCTCCACAACCCCATCCCAACTGCCACTGTCCCTTCCCCAGACTCCTTCAACCCTTCCTTGCCTCAACTCTGCCCCACTCTGACACCTCCACAACCACACCTTGTCATTACCGCAGCCTTAGTGACCGCCACCCCCCAACCCTTGCGATTGACTAAGATCGATGAATGATCAATCGAATGGAGAGAGAGAGAGCGAGCAAGCGAAGAAGAGAAGAAGAGGTCGCGATGGGACGGGTTCGCCAAAGGGGGCGCTGGAGAGTTGTTGCACAAAGAAGATGGTACCAGAGGTAGGGGGCAGTGGGGGAGGCGGTGGAAGTAGGGTAGATGGCAACTGGCGGTGGTGGGGTTGAGGTGGGTGAGAATGGTGCTATTGGAGATGAGGGGTGGCAACCGATGCTAGTGGGGTTAGAGGAGGTGGCAGCCAGTGGTCGTGGGGTTGGGAAAAGGTGACAGCCAGCGGTGGTGAGTTGAGAGGGAGGGAGGGAGGGGTGTGTAGGTAATTTAATTAAAGGATATAATGGTACTTAAAAAAAATTGGGATAATGGTGTGAATTGAGAGAATAGGTGCTGTGCAAATAGAAGCTCCCCAAAAGCGTCTCCTCTTTCAAGCACTTACAATTTTATTTATTTTTTAAAATTTATTTTGAGTGCTCATTTATTTATTTATTTATTTTGAATTGTTTCATTTATTATTTTGAATTTCTTTGGATTCTTATTTATGAATATTTAAACTCTTTAAAAAAAAATCAAGTGGGTGAAGATTGGTGAAAATGTGAAGAAAATGAAGAAAAATAGGGAAAACTTGAAAAAAGTCAACCTTATGAGAGAGAAAATGGGAGAAAAAGTCAAAACCCGGGAAAGTTCACAAAACTCGATAGAAACTCGAAGGAAACAAGCTCAAAGCGGTGAAAATGAAAAAAATTCAACGAAAACAAAATCTGATCAGTTCAAAGTGTAGCGGATCAAAGAGGGTTTACGAATAAAGTTTATGTGAGGCATTGGAAAACGCGTACAAAGCACAAATCTAGAGAGAGGGAGGATGATTTCGAACTTGGGTGTGAGAAGAAATGAGGTTTGGATGTGTATTTAATGAAGACCCGAAGCAAAATGACAAATCTGCCCTGATTTTACATTAGTGGCCGGCAGGCCACTAATAATGATCGGCAGCCCTCATTTGTGGCCTAGTGCTAGTTTTGTTCCTCTTTTGCCCTAACAGTGTGTGAGAGATTCTCTTTTGGGTCTAGATTGATTTTTGAGGAGCTCGAAACTGTGTTATATACTAAAATTATCCTTGTGAAAATTTCACCCCACTTAAAATGCAAACCCCTACACCCTAATCCCAAACTCCTAACAAAAAAAAAAACTCCCCAAAATTCATTCTCTCTCCCATGACGGTAGAAGAAAAATATTTATGAAGTGAATCAATTGGCGGTGACCCTTAGATTGCTTTATCTCTTGAAGTTCCATGTCGGCCAACACTTGCTAACGACTGAACGACCGATCACTTTAGTAGCATTTCTCTTTCTGATTCCTACAGTTAAACATCCTAACTTTAAGAGCTAGCATGGGCTAGAGAGATTTGATCTAGCTTTCATACCGACACCTGGATGCTACATTTACTAAACTACTCGAGCCTGCACTGACGTTTGTGCATCTGGAGAGTGGTTATTCATCAACATAGGTTTATCTTCCTTTTCTGGTATAGGTTTGGGAGCCCTTGGCCAAAGAAGTATTTTACAGAGAGCAGACAAGGAATTCCATTTCAT